>CM067369.1:32596942-32776942 GCA_034401795.1 Chaetoderma sp. LZ-2023a
AATATCTATGAATGCGTCCTGCCATATGTGTAGAGCTTCATTAGGATCATTTAGCAAATCCATTATCTCCGAATTATATTCAGACAATGTTTGAAGAAATTTATGATTGTCAAACTTCTTCTTGCATCTATATTTTATAGAATGGTGACTGCACGATTTTTGCCTAAGATTCTGATGCATACCAAAAACGGGAGAATGGTCGCTTGACGCAAAATCGCCTACGCTTACTGACGTAAATTTTGTTTGCTCAGTAACGTATATATGATCTATTAGCGTAGCTGTTTTTTCGGTTATTCTAGTCGCAGTTTTTACTAATTGTTCAAGATGAAATATTTCCATTACTGATTGTCATTTCTGCGCGATAGGTTTGAGAAAATTAATATTGAAGTCGCTTATGAGAATGATATCCGCATTCTCTGAATGTGCCGGCTCTAGTAAAGCTTCAAACTCGTCTATCCAGCTTGTAGGGGAATCCGGGGAAAAAAGCCGCAACATAATAAAAATGATTTCGTTTTATAGGGTGTAACCTCAATCCATAATGCTTCTATATTCAGAGTTTCTAGATCAAGTCTCCTACGATGGGGCTGATTGTCGGCTATGTAGATCACGATTCCTCCTACTGCATTATTTATACTATCTTTTCTCTCAACACTATAACCTTGAATATCAATTAGATTATCCGTAACAACACTACTTATACATGCTTCTGTTATACCAAATATTTCTATTTCCTGTACACTTTTTCCATTATTATTTTTAATTGGCTTATTTTAGGCATTAAATGCTGTATATTTAAGTGTCCAGTACGTATACCCTTTCCCGTTAGATTAAATGACGTAATATCATACTGCCTCACGCGTCTGATAAACCTTTTGCTGCAAACCCACTGCTCAGCGGCAGTCTTAATACTGGCATGCGTATATAGAGAGTTATAGAATTTTTAATTTTACAATATTGTATAATATTAAGGAGCTAGATAAAATTTAATTTAGTCATATTATTATTATTATTATTATTATTATTATTATTATTATTATTATTATTATTATTTAGAGTCTTACCCAAATTTGCGTTGCGTCCAGTGTGATCATCACCTCTTGCACCTCTAGCGTTGGCGCTTCTTCTTGATCGGACCCCTGTGCTCTTGGACACCGATTTGCTTTATGGCCATGGGCGTTACACACTCGGCATCGGACCGGTTGACCGTGTCGGCACGATGAAAATCTATGGTTGGGTTCACCGCAGTACTGACGTGTAGGCCTTACAATGATCGACACATAGTCGTTTATGCATTATACCAAGAGACTGGAGCCAGTCCTGTTTATGTGCAGTTTATCCGCGAAGTAAAATTCATTGTTAATTCTAGCTGGTGCGTTGTTGGCGTAGAATAGCTCTGATGACTCGATAACGGTGAAATTTAAGAATTGTGCCCGCACTTCCCGATGGCGATTAAAGTTCCGAACGAATTCGTGGGTTGTCTGCCCGTGGACACAGTTCACAGACGTACAATTTGCTTTGCGGGGCTAACACATGAAGATCACACACCAGCCCCTCCAATGCTTTGAGAGCGCCACGTATGTCACCGTCGGAATTGTTGGTTCCTGCCATTACAATAATGATTTTGTAGTGTTGCAGATCCATTGAATATAATACCTCCAATATACGTTCAATCTTTACCCCTCTACAGCAGATAACATATTCTTTTAATAATGGATGAACCTATGATGAGTGTTTGTTTTGTAGGATCTGATAAGCGCCCTTTCGATCTACTAGCACTCGTAATGACGGGAATCTGGTTATGATATGTAGATAGTGTGTCATGCTTCAAATGATGGTCGGAATTTGTAGAAAGTGCGTCTATATTCTGAGTCTGCTTCTGGCGGATGGATGTAGAGCTCGTGTCCTTCTGTTCTTGTTGTTGATGCAAGTGTTTTGATGTACCCCTATGCTCACGTTGTGTTGCATTGATCTGGCGGCTTTCGTATTTCTGAGGGTGGAGAGGCTCACCCCCATCTCGGCCATTGACGCGAGGTTTACACATGTCCTCACAATTTAACGATTTACGATTCCTGAGTAAAGTGACACTATCGCTAGGCTCAGAGATATTGTCAGGGAGCTCATCTGTACCGACACCTATCCCGGCTGTTTCTGTTTTTCTGTTCATGACGGCAGCTAATCTAACATTTAGCTCATTATTTTCGTCTCTAAGAATGGTTATTTCATCATCCCTCTATAGTAGAAATTTGTTTATTTCTTTAATTTGTAACAGTAACTCATTTCAGCTGCTATTCTCGGCGTGTTTATGACAATACTAACGGGTGTACTAGTAATTTCAGGATTGAAATTGAGCTCCTTAGGTTTTGTCTCTGGACTAGCCACTTCATTGCGTGCGGTATGCGTGAAGTTTCCTGAAGGTATGTCCATCGCGTACGGTTTTGGCTCAGTACTGCTGTCCAAGCTCCGATCTGAATCGCGGCTGCTATCATAGATATGGCTTGCCAAATACAATAAGTCTGTAGCTATCCAATAACGGGAATTGGCACCTTGTATACGTGGATGACAGATGTGCTAGGGGTACACAGTGACAATAGCGCTACGTTGATTTCTATCTGCCGCAAAACGATTCACACGGAAAATTATTCCGTTGTCCCCCTTGAGAGTGCCTACACCGTAATACGATTCACATTGTTCTAACCATTTCGAAATACTACTGGAATCTTTGACTTTAACAGTTACGGAGAAAGTGTTATATATAATTTTGAAATTTACGTTGTCATCTTCTATACTTGCATTGATATTGCTATTTAACAAATCAGCATTTATAGTTAATAGAATTTCACATAATAGACCGCATCTCGCCATTGTAAACACATGTATGATTCAGGGCGACCAGGCACGGTATAGAAATTTAGCTGTCCTTTGTTAAGGGATTAACTTCCGCCATTACGCCTCGAGAACAACATTGATTTGACCAACGTCAATTTGAACTATTCTTATAAACATAAATATAAATTTTTTTTTAAAAACTATGTACACATTCCTAAGCACGCTATTCTTAGCTACACAATGATACAAATATTATAACACTAATCACACGAGAAACATATTAAATTTCGAGATATTACGGAGCAACTTTTAAGCGTGTTCACTATCACAATGGCGGACTAATAATCGTAATCGGACTAATGCGTAGATACGTAGATGAAGCTGATGACCCCCAAGAAAATGGCCAGTCAAAATTCCCGTTTAATACGTTAAAGCCAACGACGGAAGATGGACGGGCGGACGGCGGGCGGTCTCCATGTCATGATATGTCAGGCCAACGGAGCTAACAATATATGCTCCCAGAAATGCGTAGAACAAACACGTAGAGAAATGTTTAAGTTATGCTTGCATTTCTCATACGCTGGTTAAAATCTATCTAATGAGAAAGTGTCATAGATGCGACATAGGCTGTCTTTGCCAGACCGATGAATGACTGACAGGCAGGCAGGCAGGCAGGCAGGCAGGCAGGCAGGCAGGCAGGCAGGCAGGCAGGCAGGCAGGCAGGCAGGCAGGCAGGCAGGCAGGCAGGCAGGCAGGCAGGCAGATGTATACTAGTTGCGCAGTCGTAAATAAGAACTGTCTGTAATTTTAAACTGTCTATAACTTGCGGCACTTGGGTTCACCCACCTATTCAGTGGGCGTGGTAACTAGAGCTGAGAGTTTAGAGGTTGGCCCCACTTTCTATCTGATTCAGAAGAACTAGTGCATCTGCATAAAGCACAAAACCACCGCCAATGCCGCTAGCGCCGCTGCCAACCCCCCCTGCCGCCACCACTACCCCGGTGAAGAGAGTATTATGATCGCATTGGCACAGGAATTTAATTTAAAATTTCTTTGCCTAAATTTGTCCTATCGAGACCAAGTTTAGATTTACTTAGAGTGGCCCCCCCTTGAGATTAGTTGGGGTAAAGTGAATTAATCAGTAGGTCGCTTTAACAGGTAAAGGCTGGGATTAATCCTACATTATAGAGAAATCACACACACGAATGCACACACATACACATACGCATGTACATACGCACGCACGCACGCACGCACGCACGCACGCACGCACGCACGCACGCACGCACGCACGCACGCACGCACGCACGCACGCACGCACGCACGCACGCACGCACGCACGCACGCACGCACGCACGCACGCACGCACGCACGCACGCACGCACGCACGCACGCATCTGAACGAATGCACGAATGCATGCAATAATACATGCACACAGTAATACATGCACGAATGCACGCAAAAATGTATGCATGAACGCATGCACGAACGGACGCACGAATGCATGCACGCACACACCAAAGCACTAATGTACTCACGAATTAATGCACCCACAGCCACATACACACGCACACAAACACCCACGCAAGTATAGATGCACACACGTACGGATGTACGAGCACACACCCACACACATACACACATACGAACAAACGCCCGGACGCACGAACAAACGAACGAACGAACGAACGAACGAACGAACGAACGAACGAACGAACGAACGAACGAACGAACGAACGAACGAACGAACGAACGAACGAACGAACGAACACACGCACACACACATACACACTTTTGCAGACACATAATTAAAAGATGTCCTATGGATATGATTTCATGTTGCCCCACCATTGATTTTGGTTGGGATTAGATTTATTTAAGAATGGGTAGGGAGGGATGAAACCTTGTCATTGTTATCAGGAACTATAAGGTCTAACTTTGATCTTACTAGCAAATCTTTCAGGTTTGGATTTCTATTGTAAGCTATTACTGGTCGTGCTTTGATCGGTTCCTTTAATTTAGATTGCAACTGTGAATATTCGTCTTTCATGGTTTTCGCTAATTCAACATTACGTCTATTGTATATGAGTTGAAATGGGATAATTTTGTTCTTTTGTGATATTCCCGAATCTACATTTATTCCAAATGGTGCTTTTGTTTGGAGTGCTCTAATCCAATGGCCCTCTCGGATTTTGCGAAACGAACTCGTTTCTTCCTCACTATCGAAGGTCGGAATCTGTTCTATTGGCATGATTTCAAAATGATGTTCAACTAAATCATCAGGAAGTTGGAAATGTTGAGCAATTGGGGTTTCTGCTGAGGTGTTAATATCAGAAACGTGGCGTCTAGCACGCACTCTAAATGCATTTTTTGTTTCACCAAGATACTGTTTCTGGCAAAGGGCACAATTGATCAAATAGACTACATTCTCAGAATCACAATGCATATTAGTTCGGATATGATATTCATTTTTAGTTTGAAAGCTCAGGAATGTTTGTTGGTTTTACAATATAGTTGTTTACTTTGCAACTATTTTTGTCGCATTTAGAAACTGATCCATCACACATGATTGGTTTATTGTGTTTAATTTGGACAGGTTCAAACTCGGGTCCGCTATGAGGTTTTAGATTTTCAAGCTCATTGATGGTGTCTGCTTTAATTTTTCGAAGAAAACGGGCTGAATAGCCTCGTGCTTTCAAAGCATCAAACAGAGTAGAGCATGCACTATTCAGATTTTGCCTGTTGCTAGAGTTTCTTATGATTTGCGATTTGATCAAACCTTTAAATGTGTGTGGAGGATGAAATGAATTTTTGTGAAGCAGCTGATGTGAGTCTGTTGGCTTAAAGAATACTTTATATTCTAATTTTCCAGAGGAATCAAATTGAGGACCCTTATAGATCGTGACATCTAAAAAGTCAACCGATGCTCAACTAAGCGTGGGTGTCGAGCAGGCATTCGATCGAAAATAACCACTGCCAGATCAACAACTAAATCACATAGTAAACCGAACACACATGTCCGTCAACAGTATTCTCCAGTATTAAATGTATGCCTATGGAATGCACAGTCGTGCAGAAATAAATGCACTGAGGTTGTCGATACGATTATGGACGAGAACATTGACATTTTTATTGTGACTGAGTCGTGGCTACAGCAATGTGGTGACGAATCCAAAATTTCGAGCATCACTCCGGATGGATATGTGTTGAAACATAAGCCTAGATCATCCCGTGGCGGCGGCATCGCTGTCATTCATAGAGACTATCTACCAATCAGACTGGGTGAGAGTTCCATTCCGGAGTTCCAATCAATCGAGTCGCTCGAATTTCTGTTGACGCATGGCCCGACATCTGTTCGTTTCATATGCCTATATAGACCACCACCATCTAAGAGAAATAAACTGAAAAACTCAATGTTCCATGAAGACTTCTCCAGTTTAATGGATCATCTTAGTGTCAGTAATAATAAACTGGTCATACTAGGCGACATAAATGTACATTACGAAATTTATGATTGTCAAACTTCTTCTTGCATCTATATTTTATAGAATGGTGACTGCACGATTTTTGCCTAAGATTCTGATGCATACCAAAAACGGGAGAATGGTCGCTTGACGCAAAATCGCCTACGCTTACTGACGTAAATTTTGTTTGCTCAGTAACGTATATATGATCTATTAGCGTAGCTGTTTTTTCGGTTATTCTAGTCGCAGTTTTTACTAATTGTTCAAGATGAAATATTTCCATTACTGATTGTCATTTCTGCGCGATAGGTTTGAGAAAATTAATATTGAAGTCGCTTATGAGAATGATATCCGCATTCTCTGAATGTGCCGGCTCTAGTAAAGCTTCAAACTCGTCTATCCAGCTTGTAGGGGAATCCGGGGAAAAAAGCCGCAACATAATAAAAATGATTTCGTTTTATAGGGTGTAACCTCAATCCATAATGCTTCTATATTCAGAGTTTCTAGATCAAGTCTCCTACGATGGGGCTGATTGTCGGCTATGTAGATCACGATTCCTCCTACTGCATTATTTATACTATCTTTTCTCTCAACACTATAACCTTGAATATCAATTAGATTATCCGTAACAACACTACTTATACATGCTTCTGTTATACCAAATATTTCTATTTCCTGTACACTTTTTCCATTATTATTTTTAATTGGCTTATTTTAGGCATTAAATGCTGTATATTTAAGTGTCCAGTACGTATACCCTTTCCCGTTAGATTAAATGACGTAATATCATACTGCCTCACGCGTCTGATAAACCTTTTGCTGCAAACCCACTGCTCAGCGGCAGTCTTAATACTGGCATGCGTATATAGAGAGTTATAGAATTTTTAATTTTACAATATTGTATAATATTAAGGAGCTAGATAAAATTTAATTTAGTCATATTATTATTATTATTATTATTATTATTATTATTATTATTATTATTATTATTATTTAGAGTCTTACCCAAATTTGCGTTGCGTCCAGTGTGATCATCACCTCTTGCACCTCTAGCGTTGGCGCTTCTTCTTGATCGGACCCCTGTGCTCTTGGACACCGATTTGCTTTATGGCCATGGGCGTTACACACTCGGCATCGGACCGGTTGACCGTGTCGGCACGATGAAAATCTATGGTTGGGTTCACCGCAGTACTGACGTGTAGGCCTTACAATGATCGACACATAGTCGTTTATGCATTATACCAAGAGACTGGAGCCAGTCCTGTTTATGTGCAGTTTATCCGCGAAGTAAAATTCATTGTTAATTCTAGCTGGTGCGTTGTTGGCGTAGAATAGCTCTGATGACTCGATAACGGTGAAATTTAAGAATTGTGCCCGCACTTCCCGATGGCGATTAAAGTTCCGAACGAATTCGTGGGTTGTCTGCCCGTGGACACAGTTCACAGACGTACAATTTGCTTTGCGGGGCTAACACATGAAGATCACACACCAGCCCCTCCAATGCTTTGAGAGCGCCACGTATGTCACCGTCGGAATTGTTGGTTCCTGCCATTACAATAATGATTTTGTAGTGTTGCAGATCCATTGAATATAATACCTCCAATATACGTTCAATCTTTACCCCTCTACAGCAGATAACATATTCTTTTAATAATGGATGAACCTATGATGAGTGTTTGTTTTGTAGGATCTGATAAGCGCCCTTTCGATCTACTAGCACTCGTAATGACGGGAATCTGGTTATGATATGTAGATAGTGTGTCATGCTTCAAATGATGGTCGGAATTTGTAGAAAGTGCGTCTATATTCTGAGTCTGCTTCTGGCGGATGGATGTAGAGCTCGTGTCCTTCTGTTCTTGTTGTTGATGCAAGTGTTTTGATGTACCCCTATGCTCACGTTGTGTTGCATTGATCTGGCGGCTTTCGTATTTCTGAGGGTGGAGAGGCTCACCCCCATCTCGGCCATTGACGCGAGGTTTACACATGTCCTCACAATTTAACGATTTACGATTCCTGAGTAAAGTGACACTATCGCTAGGCTCAGAGATATTGTCAGGGAGCTCATCTGTACCGACACCTATCCCGGCTGTTTCTGTTTTTCTGTTCATGACGGCAGCTAATCTAACATTTAGCTCATTATTTTCGTCTCTAAGAATGGTTATTTCATCATCCCTCTATAGTAGAAATTTGTTTATTTCTTTAATTTGTAACAGTAACTCATTTCAGCTGCTATTCTCGGCGTGTTTATGACAATACTAACGGGTGTACTAGTAATTTCAGGATTGAAATTGAGCTCCTTAGGTTTTGTCTCTGGACTAGCCACTTCATTGCGTGCGGTATGCGTGAAGTTTCCTGAAGGTATGTCCATCGCGTACGGTTTTGGCTCAGTACTGCTGTCCAAGCTCCGATCTGAATCGCGGCTGCTATCATAGATATGGCTTGCCAAATACAATAAGTCTGTAGCTATCCAATAACGGGAATTGGCACCTTGTATACGTGGATGACAGATGTGCTAGGGGTACACAGTGACAATAGCGCTACGTTGATTTCTATCTGCCGCAAAACGATTCACACGGAAAATTATTCCGTTGTCCCCCTTGAGAGTGCCTACACCGTAATACGATTCACATTGTTCTAACCATTTCGAAATACTACTGGAATCTTTGACTTTAACAGTTACGGAGAAAGTGTTATATATAATTTTGAAATTTACGTTGTCATCTTCTATACTTGCATTGATATTGCTATTTAACAAATCAGCATTTATAGTTAATAGAATTTCACATAATAGACCGCATCTCGCCATTGTAAACACATGTATGATTCAGGGCGACCAGGCACGGTATAGAAATTTAGCTGTCCTTTGTTAAGGGATTAACTTCCGCCATTACGCCTCGAGAACAACATTGATTTGACCAACGTCAATTTGAACTATTCTTATAAACATAAATATAAATTTTTTTTTAAAAACTATGTACACATTCCTAAGCACGCTATTCTTAGCTACACAATGATACAAATATTATAACACTAATCACACGAGAAACATATTAAATTTCGAGATATTACGGAGCAACTTTTAAGCGTGTTCACTATCACAATGGCGGACTAATAATCGTAATCGGACTAATGCGTAGATACGTAGATGAAGCTGATGACCCCCAAGAAAATGGCCAGTCAAAATTCCCGTTTAATACGTTAAAGCCAACGACGGAAGATGGACGGGCGGACGGCGGGCGGTCTCCATGTCATGATATGTCAGGCCAACGGAGCTAACAATATATGCTCCCAGAAATGCGTAGAACAAACACGTAGAGAAATGTTTAAGTTATGCTTGCATTTCTCATACGCTGGTTAAAATCTATCTAATGAGAAAGTGTCATAGATGCGACATAGGCTGTCTTTGCCAGACCGATGAATGACTGACAGGCAGGCAGGCAGGCAGGCAGGCAGGCAGGCAGGCAGGCAGGCAGGCAGGCAGGCAGGCAGGCAGGCAGGCAGGCAGGCAGGCAGGCAGGCAGGCAGGCAGGCAGGCAGATGTATACTAGTTGCGCAGTCGTAAATAAGAACTGTCTGTAATTTTAAACTGTCTATAACTTGCGGCACTTGGGTTCACCCACCTATTCAGTGGGCGTGGTAACTAGAGCTGAGAGTTTAGAGGTTGGCCCCACTTTCTATCTGATTCAGAAGAACTAGTGCATCTGCATAAAGCACAAAACCACCGCCAATGCCGCTAGCGCCGCTGCCAACCCCCCCTGCCGCCACCACTACCCCGGTGAAGAGAGTATTATGATCGCATTGGCACAGGAATTTAATTTAAAATTTCTTTGCCTAAATTTGTCCTATCGAGACCAAGTTTAGATTTACTTAGAGTGGCCCCCCCTTGAGATTAGTTGGGGTAAAGTGAATTAATCAGTAGGTCGCTTTAACAGGTAAAGGCTGGGATTAATCCTACATTATAGAGAAATCACACACACGAATGCACACACATACACATACGCATGTACATACGCACGCACGCACGCACGCACGCACGCACGCACGCACGCACGCACGCACGCACGCACGCACGCACGCACGCACGCACGCACGCACGCACGCACGCACGCACGCACGCACGCACGCACGCACGCATCTGAACGAATGCACGAATGCATGCAATAATACATGCACACAGTAATACATGCACGAATGCACGCAAAAATGTATGCATGAACGCATGCACGAACGGACGCACGAATGCATGCACGCACACACCAAAGCACTAATGTACTCACGAATTAATGCACCCACAGCCACATACACACGCACACAAACACCCACGCAAGTATAGATGCACACACGTACGGATGTACGAGCACACACCCACACACATACACACATACGAACAAACGCCCGGACGCACGAACAAACGAACGAACGAACGAACGAACGAACGAACGAACGAACGAACGAACGAACGAACGAACGAACGAACGAACGAACGAACGAACACACGCACACACACATACACACTTTTGCAGACACATAATTAAAAGATGTCCTATGGATATGATTTCATGTTGCCCCACCATTGATTTTGGTTGGGATTAGATTTATTTAAGAATGGGTAGGGAGGGATGAAACCTTGTCATTGTTATCAGGAACTATAAGGTCTAACTTTGATCTTACTAGCAAATCTTTCAGGTTTGGATTTCTATTGTAAGCTATTACTGGTCGTGCTTTGATCGGTTCCTTTAATTTAGATTGCAACTGTGAATATTCGTCTTTCATGGTTTTCGCTAATTCAACATTACGTCTATTGTATATGAGTTGAAATGGGATAATTTTGTTCTTTTGTGATATTCCCGAATCTACATTTATTCCAAATGGTGCTTTTGTTTGGAGTGCTCTAATCCAATGGCCCTCTCGGATTTTGCGAAACGAACTCGTTTCTTCCTCACTATCGAAGGTCGGAATCTGTTCTATTGGCATGATTTCAAAATGATGTTCAACTAAATCATCAGGAAGTTGGAAATGTTGAGCAATTGGGGTTTCTGCTGAGGTGTTAATATCAGAAACGTGGCGTCTAGCACGCACTCTAAATGCATTTTTTGTTTCACCAAGATACTGTTTCTGGCAAAGGGCACAATTGATCAAATAGACTACATTCTCAGAATCACAATGCATATTAGTTCGGATATGATATTCATTTTTAGTTTGAAAGCTCAGGAATGTTTGTTGGTTTTACAATATAGTTGTTTACTTTGCAACTATTTTTGTCGCATTTAGAAACTGATCCATCACACATGATTGGTTTATTGTGTTTAATTTGGACAGGTTCAAACTCGGGTCCGCTATGAGGTTTTAGATTTTCAAGCTCATTGATGGTGTCTGCTTTAATTTTTCGAAGAAAACGGGCTGAATAGCCTCGTGCTTTCAAAGCATCAAACAGAGTAGAGCATGCACTATTCAGATTTTGCCTGTTGCTAGAGTTTCTTATGATTTGCGATTTGATCAAACCTTTAAATGTGTGTGGAGGATGAAATGAATTTTTGTGAAGCAGCTGATGTGAGTCTGTTGGCTTAAAGAATACTTTATATTCTAATTTTCCAGAGGAATCAAATTGAGGACCCTTATAGATCGTGACATCTAAAAAGTCAACCGATGCTCAACTAAGCGTGGGTGTCGAGCAGGCATTCGATCGAAAATAACCACTGCCAGATCAACAACTAAATCACATAGTAAACCGAACACACATGTCCGTCAACAGTATTCTCCAGTATTAAATGTATGCCTATGGAATGCACAGTCGTGCAGAAATAAATGCACTGAGGTTGTCGATACGATTATGGACGAGAACATTGACATTTTTATTGTGACTGAGTCGTGGCTACAGCAATGTGGTGACGAATCCAAAATTTCGAGCATCACTCCGGATGGATATGTGTTGAAACATAAGCCTAGATCATCCCGTGGCGGCGGCATCGCTGTCATTCATAGAGACTATCTACCAATCAGACTGGGTGAGAGTTCCATTCCGGAGTTCCAATCAATCGAGTCGCTCGAATTTCTGTTGACGCATGGCCCGACATCTGTTCGTTTCATATGCCTATATAGACCACCACCATCTAAGAGAAATAAACTGAAAAACTCAATGTTCCATGAAGACTTCTCCAGTTTAATGGATCATCTTAGTGTCAGTAATAATAAACTGGTCATACTAGGCGACATAAATGTACATTACGATATGAAGGACCATGGTGACACTAAGAAGATGATGAACCTCTTAACAGCTCACAATTGCCATCAACATGTCAATGAAACAACGCACACGAATGGTCACATCCTCGACTGGGTAATCACTCGCGACTCTGACAATTGTGTCAAGAATGTCATGGTGAAAGACTTGCAAATGTCCGATCATCACCTGATATTAATTAGCCTGAATGTTAACAAACCGCCATCTCCTGTGGTGTCAGTGCTATGCAGAAATATTAACAAAATGGATAAAGCAGCCTTTCGCGATGATATCATACAGTCTAGCCTAAAACAATCGCCACCGTCGAATTGTGAAACGCTGGCAAATCTGTATAACACTGAGCTGTCAGAACTCCTTAATAAGCATGCCCCTGCAAAACTAAAGTCAATTCCGCAGAGACCGGAGTCATTGTGGCTCTTTACA
Organism: Chaetoderma sp. LZ-2023a; assembly: GCA_034401795.1. Taxonomy (NCBI): domain Eukaryota; kingdom Metazoa; phylum Mollusca; class Caudofoveata; order Chaetodermatida; family Chaetodermatidae; genus Chaetoderma; species Chaetoderma sp. LZ-2023a. The sequence goes on from CM067369.1 coordinate 32,609,898, forward strand.
CCTGAGATTAGCAAAGCAAAAGCTACGAGACGACAAGCGGAGCGAAGTTGGAGAAAGTCAAAATTGGAAATACATCGACAAATTTACAAGGCCGCGAGAAATTCGGTTACCATGGCAATTGATGATGCGAAGCGATCATTCTTCACCGATAAAATTCAGAGTACGTCATCCGAACCTAAGGCTCTGTACAATATAATGTCCAAGCTAATGGGCAAAAACAGCAGTCCCACGCTTCCAAATATTGACGACCGAGACCTCATGGCCAACTCATTTTCTGAATATTTCCATGATAAGATAAGGGCGATTCGCAATCAGCTAAATGATTTACAGGATACAGATCAGCCACCGCCCAACATACCCACAGCCTGTCATGATCATCTGAACCAGCTTCATCTTTTCTGTGAAGACGAGATTCTATCATTGCTGAAAGACTTAAAACCTACCTACTGTGCATTAGATCCGATTCCAACTAAGCTCATATATGAACATATTGATATTTTCGTTTCAATCATCACTGCTATCGTCAACTCTAGCCTTACATCCGGTATTATGCCTAAGCCCTTTAAGACTGCTCTGATTAACCCGCTGATTAAAAAATCGGGCCTTGATCAGGACACTTTAAAAAATTATCGGCCTGTGTCTAATTTACCTTTTATATCCAAGGTTGTTGAAAAGGCAGTCAGTAAGAGATTGGCAAATCACATGCATTGTAATGGTCTGTACGAACCATTTCAGTCCGCCTATCGTCAAGGACATAGTACTGAAACAGCTCTTCTTAGAGTTCTAAATGACCTTCGCTGTGGTGTGGATGAAGGAAACGTATCACTCTTGCTTTTGCTCGATTTAAGCGCCGCGTTCGACACCATTGACCACCTAAAGCTGTTGACACGACTAAAAGTTGAGTTTGGCATAACTGACAGTGCGTGGAACTGGTTCCAATCTTATTTATCACAAAGATTCCAGTCCGTTTACATTAATGGTACGCAATCTGCGCCCATTGAACTTACATGCGGTGTCCCTCAAGGTTCGATATTGGGACCGGTTCTATTTACGCTCTACACCAAACAGCTAGGATCCGTTATCGATTCTCATAGTTTGTGTCACCATTTTTACGCGGATGACACGCAGCTCATTAATACATTTCCTCCTCCAGCGGCATCTGCATCTCTAGCAACCAAACAGCTAACAGATTGTTGTGCGGACATAAAAGCATGGATGACAACCAACATGCTAAAGCTGAACGAAGAAAAGACTGAATGTATGTTGGTGGGTCCATCTATCAGACGAGACAAAACAGAACTAAGTAGTCTAGTCATTGGTACAAATATAATTCCGATCTCCAACACGGTTAAAGACCTCGGCGTGATATTGGATAGCGAGTTGTGCATGGATAAACATATAAACTATCTGCGCAGAGTGTGCTTTTTGCAGCTGCGGAACATTGCACACATCAGGAATTATCTTACCACAGAGGCTACCACAAAATTAGTGATCATGACGGTAATGTCTAGGTTGGACTACTGCAATAGTCTCTGTATTGGTATGGCAAAAGAAAACATCCACAAGCTCCAAACTATTCAGAATACAGCAGCACGAATAATCTCACGCCAGGCAAAAGATGCACACATCACTCCGATTCTCCATAAGCTTCACTGGTTGCCAATTGCTCAACGTATCCAATTTAAAATCCTCTGTCTAGCTTACCAGTGTGTCTCAGGAACTGCACCTACATACCTTTCTGCATTAGTCGAGCCATACCAACCAACCCGGTCACTTAGATCCCTAAACAAGCAAATGCTCAAAATCCCAAAATACAAAATGAATTCATACGGCTTTAGAACATTTTCTTTCTCGGCCGCCACTGAATGGAACAACCTCCCTATTCATCTAAAATTGTCAAAAAATCTTACAACATTCAAATCAAATCTTAAAACTCATCTCTTTAAACAAGCGTACCAGAATTTAAATTAATGTTTATATTATCATTTCATTGTCTTGCGCTACGAGCATGCTTGCGTGGAGTTTGGCGCGTTATAAATTCACTTATTATTATTATTATTATTTATTATTAATAGTAGCTTTTAGCTTGATGTTTGAATCTTGGTTATTTAAAATGCGAAAAAATTCCCAAAAGTCTTCTTCTGAATGTTGCCAAACTATGAAGATGTCATCTAGATATCTGAGGTAAAGAAGAGGCCTTTTGGTTGATTTGTTCAGTGCCTCCTCTTCCCACTCCGCAACATAAATCGTAGCAAAATTTGGGCTGAATCGTTTACCCATTGCGCATCCACAGATTTGAAGGTAATTTTCACCATTAAATTGGAAATCGTTTCCTTTAAGACTTAGCTCTAATAATTTTAGAATTTCCGTGTCTGGTCGATCTGGATCAGGAAATTTGACAAAAGAATTCTTAATAGCATTGACTCCAGCATCAATATCTATATTGGTATACATAGCATCTATGTCTAATGTGACTAAATATGCATCTTTCGGAACTGACAATTTGGATAACTTTGAAAGAAAGTGTTCTGTGTTCTTGAGAAAGCTCTTGTGTCTATTAGCAATGGGCTTTAAATAGTAATCAATATATTCTGAAATGCCATAAGACTCACTGCCACAGTCTGAAATGATGGGTCGTCCAGGTGGTGTCAATGGATCTAACCAGTTGCTGATAGGTTTATGGATTTTAGGCAAGATATAAAATGTCCGATTTTGTGGATTATTCTCACCTGGCAGATACTTTAGCTGTTTCTTATCGATGTACTTATCTGTATGCAATGAATTAAGTATTTCAGTGAAATTTTGTCGGTTTTGAGGCCATATTAAATTATCAAGTTTTCTGTAATGCCTGGTGTTAGTTAACTGCCTTTCGGCATCGCGGATGTAGTTTTCTCTAGACATAATCACAGTTGCTGAACCTTTATCGGCTGGTTTTATAATAATATTTTGATTTCTACGTAATTTGTTGATAGCCTGTCGTTCGAGAAATGAAAGGTTTTGCTTATTGTTTTTAACTGGCAATGATCTGGCTATACCAGCAACCGTTTTTATGGTTGCTTTAATATTGTCATCAACTAGCCTATCTGGAGGGTCCCAACCGGATTTTCCAGTGAATGGTTTTGACTCTCCATTTAAATTTCGAAAATGATGAGCTATTTTTACTGAATGACCAAAATTAGCTACTTCAATAAGACCTGTGTCTAAAAGCAAATCTAATCCTGTTTTTGGTTTTGGAGTTGGTACAAAAGTAAGACCACGATCGAGAATTGATTATTCAGATGGTGAGAGATCATAGTCAGCTGCTAAATTGACAAGGTTTGTTCCTAATCCTATGTTAGGGGAGCTATTGCCGTGACCCACATTTAGTTTAAACCAAGTACCGTCAACCAATGGTTATAAATACAATTAGCTGTTTCTTTCGTCCAATGGATTCTATCCTTCTCAACATGAAAATTGGCATCAGAAATTTTGGGGATGACCTTATCAACGTGGCAGTTGGACCTTGCTGATTCGTTGATACGCTTGAGACAGTACCTTTGCCTGTCTGACAAGCTATCAGAGAAGTTAATATCAGCAAAGTGCAACTCCGCATTAGGGAAGGTGTTTTTAAATTCACGAGCCATGAACCGTACATGGCTTGGGGCTTTGGTTGTATGCTCATTTTTGGAGTTGATGCCAATATTCAAGATGATCTTCTCCGGGCTAGGGCCATCCTGGTGTCGCATATCCATTGTTCTGAAATGTGATAATGCGGCACCAGGATAGCACTCAACCTGGATGTCAGGATGGACGTCTAAATCAATTCAGGCTAGATTAGAGGACCCTATCATCAGAATCTTCTTGGTGATTCTGTGGATCCTCCACAGGCCCTTGCTATGCAATTGATGACGGTACTTAGCAAACACCCTATCGGACAGGTTACTATTATTCTCCATAGGAGGGAGAGGAGGCGGAGACAGAGGAAGAGGAGCAGAAGAAGGTGCGTGAGGAGAAGAGAGATGAAGAGTAGGAGGAAGAGCAGGAGGCGGGATTGAGAAAGGAGATGCACGAAGAGAAGAAGTTTGAGCAGGAAGAGGAGGCGGCGTGATTGAGAGAGGAGAAGGAGGAAGAGGAGAAGATCGAGTCAGAAGGTGGCGAGGAGAAGATAGTGGAAGAGATGAGGAAGAGTTGCTAGGTGGTAGATTGGGGGAACAGTGAGTAACAACCCGACAACGGCGCACAGGAGGAGAATTTGTCTTTGGGAGAGCCGGCCATGACTCTGTTACATCATCAACACCAGGTGCTGGTGTTGGTGATGTATACAGATTCGTCCGCTTGGAAGTGGGAGGCGAGGGTGTGAAGGTGGTTGGTGACCGTTGTCGTTTGTTAGTCACTGTTGAATGTGAACCTGAACCTGTACTCGGTGTGGCCGCCGGTGTTGGTGCTGACATCACTCTATTTTGCTCATCACTAGCTATTTCTGCCAAAAATTTCCAAAAATTTGTGATTGTCGTTGTGGCCAATTTATTTCCAAAATTTTGCCTACCCCATTTCAATGCTATGCCGTTGGCTCTGTGTAGATCAAAAATTACATTAGATTCGGCCACTTTTACCTCTGCCTTTAATTTGTCCAATTTGCTTCGATAATGGTTGATTAAATTTTCTAAGCAGCTATGAGCTCAAATTTGGTTTATCATGCTGGTCGATTTAAAAAATTCGTCATCTTGTAAGGCAGGGCAGAAAAACTAGTTCATCTCCTCCATTTTCATGCTGAGAGATTTTGGGAGAGAGTCTGATGCCAAATGCTCTCGTAAAAGACCATAGTGATGCAAGCATTGCAACATATGGAAGTACATCTTAACCAGTCTCTGAAAGGCCTGAACAGACTGGTTAGGAGCACTTTTGGTTGATGAAAGGTTGGACGCTGGGTTGCCAGATTTGCGTCCTTTACCCACTGGGCCGTTGAAATTCTTGGCCATTTTTAGAACGTAATCAAATTTCTATAGATTTATGTCAAATTTAGTCAGAAAGATTAAAAAAAGTTAACTACCAAATATTAACTAGAGCGATATGTGTTGAAACAATTTAGAAACTGAAAAATAAGAACAATTAATACAAGATTATTATATATATATAAAATTAAAGCTTACACTGTCAGTTGCTGGAGCGCTTTCGACGTAATGGTCTTCGTCATGCAGCGAAAAAACTGGTCTAATGGCAACTGATAATTCTTACATATTTATAGGAGAATTACTGCAATGGTGACTACTGATTAACTATTAATTCAGTCTCTCCACAAAAGATCAAACCAAACCCGAAGACCTGCTTTAGATCAATGTGCGCCTTTGGCGCTACTGAAGTCAAACAGCTAATACAAAAGGCGTGATTGCTTAATTATATTGAGCTTATCTAACTGTAGCATGGGTTAGTACGCCGGTTCCTTTCAGGCGATTAAGGTGTGAGAATAACAATGAGGGCTATTTGGTCAGTCATTAGATCAAATGCTGCCGAGATATGTTTAATCATGGCGGCGGAGAGTAATTTACTTGCTGTTTGAGTACTGCAAGGGACAGGTTTCCTGAATAAAGATTATTAAAACAAATTCCGACAAGTTATACAGTTATTTGATCTTGGCGAATCGGTTCACTCAGTCATTACAAAGCGTTGATTACTTCTTTGTAATAAGTTGGCGTTGCCGTGGGTTCGACCGTGCAAACGAAATATCAGCTACCAGGAGACCAATTCCGACAGTGTATTTGTACATATAAACAGTTTAAAATTGTTTGATTTGGGACAAATATGGAGGCCTGGCACAAGCAAGTCCGTTTTTACATTGAAAAAAACGCATTGGCACAGGAATTTAATTACAAATTTCTTTGCCTAAATTTGTCCTATCGAGACCAAGTTTAGATTTACTTAGAGTGGTCCCCCCTTGAGATTAGTTGGGGTAAAGTGAATTAATCAGTAGGTCGCTTTAACAGGTAAAGGCTGGGATTGATCCTACATTATAGAGAAATCACACACACGAATGCACACACATACGCACACACATACACATACACATACACATACACATACACATACACATACACATACACATACACATACACATACACATACACATACACATACACATACACATACACATACACATACACATACATGTACACATGTACACATGTACACATGTACACATGTACATACGTACATACGTACATACGTACATACGTACATACGCACGTACATACGCACGCACGCACGCACGCACGCACGCACGCACGCACGCACGCACGCACGCACGCACGCACGCACGCACGCACGCACGCACGCACGCACGCACGCACGCACGCACGCACGCACGCACGCACGCACGCACGCACGCACGCACGCACGCACGCACGCACGCACGCACGCACGCACGCACGCACGCAGTTCACTCAGTCATTACAAAGCGTTGATTACTTCTTTGTAATAAGTTGGCGTTGCCGTGGGTTCGAAAATAGGAACAAATTTTGACAGTTAGGAGTTATACAGTTTTTAGATCTGGGCAAATCGGTTCACTCAGTCATTACAAAGCATTAATTACTTCTTTGTAATAAGTTGGCGTTGCCATGTGTTCGAAAATAGGAATAAACAAATAGTTTTGAGCAGGTCTTTCTGACATAGGATGATCCATTGTGGATTGACTGAATGTTGTAGGTCTAGTGAGATTCCTTCTAAAGAGAGGTGGTTGTAAGTCACATGTTGTTTGAGCTTTGTAAGCTTATATGTCCAACAACCCATGCACTCATTCACCCGCCCAGACACCAGCATATTAATCCATCCATCAGTCCATCCTGCCATCCACCTAAACAAATACTTGAATAAGGGGAGAACAGATTTGTAAACTGATAGACAGACACCTGGTGGGTGACTAGACGACTGAACAAATGAATAGGCAAATGAATAGGCAAATGGGTGAAAGCTACAATTTCATTTCCGAATTTTGTTTTAATTTATTCACTTAGTCATTGCAAAGCGCTAATTGCTTCTTTGCAATGAGTTGGTGCGGCTTTTGAAAATATAAGAATAAAATACGGCAGGTGGTTGCGGAAGAGAGGTGGTTTGTACCTTTACAAACATATATGTCCAAACAATCCATGCACCCACCCGGCCACCCACCCAGTAATCCATCCATCAGTCCATCCACATAGACAATCAATTGATGTCTGGGAGGCACAGACCAGTAAACCAATAGAGAGGCCAAGGACAAGTGACAGGATGAGTGAACAGACAGGTGGATGAACGAACGAATGAATGAATGAATGAATGAATGAATTAATTAATTAATGAATGAATAAACGCACATATGAACGCGTGCACGCACGTACGCGTGCACGCACGTACGCGTGCACGCACGTACGCACGGACGCCCGCACGCACGAACGAACGAACGAACGAACGAACGAACGAACGAACGAACGAATGCACGATTGCATGCACGATTGCATGCACGATTGCATGCACGATTGCATGCACGATTGCATGCACGATTGCATGCACGATTGCATGCACGATTGCACGTATGGACGACCGTGCAAACGAAATATCAGCTACCAGGAGACCAATTCCGACAGTGTATTTGTACATATAAACAGTTTAAAATTGTTTGATTTGGGACAAATATGGAGGCCTGGCACAAGCAAGTCCGTTTTTACATTGAAAAAAACGCATTGGCACAGGAATTTAATTAAAAATTTCTTTGCCTAAATTTGTCCTATCGAGACCAAGTTTAGATTTACTTAGAGTGGTCCCCCCTTGAGATTAGTTGGGGTAAAGTGAATTAATCAGTAGGTCGCTTTAACAGGTAAAGGCTGGGATTGGTCCTACATTATAGAGAAATCACACACACGAATGCACACACATACGCACACGTACATACGTACATACGTACATACGTACATACGTACATACGCACGCACGCACGCACGCACGCACGCACGCACGCACGCACGCACCAAGGCACTAATGTACTCACGAATTAATGCACCCACATACACCCACGCAAGTATAGATGCACACACGTACGGATGTACGAGCACACACCCACACACATACGAACAAACGCCCGGACGCACGAACACACAAACACACAAACACACAAACAAACAAACGAACGAACGAACGAACGAACGAACGAACGAACGAACGCACGCACGCACGCACGCACGCACGCACGCACGAACGAACGAACGAACGAACGAACGAACGAACGAACGAACGAACGAACGAACGAACGAACGAACGAACGAACGAACGAACGAACGAACGAACGAACGAACGAACGAACGAACGAACGAACGAACGAACACACGCACACATACACACACGCACGCACGCACACACACTTTTGCAGACACATAATTAAAAGATGTCCTACGGATATGATTTCATGTTGCCCCACCATTGATTTTGGTTGGGATTAGATTTATTTAAGAATAGGTAGGGAGGGATGAAACCTTGTCATTGTTATCAGGAACTATACGGTCTAACTTTGATCTTACTAGCAAATCTTTCAGGTTTGGATTTCTATTGTAAGCTATTACTGGTCGTGCTTTGATCGGTTCCTTTAATTTAGATTGCAACTGTGAATATTCGTCTTTCATGGTTTTCGCTAATTCAACATTACGTCTATTGTATATGAGTTGAAATGGGATAATTTTGTTCTTTTGTGATATTCCCGAATCTACATTTATTCCAAATGGTGCTTTTGTTTGGAGTGTTCTAATCCAATGGCCCTCTCGGATTTTGCGAAACGAACTCGTTTCTTCCTCACTATCGAAGGTCGGAATCTGTTCTATTGGCATGATTTCAAAATGATGTTCAACTGAATGATCAGGAAGTTGGAAATGTTGAGCAATTGGCGTATCTGCTGAGGTGTTAATATCAGAAACGTGGCGTCTAGCACGCACTCTAAATGCATTTTTTGTTTCACCAACATACTGTTTCTGGCAAAGGGCACAATTGATCAAATAGACTACATTCTCAGAATCACAATGCATATTAGTTCGGATATGATATTCATTTTTAGTTTGAAAGCTCAGGAATGTTTGTTGGTTTACAATATAGTTGTTTACTTTGCATCTATTTTTGTCGCATTTAGAAACTGATCCATCGCACATGATTGGTTTATTGTGTTTAATTTGGACAGGTTCAAACTCGGGTCCGCTATGAGGTTTTAGATTTTCAAGCTCATTGATGGTGTCTGCTTTAATTTTTCGAAGAAAACGGGCTGAATAGCCTCGTGCTTTCAAAGCATCAAACAGAGTAGAGCATGCACTATTCAGATTTTGCCTGTTGCTAGAGTTTCGAAAAAATCTTATGATTTGCGATTTGATCAAACCTTTAAATGTGTGTGGAGGATGAAATGATTTTTTGTGAAGCAGCTGATGTGAGTCTGTTGGCTTAAAGAATACTTTATATTCTAATTTTCCAGAGGAATCAAATTGAGGACCCTTATAGATCGTGACATCTAAAAAGTCAACCGATGTTCCACTAATAGTAGCTTTTAGCTTGATGTTTGAATCTTGGTTATTTAAAATGCGAAAAAATTCCCAAAAGTCTTCTTCTGAATGTTGCCAAACTATGAAGATGTCATCTAGATATCTGAGGTAAAGAAGAGGCTTTTTGGTTGATTTGTTCAGTGCCTCCTCTTCCCACTCCGCAACATAAATCGTGGCAAAATTTGGGCTGAATCGTTTACCCATTGCGCATCCACAGATTTGAAGGTAATTTTCACCATTAAATTGGAAATCGTTTCCTTTAAGACTTAGCTCTAATAATTTTAGAATTTCCGTGTCTGGTCGATCTGGATCAGGAAATTTGACAAAAGAATTCTTAATAGCATTGACTCCAGCATCAATATCTATATTGGTATACATAGCATCTATGTCTAATGTGACTAAATATGCATCTTTCGGAACTGACAATTTGGATAACTTTGAAAGAAAGTGTTCAGTGTTCTTGAGAAAGCTCTTGTGTCTATTAGCAATGGGCTTTAAATAGTAATCAATATATTCTGAAATGCCATAAGACTCACTGCCACAGTCTGAAATGATGGGTCGTCCAGGAGGTGTCAATGGATCTAACCAGGTGCTGATAGGTTTATGGATTTTAGGCAAGATATAAAATGTCCGATTTTGTGGATTATTCTCACCTAGCAGATACTTTAGCTGTTTCTTATCGATGTACTTATCTGTATGCAATGAATTAAGTATTTCAATGAAATTTTGTCGGTTTTGAGGCCAAATTAAATTATCAAGTTTTCTGTAATGCCTGGTGTTAGTTAACTGCCTTTCGGCCTCGCGGATGTAGTTTTCTCTAGACATAATCACAGTTGCTGAACCTTTATCGGCTGGTTTTATAATAATATTTTGATTTCTACGTAATTTGTTGATAGCCTGTCGTTCGAGAAATGAAAGGTTTTGCTTATTGTTTGTAACTGGCAATGATCTGGCTATACCAGCAACCGTTTTTATGGTTGCTTTAACATTGTCATCAACTAGCCTATCTGGAGGGTCCCAACCGGATTTTCCAGTGAATGGTTTTGACTCTCCATTTAAATTTCGAAAATGATGGGCTATTTTTACTGAATGACCAAAATTAGCTACTTCAATAAGACCTGTGTCTAAAAGCAAATCTAATCCTGTTTTTGGTTTTGGAGTTGGTATAAAAGTAAGACCACGATCGAGAATTGATTTTTCAGATGGTGAGAGATCATAGTCAGCTGCTAAATTGACAAGGTTTGTTCCTAATCCTATGTTAGGGGAGCTATTGCCTTGACCCACATTTAGTTTAAACTAAGTACCGTCAACCAATGGTTATAAATACAATTAGCTGTTTCTTTCGTCCAATGGATTCTATCCTTCTCAACATGAAAATTCGCATCAGAAATTTTGGGGATGACCTTATCAACGTGGCAGTTGGACCTTGCTGATTCGTTGATACGCTTGAGACAGTACCTTTGCCTGTCTGACAAGCTATCAGAGAAGTTAATCTCAGCAAAGTGCAACTCCGCATTAGGGAAGGTGTTTTTAAATTCACGAGCCATGAACCGTAAATGGCTTGAGGCTTTGGTTGGATGCTCATTTTTGGAGTTGATGCCAATATTCAAGATGATCTTCTCCGGGCTAGGGCCATCCTGGTGTCGCATAGCCATTGTTCTGAAATGTGATAATGCGGCACCAGGATAGCACTCAACCTGGATGTCAGGATGGACATCTAAATCAATTCGGGCTAGATTAGAGGACCCTATCATCAGAATCTTTTTGGTGATTCTGGGGATCCTCCACAGGCCCTTGCTATGCGATTGATGACGGTACTTAGCAAACTTCCTGTCAGACAGGTTACTATTATTCTCCATAGGAGGGAGAGGAGGTGGAGACAGAAGAAGAGGAGCAGAAGAAGGTGCGTGAGGAGAAGAGAGATGAAGCGTAGGAGGAAGAGGAGGAGGAGGGATGGAGAGAGGAGATGCAAGAGGAGAAGATTGAGTATGAGGAGCAAGAGGCGGGATTGAGAGAGGAGATGCATAAAGAGAAGAAGTTTGAGGAGGAAGAGGAGGAGGCGGGATTGAGAGAGGAGATGCATGAAGAGAAGAAGTTTGAGGAGGAAGAGGAGGAGGCGGGATTGAGAGAGGAGAAGGAGGAAGAGGAGAAGATCGAGTCAGAAGGTGGCGAGGAGAAGATAGTGGAAGAGATGAGGAAGAGTTGCTAGGTGGTAGATTGGGGGAACAGTGAGTAACAACCCGACAACGGCGCACAGGAGGAGAATTTGTCTTTGGGAGAGCCGGCCATGACTCTGTTACATCATCAACACCAGGTGCTGGTGTTGGTGATGTATACAGATTCGTCCGCTTGGAAGTGGTAGGCGAGGGTGTGAAGGTGGTTGGTGACCGTTGTCGTTTGTTAGTCATTGTTGAATGATAACCTGAACCTGTACTCGGTGTGGCCGCCGGTGTTGGTAGAGACATCACTCTATTTTGCTTATCACTAGCTATTTCTGCCAAAAATTTCCAAAAATTTGTGATTGTCATTGTGGCCAATTTATTTCCAAAATTTTGCCTACCCCATTTCAATGCTATGCCTTTGGCTCTGTCTAGATCAAGAATTACATTAGATTCGGCCACTTTTACCTCTGCCTTTAATTTGTCCAATTTGCTTCGATAATGTTTGATTAAATTTTCTAAGCAGCTATGAGCCCAAATTTGGTTTATCATGCTGGTCGATTTCAAAAATTCGTCATCTCGTAAGGCAGGGCAGAAAAACGAGTTCATCTCCTCCATTTTCATGCTGAGAGATTTCGGGAGAGAGTCTGATGCCAAATGCTCTCGTAAAAGACCATAGTGATGCAAGCATTGCAACACATGGAAGTACATCTTAACCAGTCTCTGAAAGGCCTGAACAGACTGGTTAGGAGCACTTTTGGTTGAAGAAAAGTTGGACGCTGGGTTGCCAGATTTGCGTCCTTTACCTACTGGGCCGTTGAAATTCTTGGCCATTTTAGAACGTAATCAAATTTCTACAGATTTATGTCAAATTTAGTCAGAAAAGTTCAAAAAAGTTAAATTCCAAATATTAACTAGAGCGATATGTGTTGAAACAATTTAGAGACTGAAAAATAAGAACAATTAATACAAGATTATTATATATATATAAAATTAAAGCTTACACTGTCAGTTGCTGGAGCGCTTTCGACGTAATGGTCTTCGTCATGCAGCGAAAAAACTGGTCTAATGGCAACTGATAATTCTTACATATTTATAGGAGAATTACTACAATGGTGACTACTGATTAACTATTAATTCAGTCTCTCCACAAAAGATCAAACTAAACCCGAAGACCTGCTTTAGATCAATGTGCGCCTTTGGCGCTACTGAAGTCAAACAGCTAATACAAAAGGCGTGATTGCTTAATTATATCGAGCTTATCTAACTGTAGCATGGGTTAGTACGCCGGTTCGTTTCAGGCGATTAAGGTGTGAGAATAACAATGAGGGCTATTTGGTCAGTCATTAGATCAAATGCTGCCGAGATATGTTTAATCATGGCGGCGGAGAGTAATTTACTTGTTGTTTGAGTACTGCAAGGGACAGGTTTCCTGAATAAAGATTATTAAAACAAATTCTGACAAGTTATACAGTTATTTGATCTTGGCGAATCGGTTCACTCAGTCATTACAAAGCGTTGATTACTTCTTTGTAATAAGTTGGCGTTGCCGTGTGTTCGAAAATAGGAACAAATTTGGACAGTTAGGAGTTATACAGTTTTTTGATCTGGGCAAATCGGTTCACTCAGTCATTACAAAGCATTGATTACTTCTTTGTAATAAGTTGGTGTTGCCCTGTGTTCGAAAATAGGAATAAACAAATAGTTTTGAGCAGGTCTTTCTGACATAGGATGATCCATTGTGGATTGACTGAATGTTGTTGGTCTAGTGAGATTCCTTCTAAAGAGAGGTGGTTGTAAGTCACAGGTTGTTTGAGCTTTGTAAGCTTATATGTCCAACAACCCATGCACTCATTCACCCGCCCAGACACCAGCATATTAATCCATCCATCAGTCCATCCTGCCATCCACCTAAACAAATACTTGATTAAGGGGAGAACAGATTTGTAAACTGATAGACAGACACCCGGTGGGTGACTAGACGACTGAACAAATGAATAGGCAAATGGGTGAAAGCTACAATTTCATTTCCGAATTTGGTTTAATTTATTCACTTAGTCATTGCAAAGCGCTAATTGCTTCTTTGCAATGAGTTGGTGCGGCTGTTGAAAATATAAGAATAAAATACGGCAGGTGGTTGCGGAAGAGAGGTGGTTTGTACCTTTACAAACATATATGTCCAAACAATCCATGCACCCACCCGGCCACCCACCCAGTAATCCATCCATCAGTCCATCCACATAGACAATCAATTGATGTCTGGGAGGCACAGACCAGTAAACCAATAGAGAGGCCAAGGACAGGTGACAGGATGAGTGAACAGATAGGTGGATGAACGAACGAATGAATGAATGAATAAACGCACATACGCATGCACGAACGAACGAACGAACGAACGAACGAACGAACGAACGAACGAACGAACGAACGAACGAACGAACGAACGAACGAACGAACGAACGAACGAACGAACGAACGAACGAACGAACGAACGAACGAACGAACGAACGAACGAACGAACGAACGAACGAACGAACGAACGAACGAACGATTGCACGTATGGACGACCGTGCAAACGAAATATCAGCTACCAGCAGACCAATTCCGACAGTGTATTTGTACATGTAAACAGTTTAAAATTGTTTGATTTGGGACAAATATGGAGGCCTGGCACAAGCAAGTCCGTCTTTACATTGAAAAAAACGCATTGGCACAGGAATTTAATTACAAATTTCTTTGCCTAAATTTGTCCTATCGAGACCAAGTTTAGATTTACTTAGAGTGGTCCCCCCTTGAGATTAGTTGGGGTAAAGTGAATTAATCAGTAGGTCGCTTTAACAGGTAAAGGCTGGGATTGATCCTACATTATAGAGAAATCACACACACGAATGCACACACATACACATACGCACGTACATACGCACGCACGCACGCACGCACGCACGCACGCACCTGAACGAATGCACGAATGCATGCAATAATACATGCACACAGTAATACATGCACGAATGCACGCAATAATGCATGCATGAACGCATGCACGAACGGACGCACGAATGCATGCACGCACACACCCAGGCACTAATGTACTCACGAATTAATGCACCCACACCCACATACACACGCACACATACACCCACGCAAGTATAGATGCACACACGTACGGATGTACGAGCACACACCCATACACACATACGAACAAACGCCCGGACGCACGAACGAACGAACGAACGAACGCGAACGAACGAACGAACGAACGAACGAACGCACGCACGCACGCACGCACGCACGCACGCACGCACGCACGCACGCACGCACGCACGCACGCACGCACGCACTTTTGCAGACACAAAATTAAAAGATGTCCTACGGATATGATTTCATGTTGCCCCACCATTGATTTTGGTTGGGATTAGATTTATTTAAGAATAGGTAGGGAGGGATGAAACCTTGTCATTGTTATCAGGAACTATAAGGTCTAACTTTGATCTTACTAGCAAATCTTTCAGGTTTGGATTTCTATTGTAAGCTATTACTGGTCGTGCTTTGATCGGTTCCTTTAATTTAGATTGCAACTGTGAATATTCGTCTTTCATGGTTTTCGCTAATTCAACATTACGTCTATTGTATATGAGTTGAAATGGGATAATTTTGTTCTTTTGTGATATTCCCGAATCTACATTTATTCCAAATGGTGCTTTTGTTTGGAGTGTTCTAATCCAATGGCCCTCTCGGATTTTGCGAAACGAACTCGTTTCTTCCTCACTATCGAAGGTCGGAATCTGTTCTATTGGCATGATTTCAAAATGATGTTCAACTGAATGATCCGGAAGTTGGAAATGTTGAGCAATTGGCGTATCTGCTGAGGTGTTAATATCAGAAACGTGGCGTCTAGCACGCACTCTAAATGCATTTTTTGTTTCACCAACATACTGTTTCTGGCAAAGGGCACAATTGATCAAATAGACTACATTCTCAGAATCACAATGCATATTAGTTCGGATATGATATTCATTTTTAGTTTGAAAGCTCAGGAATGTTTGTTGGTTTACAATATAGTTGTTTACTTTGCATCTATTTTTGTCGCATTTAGAAACTGATCCATCGCACATGATTGGTTTATTGTGTTTAATTTGGACAGGTTCAAACTCGGGTCCGCTATGAGGTTTTAGATTTTCAAGCTCATTGATGGTGTCTGCTTTAATTTTTCGAAGAAAACGGGCTGAATAGCCTCGTGCTTTCAAAGCATCAAACAGAGTAGAGCATGCACTATTCAGATTTTGCCTGTTGCTAGAGTTTCGAAAAAATCTTATGATTTGCGATTTGATCAAACCTTTAAATGTGTGTGGAGGATGAAATGATTTTTTGTGAAGCAGCTGATGTGAGTCTGTTGGCTTAAAGAATACTTTATATTCTAATTTTCCAGAGGAATCAAATTGAGGACCCTTATAGATCGTGACATCTAAAAAGTCAACCGATGTTCCACTAATAGTAGCTTTTAGCTTGATGTTTGAATCTTGGTTATTTAAAATGCGAAAAAATTCCCAAAAGTCTTCTTCTGAATGTTGCCAAACTATGAAGATGTCATCTAGATATCTGAGGTAAAGAAGAGGCTTTTTGGTTGATTTGTTCAGTGCCTCCTCTTCCCACTCCGCAACATAAATCGTGGCAAAATTTGGGCTGAATCGTTTACCCATTGCGCATCCACAGATTTGAAGGTAATTTTCACCATTAAATTGGAAATCGTTTCCTTTAAGACTTAGCTCTAATAATTTTAGAATTTCCGTGTCTGGTCGATCTGGATCAGGAAATTTGACAAAAGAATTCTTAATAGCATTGACTCCAGCATCAATATCTATATTGGTATACATAGCATCTATGTCTAATGTGACTAAATATGCATCTTTCGGAACTGACAATTTGGATAACTTTGAAAGAAAGTGTTCAGTGTTCTTGAGAAAGCTCTTGTGTCTATTAGCAATGGGCTTTAAATAGTAATCAATATATTCTGAAATGCCATAAGACTCACTGCCACAGTCTGAAATGATGGGTCGTCCAGGTGGTGTCAATGGATCTAACCAGGTGCTGATAGGTTTATGGATTTTAGGCAAGATATAAAATGTCCGATTTTGTGGATTATTCTCACCTAGCAGATACTTTAGCTGTTTCTTATCGATGTACTTATCTGTATGCAATGAATTAAGTATTTCAATGAAATTTTGTCGGTTTTGAGGCCAAATTAAATTATCAAGTTTTCTGTAATGCCTGGTGTTAGTTAACTGCCTTTCGGCCTCGCGGATGTAGTTTTCTCTAGACATAATCACAGTTGCTGAACCTTTATCGGCTGGTTTTATAATAATATTTTGATTTCTACGTAATTTGTTGATAGCCTGTCGTTCGAGAAATGAAAGGTTTTGCTTATTGTTTGTAACTGGCAATGATCTGGCTATACCAGCAACCGTTTTTATGGTTGCTTTAACATTGTCATCAACTAGCCTATCTGGAGGGTCCCAACCGGATTTTCCAGTGAATGGTTTTGACTCTCCATTTAAATTTCGAAAATGATGGGCTATTTTTACTGAATGACCAAAATTAGCTACTTCAATAAGACCTGTGTCTAAAAGCAAATCTAATCCTGTTTTTGGTTTTGGAGTTGGTATAAAAGTAAGACCACGATCGAGAATTGATTTTTCAGATGGTGAGAGATCATAGTCAGCTGCTAAATTGACAAGGTTTGTTCCTAATCCTATGTTAGGGGAGCTATTGCCTTGACCCACATTTAGTTTAAACTAAGTACCGTCAACCAATGGTTATAAATACAATTAGCTGTTTCTTTCGTCCAATGGATTCTATCCTTCTCAACATGAAAATTCGCATCAGAAATTTTGGGGATGACCTTATCAACGTGGCAGTTGGACCTTGCTGATTCGTTGATACGCTTGAGACAGTACCTTTGCCTGTCTGACAAGCTATCAGAGAAGTTAATCTCAGCAAAGTGCAACTCCGCATTAGGGAAGGTGTTTTTAAATTCACGAGCCATGAACCGTAAATGGCTTGAGGCTTTGGTTGGATGCTCATTTTTGGAGTTGATGCCAATATTCAAGATGATCTTCTCCGGGCTAGGGCCATCCTGGTGTCGCATAGCCATTGTTCTGAAATGTGATAATGCGGCACCAGGATAGCACTCAACCTGGATGTCAGGATGGACATCTAAATCAATTCGGGCTAGATTAGAGGACCCTATCATCAGAATCTTTTTGGTGATTCTGGGGATCCTCCACAGGCCCTTGCTATGCGATTGATGACGGTACTTAGCAAACTTCCTGTCAGACAGGTTACTATTATTCTCCATAGGAGGGAGAGGAGGTGGAGACAGAAGAAGAGGAGCAGAAGAAGGTGCGTGAGGAGAAGAGAGATGAAGCGTAGGAGGAAGAGGAGGAGGAGGGATGGAGAGAGGAGATGCAAGAGGAGAAGATTGAGTATGAGGAGCAAGAGGCGGGATTGAGAGAGGAGATGCATAAAGAGAAGAAGTTTGAGGAGGAAGAGGAGGAGGCGGGATTGAGAGAGGAGATGCATGAAGAGAAGAAGTTTGAGGAGGAAGAGGAGGAGGCGGGATTGAGAGAGGAGAAGGAGGAAGAGGAGAAGATCGAGTCAGAAGGTGGCGAGGAGAAGATAGTGGAAGAGATGAGGAAGAGTTGCTAGGTGGTAGATTGGGGGAACAGTGAGTAACAACCCGACAACGGCGCACAGGAGGAGAATTTGTCTTTGGGAGAGCCGGCCATGACTCTGTTACATCATCAACACCAGGTGCTGGTGTTGGTGATGTATACAGATTCGTCCGCTTGGAAGTGGTAGGCGAGGGTGTGAAGGTGGTTGGTGACCGTTGTCGTTTGTTAGTCATTGTTGAATGATAACCTGAACCTGTACTCGGTGTGGCCGCCGGTGTTGGTAGAGACATCACTCTATTTTGCTTATCACTAGCTATTTCTGCCAAAAATTTCCAAAAATTTGTGATTGTCATTGTGGCCAATTTATTTCCAAAATTTTGCCTACCCCATTTCAATGCTATGCCTTTGGCTCTGTCTAGATCAAGAATTACATTAGATTCGGCCACTTTTACCTCTGCCTTTAATTTGTCCAATTTGCTTCGATAATGTTTGATTAAATTTTCTAAGCAGCTATGAGCCCAAATTTGGTTTATCATGCTGGTCGATTTCAAAAATTCGTCATCTCGTAAGGCAGGGCAGAAAAACGAGTTCATCTCCTCCATTTTCATGCTGAGAGATTTCGGGAGAGAGTCTGATGCCAAATGCTCTCGTAAAAGACCATAGTGATGCAAGCATTGCAACACATGGAAGTACATCTTAACCAGTCTCTGAAAGGCCTGAACAGACTGGTTAGGAGCACTTTTGGTTGAAGAAAAGTTGGACGCTGGGTTGCCAGATTTGCGTCCTTTACCTACTGGGCCGTTGAAATTCTTGGCCATTTTAGAACGTAATCAAATTTCTACAGATTTATGTCAAATTTAGTCAGAAAAGTTCAAAAAAGTTAAATTCCAAATATTAACTAGAGCGATATGTGTTGAAACAATTTAGAGACTGAAAAATAAGAACAATTAATACAAGATTATTATATATATATAAAATTAAAGCTTACACTGTCAGTTGCTGGAGCGCTTTCGACGTAATGGTCTTCGTCATGCAGCGAAAAAACTGGTCTAATGGCAACTGATAATTCTTACATATTTATAGGAGAATTACTACAATGGTGACTACTGATTAACTATTAATTCAGTCTCTCCACAAAAGATCAAACTAAACCCGAAGACCTGCTTTAGATCAATGTGCGCCTTTGGCGCTACTGAAGTCAAACAGCTAATACAAAAGGCGTGATTGCTTAATTATATCGAGCTTATCTAACTGTAGCATGGGTTAGTACGCCGGTTCGTTTCAGGCGATTAAGGTGTGAGAATAACAATGAGGGCTATTTGGTCAGTCATTAGATCAAATGCTGCCGAGATATGTTTAATCATGGCGGCGGAGAGTAATTTACTTGTTGTTTGAGTACTGCAAGGGACAGGTTTCCTGAATAAAGATTATTAAAACAAATTCTGACAAGTTATACAGTTATTTGATCTTGGCGAATCGGTTCACTCAGTCATTACAAAGCGTTGATTACTTCTTTGTAATAAGTTGGCGTTGCCGTGTGTTCGAAAATAGGAACAAATTTGGACAGTTAGGAGTTATACAGTTTTTTGATCTGGGCAAATCGGTTCACTCAGTCATTACAAAGCATTGATTACTTCTTTGTAATAAGTTGGTGTTGCCCTGTGTTCGAAAATAGGAATAAACAAATAGTTTTGAGCAGGTCTTTCTGACATAGGATGATCCATTGTGGATTGACTGAATGTTGTTGGTCTAGTGAGATTCCTTCTAAAGAGAGGTGGTTGTAAGTCACAGGTTGTTTGAGCTTTGTAAGCTTATATGTCCAACAACCCATGCACTCATTCACCCGCCCAGACACCAGCATATTAATCCATCCATCAGTCCATCCTGCCATCCACCTAAACAAATACTTGATTAAGGGGAGAACAGATTTGTAAACTGATAGACAGACACCCGGTGGGTGACTAGACGACTGAACAAATGAATAGGCAAATGGGTGAAAGCTACAATTTCATTTCCGAATTTGGTTTAATTTATTCACTTAGTCATTGCAAAGCGCTAATTGCTTCTTTGCAATGAGTTGGTGCGGCTGTTGAAAATATAAGAATAAAATACGGCAGGTGGTTGCGGAAGAGAGGTGGTTTGTACCTTTACAAACATATATGTCCAAACAATCCATGCACCCACCCGGCCACCCACCCAGTAATCCATCCATCAGTCCATCCACATAGACAATCAATTGATGTCTGGGAGGCACAGACCAGTAAACCAATAGAGAGGCCAAGGCCAGGTGACAGGATGAGTGAACAGATAGGTGGATGAACGAACGAATGAATGAATGAATGAATAAACGCACATACGCACATACGCACATACGCCCGCACGAACGAACGAACGAACGAACGAACGAACGAACGAACGAACGAACGAACGAACGAACGAACGAACGAACGAACGAACGAACGAACGAACGAACGAACGAACGAACGAACGAACGAACGAACGAACGAACGAACGAACGAACGAACGAACGAACGAACGATTGCACGTATGGACGACCGTGCAAACGAAATATCAGCTACCAGCAGACCAATTCCGACAGTGTATTTGTACATGTAAACAGTTTAAAATTGTTTGATTTGGGACAAATATGGAGGCCTGGCACAAGCAAGTCCGTCTTTACATTGAAAAAAACGCATTGGCACAGGAATTTAATTACAAATTTCTTTGCCTAAATTTGTCCTATCGAGACCAAGTTTAGATTTACTTAGAGTGGTCCCCCCTTGAGATTAGTTGGGGTAAAGTGAATTAATCAGTAGGTCGCTTTAACAGGTAAAGGCTGGGATTGATCCTACATTATAGAGAAATCACACACACGAATGCACACACATACACACACGCACGCACATACGCACGCACGCACGCACATACGCACGCACGCACCTGAACGAATGCACGAATGCATGCAATAATACATGCACACAGTAATACATGCACGAATGCACGCAATAATGCATGCATGAACGCATGCACGAACGGACGCACGAATGCATGCACGCACACACCCAGGCACTAATGTACTCACGAATTAATGCACCCACACCCACATACACACGCACACATAAACCCACGCAAGTATAGATGCACACACGTACGGATGTACGAGCACACACCCATACACACATACGAACAAACGCCCGAACGAACGAACGAACGCACGCACGAACGAACGAACGAACGCACGCACGCACGCACGCACGCACGCACGCACGCACGCACGCACGCACGCACGCACGCACGCACGCACGCACGCACGCACTTTTGCAGACACAAAATTAAAAGATGTCCTACGGATATGATTTCATGTTGCCCCACCATTGATTTTGGTTGGGATTAGATTTATTTAAGAATAGGTAGGGAGGGATGAAACCTTGTCATTGTTATCAGGAACTATAAGGTCTAACTTTGATCTTACTAGCAAATCTTTCAGGTTTGGATTTCTATTGTAAGCTATTACTGGTCGTGCTTTGATCGGTTCCTTTAATTTAGATTGCAACTGTGAATATTCGTCTTTCATGGTTTTCGCTAATTCAACATTACGTCTATTGTATATGAGTTGAAATGGGATAATTTTGTTCTTTTGTGATATTCCCGAATCTACATTTATTCCAAATGGTGCTTTTGTTTGGAGTGTTCTAATCCAATGGCCCTCTCGGATTTTGCGAAACGAACTCGTTTCTTCCTCACTATCGAAGGTCGGAATCTGTTCTATTGGCATGATTTCAAAATGATGTTCAACTGAATGATCCGGAAGTTGGAAATGTTGAGCAATTGGCGTATCTGCTGAGGTGTTAATATCAGAAACGTGGCGTCTAGCACGCACTCTAAATGCATTTTTTGTTTCACCAACATACTGTTTCTGGCAAAGGGCACAATTGATCAAATAGACTACATTCTCAGAATCACAATGCATATTAGTTCGGATATGATATTCATTTTTAGTTTGAAAGCTCAGGAATGTTTGTTGGTTTACAATATAGTTGTTTACTTTGCATCTATTTTTGTCGCATTTAGAAACTGATCCATCGCACATGATTGGTTTATTGTGTTTAATTTGGACAGGTTCAAACTCGGGTCCGCTATGAGGTTTTAGATTTTCAAGCTCATTGATGGTGTCTGCTTTAATTTTTCGAAGAAAACGGGCTGAATAGCCTCGTGCTTTCAAAGCATCAAACAGAGTAGAGCATGCACTATTCAGATTTTGCCTGTTGCTAGAGTTTCGAAAAAATCTTATGATTTGCGATTTGATCAAACCTTTAAATGTGTGTGGAGGATGAAATGATTTTTTGTGAAGCAGCTGATGTGAGTCTGTTGGCTTAAAGAATACTTTATATTCTAATTTTCCAGAGGAATCAAATTGAGGACCCTTATAGATCGTGACATCTAAAAAGTCAACCGATGTTCCACTAATAGTAGCTTTTAGCTTGATGTTTGAATCTTGGTTATTTAAAATGCGAAAAAATTCCCAAAAGTCTTCTTCTGAATGTTGCCAAACTATGAAGATGTCATCTAGATATCTGAGGTAAAGAAGAGGCTTTTTGGTTGATTTGTTCAGTGCCTCCTCTTCCCACTCCGCAACATAAATCGTGGCAAAATTTGGGCTGAATCGTTTACCCATTGCGCATCCACAGATTTGAAGGTAATTTTCACCATTAAATTGGAAATCGTTTCCTTTAAGACTTAGCTCTAATAATTTTAGAATTTCCGTGTCTGGTCGATCTGGATCAGGAAATTTGACAAAAGAATTCTTAATAGCATTGACTCCAGCATCAATATCTATATTGGTATACATAGCATCTATGTCTAATGTGACTAAATATGCATCTTTCGGAACTGACAATTTGGATAACTTTGAAAGAAAGTGTTCAGTGTTCTTGAGAAAGCTCTTGTGTCTATTAGCAATGGGCTTTAAATAGTAATCAATATATTCTGAAATGCCATAAGACTCACTGCCACAGTCTGAAATGATGGGTCGTCCAGGAGGTGTCAATGGATCTAACCAGGTGCTGATAGGTTTATGGATTTTAGGCAAGATATAAAATGTCCGATTTTGTGGATTATTCTCACCTAGCAGATACTTTAGCTGTTTCTTATCGATGTACTTATCTGTATGCAATGAATTAAGTATTTCAATGAAATTTTGTCGGTTTTGAGGCCAAATTAAATTATCAAGTTTTCTGTAATGCCTGGTGTTAGTTAACTGCCTTTCGGCCTCGCGGATGTAGTTTTCTCTAGACATAATCACAGTTGCTGAACCTTTATCGGCTGGTTTTATAATAATATTTTGATTTCTACGTAATTTGTTGATAGCCTGTCGTTCGAGAAATGAAAGGTTTTGCTTATTGTTTGTAACTGGCAATGATCTGGCTATACCAGCAACCGTTTTTATGGTTGCTTTAACATTGTCATCAACTAGCCTATCTGGAGGGTCCCAACCGGATTTTCCAGTGAATGGTTTTGACTCTCCATTTAAATTTCGAAAATGATGGGCTATTTTTACTGAATGACCAAAATTAGCTACTTCAATAAGACCTGTGTCTAAAAGCAAATCTAATCCTGTTTTTGGTTTTGGAGTTGGTATAAAAGTAAGACCACGATCGAGAATTGATTTTTCAGATGGTGAGAGATCATAGTCAGCTGCTAAATTGACAAGGTTTGTTCCTAATCCTATGTTAGGGGAGCTATTGCCTTGACCCACATTTAGTTTAAACTAAGTACCGTCAACCAATGGTTATAAATACAATTAGCTGTTTCTTTCGTCCAATGGATTCTATCCTTCTCAACATGAAAATTCGCATCAGAAATTTTGGGGATGACCTTATCAACGTGGCAGTTGGACCTTGCTGATTCGTTGATACGCTTGAGACAGTACCTTTGCCTGTCTGACAAGCTATCAGAGAAGTTAATCTCAGCAAAGTGCAACTCCGCATTAGGGAAGGTGTTTTTAAATTCACGAGCCATGAACCGTAAATGGCTTGAGGCTTTGGTTGGATGCTCATTTTTGGAGTTGATGCCAATATTCAAGATGATCTTCTCCGGGCTAGGGCCATCCTGGTGTCGCATAGCCATTGTTCTGAAATGTGATAATGCGGCACCAGGATAGCACTCAACCTGGATGTCAGGATGGACATCTAAATCAATTCGGGCTAGATTAGAGGACCCTATCATCAGAATCTTTTTGGTGATTCTGGGGATCCTCCACAGGCCCTTGCTATGCGATTGATGACGGTACTTAGCAAACTTCCTGTCAGACAGGTTACTATTATTCTCCATAGGAGGGAGAGGAGGTGGAGACAGAAGAAGAGGAGCAGAAGAAGGTGCGTGAGGAGAAGAGAGATGAAGCGTAGGAGGAAGAGGAGGAGGAGGGATGGAGAGAGGAGATGCAAGAGGAGAAGATTGAGTATGAGGAGCAAGAGGCGGGATTGAGAGAGGAGATGCATAAAGAGAAGAAGTTTGAGGAGGAAGAGGAGGAGGCGGGATTGAGAGAGGAGATGCATGAAGAGAAGAAGTTTGAGGAGGAAGAGGAGGAGGCGGGATTGAGAGAGGAGAAGGAGGAAGAGGAGAAGATCGAGTCAGAAGGTGGCGAGGAGAAGATAGTGGAAGAGATGAGGAAGAGTTGCTAGGTGGTAGATTGGGGGAACAGTGAGTAACAACCCGACAACGGCGCACAGGAGGAGAATTTGTCTTTGGGAGAGCCGGCCATGACTCTGTTACATCATCAACACCAGGTGCTGGTGTTGGTGATGTATACAGATTCGTCCGCTTGGAAGTGGTAGGCGAGGGTGTGAAGGTGGTTGGTGACCGTTGTCGTTTGTTAGTCATTGTTGAATGATAACCTGAACCTGTACTCGGTGTGGCCGCCGGTGTTGGTAGAGACATCACTCTATTTTGCTTATCACTAGCTATTTCTGCCAAAAATTTCCAAAAATTTGTGATTGTCATTGTGGCCAATTTATTTCCAAAATTTTGCCTACCCCATTTCAATGCTATGCCTTTGGCTCTGTCTAGATCAAGAATTACATTAGATTCGGCCACTTTTACCTCTGCCTTTAATTTGTCCAATTTGCTTCGATAATGTTTGATTAAATTTTCTAAGCAGCTATGAGCCCAAATTTGGTTTATCATGCTGGTCGATTTCAAAAATTCGTCATCTCGTAAGGCAGGGCAGAAAAACGAGTTCATCTCCTCCATTTTCATGCTGAGAGATTTCGGGAGAGAGTCTGATGCCAAATGCTCTCGTAAAAGACCATAGTGATGCAAGCATTGCAACACATGGAAGTACATCTTAACCAGTCTCTGAAAGGCCTGAACAGACTGGTTAGGAGCACTTTTGGTTGAAGAAAAGTTGGACGCTGGGTTGCCAGATTTGCGTCCTTTACCTACTGGGCCGTTGAAATTCTTGGCCATTTTAGAACGTAATCAAATTTCTACAGATTTATGTCAAATTTAGTCAGAAAAGTTCAAAAAAGTTAAATTCCAAATATTAACTAGAGCGATATGTGTTGAAACAATTTAGAGACTGAAAAATAAGAACAATTAATACAAGATTATTATATATATATAAAATTAAAGCTTACACTGTCAGTTGCTGGAGCGCTTTCGACGTAATGGTCTTCGTCATGCAGCGAAAAAACTGGTCTAATGGCAACTGATAATTCTTACATATTTATAGGAGAATTACTACAATGGTGACTACTGATTAACTATTAATTCAGTCTCTCCACAAAAGATCAAACTAAACCCGAAGACCTGCTTTAGATCAATGTGCGCCTTTGGCGCTACTGAAGTCAAACAGCTAATACAAAAGGCGTGATTGCTTAATTATATCGAGCTTATCTAACTGTAGCATGGGTTAGTACGCCGGTTCGTTTCAGGCGATTAAGGTGTGAGAATAACAATGAGGGCTATTTGGTCAGTCATTAGATCAAATGCTGCCGAGATATGTTTAATCATGGCGGCGGAGAGTAATTTACTTGTTGTTTGAGTACTGCAAGGGACAGGTTTCCTGAATAAAGATTATTAAAACAAATTCTGACAAGTTATACAGTTATTTGATCTTGGCGAATCGGTTCACTCAGTCATTACAAAGCGTTGATTACTTCTTTGTAATAAGTTGGCGTTGCCGTGTGTTCGAAAATAGGAACAAATTTTGACAGTTAGGAGTTATACAGTTTTTTGATCTGGGCAAATCGGTTCACTCAGTCATTACAAAGCATTGATTACTTCTTTGTAATAAGTTGGCGTTGCCATGTGTTCGAAAATAGGAATAAACAAATAGTTTTGAGCAGGTCTTTCTGACATAGGATGATCCATTGTGGATTGACTGAATGTTGTTGGTCTAGTGAGATTCCTTCTAAAGAGAGGTGGTTGTAAGTCACAGGTTGTGGCCGCCGGTGTTGTCTGTCTGTCTGTCTGTCTGTCTGTCTGTCTGTCTGTCTGTCTGTCTGTCTGTCTGTCTGTCTGTCTGTCTGTCTGTCTGTCTGTCTCTCTGTCTGTCTGTCTGTCTGTCTGTCTGTCTGTCTGTCTGTCTGTCTGTCTGTCTGTCTGTCTGTCTGTCTGTCTGTCTGTCTGTCTGTCTGTCTGTCTGTCTGTCTGTCTGTCTGTCTGTCTGTCTGTCTGTCTGTCTGTCTGTCTGTCTGTCTGTCTGTCTGTCTGTCTGTCTGTCTGTCTGTCTGTCTGTCTGTCTGTCTGTCTGTCTGTCTGTCTGTCTGTCTGTCTGTCTGTCTGTCTGTCTGTCTGTCTGTCTGTCTGTCTGTCTGTCTGTCTGTCTGTCTGTCTGTCTGTCTGTCTGTCTGTCTGTCTGTCTGTCTGTCTGTCTGTCTGTCTGTCTGTCTGTCTGTCTGTCTGTCTGTCTGTCTGTCTGTCTGTCTGTCTGTCTGTCTGTCTGTCTGTCTGTCTGTCTGTACATTGAAAAATAACGCATTGGCACAGGAATTTAATTACAAATTTCTTTGCCTAAATTTGTCCTATCGAGACCAAGTTTAGATTTACTTAGAGTGGTCCCCCCTTGAGATTAGTTGGGGTAAAATGAACTTATCAGTAGGTCGCTTTAACAGGTAAAGGCTGGGATTGATCCTACATTATAGAGAAATCACACACACACACGAATGCACGCCCGCACGCACGCCTGCACGCACGCACGCACGCACGCACACATCTGAACGAATGCACGAATGCATGCAATAACACATGCACACAGTAATACATGCACGAATGCACGCAATAATGCATGCATGAACGCATGCACGAACGAACGCACGAATGCATGCACGCACACACCCACGCACTAATGTACTCACGAATTAATGCACCCACACCCACATACACACACGCACACATACACCCACGCAAGTATAGATGCACACACGTGCGGATGTACGAGCACACACCCACACACATACGAACAAACGCCCGGACGCACGAACGAACACACGCACGAACGAACGCACGCACGCACACACGCACGCACACACACTTCTGCAGACACAAAATTAAAAGATGTCCTACGGATATGATTTCATGTTGCCCCACCATTGATTGGCGTTGCCGTGTGTTCGAAAATAGGAACAAATTTTGACAGTTAGGAGTTATACAGTTTTTTGATCTGGGCAAATCGGTTCACTCAGTCATTACAAAGCATTGATTACTTCTTTGTAATAAGTTGGCGTTGCCATGTGTTCGAAAATAGGAATAAACAAATAGTTTTGAGCAGGTCTTTCTGACATAGGATGATCCATTGTGGATTGACTGAATGTTGTTGGTCTAGTGAGATTCCTTCCAAAGAGAGGTGGTTGTAAGTCACAGGTTGTGGCCGCCGGTGTTGTCTGTCTGTCTGTCTGTCTGTCTGTCTGTCTGTCTGTCTGTCTGTCTGTCTGTCTGTCTGTCTGTCTGTCTGTCTGTCTGTCTTTACATTGAAAAAAACGCATTGGCACAGGAATTTAATTACAAATTTCTTTACCTAAATTTGTCCTATCGAGATCAAGTTTAGATTTACTTAGAGTGGTCCCCCCTTGAGATTAGTTGGGGTAAAATGAACTTATCAGTAGGTCGCTTTAACAGGTAAAGGCTGGGATTGATCCTACATTATAGAGAAATCACACACACACGAATGCACGCACGCACGCACGCACGCACGCACGCACGCACGCACGCACGCACGCACGCACGCACGCACGCACGCACGCACGCACGCACGCACGCACGCACGCACGCACGCACGCACGCACGCACGCACGCACGCACACATCTGAACGAATGCACGAATGCATGCAATAACACATGCCCACAGTAATACATGCACGAATGCACGCAATAATGCATGCATGAACGCATGCACGAACGAACGCACGAATGCATGCACGCACACACCCGCGCACTAATGTACTCACGAATTAATGCACCCACACCCACATACACACACGCGCACACATACACCCACGCAAGTATAGATGCACACACGTGCGGATGTACGAGCACACACCCACACACATACACACATACGAACAAACTCCCGGACGCCCGAACGAACGCACGCACGAACGAACGAACGAACGAACGAACGAACGAACGAACGAACGAACGAACGAACGAACGAACGAACGAACGAACGAACGAACGAACGAACGAACGAACGAACGAACGAACGAACGAACGAACGCACGCACACACGTACGCACACATACTTTTGCAGACACAAAATTAAAAGATGTCCTACGGATATGATTTCATGTTGCCCCACCATTGATTTTGGTTGGGACTAGATTTATTTAAGAATAGGTAGGGAGGGATGAAACCTTGTCATTGTTATCAGGAACTATAAGGTCTAACTTTGATCTTACTAGCAAATCTTTCAGGTTTGGATTTCTATTGTAAGCTATTACTGGTCGTGCTTTGATCGGTTCCTTTAATTTAGATTGCAACTGTGAATATTCGTCTTTCATGGTTTTTGCTAATTCAACATTACGTCTATTGTATATGAGTTGAAATGGGATAATTTTGTTCTTTTGTGATATTCCCGAATCTACATTTATTCCAAATGGTGCTTTTGTTTGGAGTGTTCTAATCCAATGGCCTTCTCGGATTTTGCGAAACGAACTCGTTTCTTCCTCACTATCGAAGGTCGGAATCTGTTCTATTGGCATGATTTCAAAATGATGTTCAACTGAATGATCAGGAAGTTGGAAATGTTGAGCAATTGGCGTATCTGCTGAGGTGTTAATATCAGAAACGTGGCGTCTAGCACGCACTCTAAATGCATTTTTTGTTTCACCAACATACTGTTTCTGGCAAAGGGCACAATTGATCAAATAAACTACATTCTCAGAATCACAATGCATATTAGTTCGGATATGATATTCATTTTTAGTTTGAAAGCTCAGGAATGTTTGTTGGTTTACAATATAGTTGTTTACTTTGCATCTATTTTTGTCGCATTTAGAAACTGATCCATCGCACATGATTGGTTTATTGTGTTTAATTTGGACAGGCTCAAACTCGGGTCCGCTATGAGGTTTTAGATTTTCAAGCTCATTGATGGTGTCTGCTTTAATTTTTCGAAGAAAACGGGCTGAATAGCCTCGTGCTTTCAAAGCATCAAACAGAGTAGAGCATGCACTATTCAGATTTTGCCTGTTGCTAGAGTTTCGAAAAAATCTTATGATTTGCGATTTGATCAAACCTTTAAATGTGTGTGGAGGATGAAATGATTTTTTGTGAAGCAGCTGATGTGAGTCTGTTGGCTTAAAGAATACTTTATATTCTAATTTTCCAGAGGAATCAAATTGAGGACCCTTATAGATCGTGACATCTAAAAAGTCAACAGATGTTCCACTAATAGTAGCTTTTAGCTTGATATTTGAATCTTGGTTATTTAAAATGCGAAAAAATTCCCAAAAGTCTTCTTCTGAATGTTGCCAAACTATGAAGATGTCATCTAGATATCTGAGGTAAAGAAGAGGCTTTTTGGTTGATTTGTTCAGTGCCTCCTCTTCCCACTCCGCAACATAAATCGTGGCAAAATTTGGGCTGAATCGTTTACCAATTGCGCATCCACAGATTTGAAGGTAATTTTCACCATTAAATTGGAAATCGTTTCCTTTAAGACTTAGCTCTAATAATTTTAGAATTTCCGTGTCTGGTCGATCTGGATCAGGAAATTTGACAAAAGAATTCTTAATAGCATTGACTCCAGCATCAATATCTATATTGGTATACATAGCATCTATGTCTAATGTGACTAAATATGCATCTTTCGGAACTGACAATTTGGATGGCTTTGTAAGAAAGTGTTCTGTGTTCTTGAGAAAGCTCTTGTGTCTATTAGCAATGGGCTTTAAATAGTAATCAATATATTCTGAAATGCCATAAGACTCACTGCCACAGTCTGAAATGATGGGTCGTCCAGGTGGTGTCAATGGATCTAACCAGGTGCTGATAGGTTTATGGATTTTAGGCAAGATATAAAATGTCCGATTTTGTGGATTATTCTCACCTAGCAGATACTTTAGCTGTTTCTTATCGATGTACTTATCTGTATGCAATGAATTAAGTATTTCAATGAAATTTTGTCGGTTTTGAGGCCAAATTAAATTATCAAGTTTTCTGTAATGCCTGGTGTTAGTTAACTGCCTTTCGGCCTCGCGGATGTAGTTTTCTCTAGACATAATCACAGTTGCTGAACCTTTATCGGCTGGTTTTATAATAATATTTTGATTTCTACGTAATTTGTTGATAGCCTGTCGTTCGAGAAATGAAATGTTTTGCTTATTGTTTGTAATTGGCAATGATCTGGCTATACCAGCAACCGTTTTTATGGTTGCTTTAACATTGTCATCAACTAGCCTATCTGGAGGGTCCCAACCGGATTTTCCAGTGAATGGTTTTGACTCTCCATTTAAATTTCGAAAATGATGGGCTATTTTTACTGAATGACCAAAATTAGCTACTTCAATAAGACCTGTGTCTAAAAGCAAATCTAATCCTGTTTTTGGTTTTGGAGTTGGTATAAAAGTAAGACCACGATCGAGAATTGATTTTTCAGATGGTGAGAGATCATAGTCAGCTGCTAAATTGACAAGGTTTGTTCCTAATCCTATGTTAGGGGAGCTATTGCCTTGACCCACATTTAGTTTAAACTAAGTACCGTCAACCAATGGTTATAAATACAATTAGCTGTTTCTTTCGTCCAATGGATTCTATCCTTCTCAACATGAAAATTCGCATCAGAAATTTTGGGGATGACCTTATCAACGTGGCAGTTGGACCTTGCTGATTCGTTGATACGCTTGAGACAGTACCTTTGCCTGTCTGACAAGCTATCAGAGAAGTTAATCTCAGCAAAGTGCAACTCCGCATTAGGGAAGGTGTTTTTAAATTCACGAGCCATGAACCATAAATGGCTTGAGGCTTTGGTTGGATGCTCATTTTTGGAGTTGATGCCAATATTCAAGATGATCTTCTCCGGGCTAGGGCCATCCTGGTGTCGCATAGCCATTGTTCTGAAATGTGATAATGCGGCACCAGGATAGCACTCAACCTGGATGTCAGGATGGACATCTAAATCGATTCGGGCTAGATTAGAGGACCCTATCATCAGAATCTTTTTGGTGATTCTGGGGATCCTCCACAGGCCCTTGCTATGCGATTGATGACGGTACTTAGCAAACTCCCTGTCAGACAGGTTACTATTATTCCCCATAGGAGGGAGAGGAGGTGGAGACAGAAGAAGAGGAGCAGAAGAAGGTGCGTGAGGAGAAGAGAGATGAAGCGTAGGAGGAAGAGGAGATGCAAGAGGAGAAGATTGAGTATGAGGAGCAAGAGGCGGGATTGAGAGAGGAGATGCATAAAGAGAAGAAGTTTGAGGAGGAAGAGGAGGAGGCGGGATTGAGAGAGGAGATGCATGAAGAGAAGAAGTTTGAGGAGGAAGAGGAGGAGGCGGGATTGAGAGAGGAGAAGGAGGAAGAGGAGAAGATCGAGTCAGAAGGTGGCGAGGAGAAGATAGTGGAAGAGATGAGGAAGAGGTGCTAGGTGGTAGATTGGGGGAACAGTGAGTAACAACCCGACAACGGCGCACAGGAGGAGAATTTGTCTTTGGGAGAGCCGGCCATGACTCTGTTACATCATCAACACCAGGTGCTGGTGTTGGTGATGTATACAGATTCGTCCACTTGGAAGTGGTAGGCGAGGGCGTGAAGGTAGTTGGTGACCGTTGTCGTTTGTTAGTCATTGTTGAATGATAACCTGAACCTGTACTCGGTGTGGCCGCCGGTGTTGGTAGAGACATCACTCTATTTTGCTTATCACTAGCTATTTCTGCCAAAAATTTCCAAAAATTTGTGATTGTCGTTGTGGCCAATTTATTTCCAAAATTTTGCCTACCCCATTTCAATGCTATGCCTTTGGCTCTGTGTAGATCAAGAATTACATTAGATTCGGCCACTTTTACCTCTGCCTTTAATTTGTCCAATTTGCTTCGATAATGTTTGGTTAAATTTTCTAAGCAGCTATGAGCCCAAATTTGGTTTATCATGCTGGTCGATTTAAAAAATTCGTCATCTCGTAAGGCAGGGCAGAAAAACGAGTTCATCTCCTCCATTTTCATGCTGAGAGATTTCGGGAGAGAGTCTGATGCCAAATGCTCTCGTAAAAGACCATAGTGATGCAAGCATTGCAACACATGGAAGTACATCTTAACCAGTCTCTAAAAGGCCTGAACAGACTGGTTAGGAGCACTTTTGGTTGAAGAAAAGTTGGACGCTGGTTTGCCAGATTTGCGTCCTTTACCCACTGGGCCGTTGAAATTCTTGGCCATTTTAGAACGTAATCAAATTTCTACAGATTTATGTCAAATTTAGTCAGAAAAGTTCAAAAAAGTTAAATACCAAATATTAACTAGAGCGATATGTGTTGAAACAATTTAGAGACTGAAAAATAAGAACAATTAATACAAGATTATTATATATATATATAAAATTAAAGCTTACACTGTCAGTTGCTGGAGCGCTTTCGACGTAATGGTCTTCGTCATGCAGCGAAAAAACTGGTCTAATGGCAACTGATAATTCTTACATATTTATAGGAGAATAACTGCAATGTTGACTACTGATTAACTATTAATTCAGTCTCTCCACAAAAGATCAAACCAAACCCGAAGACCTGCTTTAGATCAATGTGCGCCTTTGGAGCTACTGAAGTCAAACAGCTAATACAAAAGGCGTGATTGCTTAATTATATCGAGCTTATCTAGCTGTAGCATGGATTAGTACGCCAGTTCGTTTCAGGCGATTAAGGTGTGAGAATAACAATGAGGGCTATTTGGTCAGTCACTAGATCAAATGCTGCCGAGATATGTTTAATCATGGCGGCGGAGAGTAATTTACTTGTTGTTTGAGTACTGCAAGGGACAGGTTTCCTGATAAAAGATTATTAAAACAAATTCTGACAAGTTATACAGTTTTTTTATCTTGGCGAATCGGTTCACTCAGTCATTACAAAGCGTTGATTACTTCTTTGTAATAAGTTGGCGTTGCCGTGTGTTCGAAAATAGGAACAAATTTTGACAGTTAGGAGTTATACAGTTTTTTGATCTGGGCAAATCGGTTCACTCAGTCATTACAAAGCATTGATTACTTCTTTGAAATAAGTTGGCGTTGCCATGTGTTCGAAAATAGGAATAAACAAATAGTTTTGAGCAGGTCTTTCTGACATAGGATGATCCATTGTGGATTGACTGAATGTTGTTGGTCTAGTGAGATTCCTTCTAAAGAGAGGTGGTTGTAAGTCACAGGTTGTGGCCGCCGGTGTTGTCTGTCTGTCTGTCTGTCTTTACATTGAAAAAAACGCATTGGCACAGGAATTTAATTACAAATTTCTTTACCTAAATTTGTCCTATCGAGACCAAGTTTAGATTTACTTAGAGTGGTCCCCCCTTGAGATTAGTTGGGGTAAAGTGAACTTATCAGTAGGTCGCTTTAACAGGTAAAGGCTGGGATTGATCCTACATTATAGAGAAATCACACACGCACGCACGCACGCACGCACGCACGCACGCACGCACGCACGCACGCACGCACGCACGCACGCACGCACGCACGCACGCACGCGCACGCACGCACGCACGCACGCACGCACGCACGCACGCACGCACGCACGCACGCACGCACGCACGCACGCATCTGTACGAATGCACGAATGCATGCACACAGTAATACATGCACGACTGCACGCAATAATGCATGCATGAACGCATGCACGAACGTACGCACGAATGCATGCACGCACACACCCACGCACTGATGTACTCACGAATTAATGCACCCACACCCACATACACACCCGCACACATACACCCACGCAAGTATAGATGCACGCACGTATGGATGTACGAGCATACACCCATATACATACACACATATGAACAAACGCACGCACGCACACACACTTTTGCAGACACACAACTAAAAGATGTCCTACGGATATGATTTCATGTTGCCCCACCTTTGATTTTGGTTGGGATTAGATTTATTTAAGAATAGGTAGGGAGGGATGAAACCTTGTCATTGTTATCAGGAACCATGAGGTCTAACTTTGATCTTACTAGCAAATCTTTCAGGTTTGGATTTCTATTGTAAGCTATTACTGGTCGTGCTTTGATCGGTTCCTTTAATTTAGATTGCAACTGTGAATATTCGTCTTTCATGGTTTTTGCTAATTCAACATTACGTCTATTGTATATGAGTTGAAATGGGATAATTTTGTTCTTTTGTGATATTCCCGAATCTACATTTATTCCAAATGGTGCTTTTGTTTGGAGTGTTCTAATCCAATGGCCTTCTCGGATTTTGCGAAACGAACTCGTTTCTTCCTCACTATCGAAGGTCGGAATCTGTTCTATTGGCATGATTTCAAAATGATGTTCAACTGTCTGTCTGTCTGTCTGTCTGTCTGTCTGTCTGTCTGTCTGTCTGTCTGTCTGTCTGTCTGTCTGTCTGTCTGTCTGTCTGTCTGTCTGTCTGTCTGTCTGTCTGTCTGTCTGTCTGTCTGTCTGTCTGTCTGTCTGTCTGTCTGTCTGTCTGTCTGTCTGTCTGTCTGTCTGTCTGTCTGTCTGTCTGTCTGTCTGTCTGTCTGTCTGTCTGTCTGTCTGTCTGTCTGTCTGTCTGTCTGTCTGTCTGTCTGTCTGTCTGTCTGTCTGTCTGTCTGTCTGTCTGTCTGTCTGTCTGTCTGTCTGTCTGTCTGTCTGTCTGTCTGTCTGTCTGTCTGTCTGTCTGTCTGTCTGTCTGTCTGTCTGTCTGTCTGTCTGTCTGTCTGTCTGTCTGTCTGTCTGTCTGTCTGTCTGTCTGTCTGTCTGTCTGTCTGTCTGTCTGTCTGTCTGTCTGTCTGTCTGTCTGTCTGTCTGTTTGCCTGCCTGCCTGCCTGCCTGCCTGCCTGCCTGCCTGCCTGCCTGTCTGTCTGTCTGTCTGTCTGTCTGTCTGTCTGTCTGTCTCTTTCTTTGTCCGCAGCATATTTCCAGTGCGCAAGAATGTATCATCGCCAAATTTGGCACATACAATCCTATTGGGGCTGAATAAAGAGTGTTCACCTTTCAGGTCAAAAGGTAAATCATTTATATATTGTTGGATATATGGGCTAGTGAACCAATGGACCTTTCCATTTTTGGCTATGCCCCGCCCATAACTAGCTAAGCTCCACCCACACCTCGCCGTATTGTGATTGATCGATCCCCGAATGCCATAACTATCAATTTCCTAAAAACTATACAGGGAAGCTGTTGAATATTTTGTAGCTAATTTGGCTGGGTGCTGTTGCTGCCTATGGCAGCAACAGCGCCCAGTCAAATTAGTTTCAAAATATTCAACAGAATATTTATTAAATAGTAGACATACAATTTGTACAACAACGCATAGACCGTCTTCAAATATGTGTTCGTGACGTACTTATCTACCTCATTCATGACGTCCTTCATTATGATGTCACTCTACACATCACGTAGTTTATTATTAGGTCATATGCTGGATGGATACTCTGGGAAGGTGAATACTCTTGATCAAAATTGGGGATGCAATAAAGCGACATGTTCATTGTTGAAAATAAAAGTGATAGCAAATGTAGCCAAATATATGCCTTTATTCCTACGACAACACTATGCGCAACTGTACATAGTTGTCCGCATCATCTATAATTACATAACCGATATACGATTTAGACAATGACAATTTCAATCTCGAAGTTGGCATTATGTAAAATTTAATGACGTCAGAGCAGTCTTTAGACCGGCCTTGTCTTTAATGCCTGACTCCTTGTCGATCTCGCCAGCTGCAACTGAAACGAATGTCTGAAAGAAATAATAATAATAATAATAATAATAATAATAATAATAATAATAATAATAATAATAATAATAATAATAATAATAATAATAATAATAATAATAATAATAATAATAATAATAATAATAATAATAATAATAACGACGACGACGACGGTGGCGGCGACGGCAACGATGGCGGCGGCGGCGGCGGCGGCGGCGGCGGCGGCGGCGGCGGCGGCGGCGGCGGCTGTGACGAGTACAACGGTGTTTTTTTATCTTGACTGGGTGCTGTTGCTGCCTATGCACCCAGTCAATTTAGTTTCAAAGTATTCAACAGAATGGTGATTAAATAGTAAAGACTTACAATTCGTACACTTAGCGGAGTATTCAATGTTCATGGCGGAGCTATATACGTCATTCATGAATTTTGTTTGTGACGTCAGCCTACATGTGACGTAATTGGTTATGACGTCATATATTCGAGTGACAGATCGGCGCCAGCCATTGAAGACCGAGGTCGCAAAGTATTATTCCAGTTTCACATCTTCTGATGTGCATATTGGTCAACCATGAACCCCACGTGCCGTCCATTGGCGACACTAGGAATGCTTTGTGGACGTGGGGGCAAGAGAGGAGTAGGATTGTGTGGATTAATTGGGAGATGATTTGGGTCCAGCGGAAATGAGAAAATTAGTTTCTCTGAGAAGCCATTTCCTGCATTCTGAGCGACAAACATCATCCTTATATAGTGGACGAGTTGGTGGATGGATAAAAAAAAAATTTGATTGCTGCATTAACCTTCCACGAGGAGGCAACAGCTCAGGTGCTAATGCACTGATGTACAAACCAACTATAGCTGAGGTTCGCGCCTCTCGTTGGCCAGCTGAAGATCGTTGGAAACTTGGGCAATCCTCTACATCCTCATTTTCCCTCTTCAGTAAGGAGTATAAATGGCACGAGTGTCCAAACTTGGGTAGCTACCTGCAATGGACTGACATGTCGAGTGGAAGCAGAAATACACCCACCAGGAGCCTGTTCCATAGGGAAAGCACTCCAGACCGCTCTGCTAGATTAGCGAGGCTGAAAAAAGCCTCTCCTACTGAACGAGACGTTTTGTTAGAGCGCTCTGCTATTTCGCAAAACATGTTTAGAGGTGACTCGCGTATATAATAGCTTTGTAGAAGAGTGCTCTGTTAAGGGCGATCTATTGAAACTATTTTTTGCACCTCCTATGGAACATGGTGCAGCCTCACCGAAGGAGGTGCAAAAATAGTTTCAATAGGTCGCTCTAACAGAGCACTCTGGAACTAGTCACTGGTCTTGACAAGTTTATAGATATCACTCCCAGAAAGGATAGATAGTGCTGAGTTATTGCTGACATTAAGTTACATGAGGGATCATTGAAGTTTGCTAGTGTCTACGACCGTTACATATTCAGCATCATTCAACTGAATGCTCTTACGGTTTTTACTTTTGCTATTACCGATTTTGCTAGCATTGGTGTTGCCGTTATTACTGTTCCAGCATCTTTGTGAATACAATGCCATTCTGTCTGTAACAGTGTTCTATTTGCAACATCTTTGAGTTCAGCATCTTTGTTCTCGCAACAGCTTTGAATCCAACAACGTTGTGGATGCAACCGATTTCTGGTTGTAAGAATTTTATGAATGGGATAGCCTTATAGGCTAATTTAGCAACAGCTTCATTGACACATTAGCTATATCGGGTAGATAGCAACTGTTTAATGTGTCGCAACTGTTTCTATATGTGGCAGTTTTTGTTATCAACAGTATTATGGGCATGACAACCTTCTTGATGCATCAGTGTTCTGTTTATAACAGCTTTCTGGTTGTAACAACTTTCTGTCATTTACTCAATAATAAGACGCATACTTTCAGACAAACTGTTTTTTAAAGTATCATGTACCATACTTATTAAATTTGATAACATTTCATGATTGATGCAACAGATAAAGCTTTTACAGCCTGATTATTAAGCACAGTTTCATTACTGTTTATCATTAGCTGTCAGGTCGGATGAGATCAGATAAGCCAGTGCTTGTTCTAGTTAATATAGTACATTTCTATGGTGCACGTATGCCTGTATAATGGACCTTTCCAGTTTTAGCTATGCCGCCCCCACCTCTACCTAAGCTCCACCTACACTTCGTCGAGTTGGGATCGATTCGATCCCCAAATGCCCTGACTATCAATTTCCTGAAAACTATACAGGTAAACGGTTGAATATTTTGTAACTAATTTGACTAGGTGCTGTTGCTGCCTATGGCAGCAACAGCGGCCAGTCAAATTAGTTTCAAAATATTGAACAGAATATTTATTAAATAGCAAAGTCATACAACTCGTACAACGAGTCGGACTATGACGCGTTAAAGACAAACTATTTCGAATCACGCATGACGTCATAATTATGACGCCAGCATACGCGTCACGTAGTTAATTATGACGTCATATGACGTCAGATGATCGGTGGATAAACTTGGAACGGTCCATTATGCGTATTTTTGTCATAATAAAATAATCGATGTTATGTGCAGTTACCGACCTGAAATCCGGCTGAGGACACCGTTCTAGCGCCTACGTGGATAACTTTCTGTTCTGCAATAAAGACCGCAAGATCACCTCCACCTATCACTATATCTATTTTCCCATTGATTAATGCGACCTGTGCCTTTATTGCCTTTTCGTTACCGTCTTTGCATTTTGGGAACATGTCTGAAATGCCCGCCTGTTCCAGGAAGCTGAAATGAAAAGATAAAACCATCAATTTTTAAAAAGTGGCGACGCTATGGCGCACAAACAGATATTCACTATAGAGAGGTGGTCTCTTAAATCAGGTGACTTACTATAGGATATGACTTTTTAAACCAAAAGTGGTGGTTATTTAAGATAGGTGGCCTTACGACAACTTGTCTTGAAGAACCACGAAACATTGGCTCAAAAAGGCAGATTATGTCTTGAGCATGTTTTAGCTTATGAATCAGCCTACTTCTTGAGATTGGATTTCATGTTAGTCTGTGTTCTAGCTAGGCTCTCCAATACAGTTCTGGAGATGGTTATAAAACAGGACAACCTGTCTATAAAAACACCCCAGGCCAGTGTATAAAGTAAGCATTGCCGACATGTGTTGCTGACGACGATGATGATCAGGACAGAGTTGATCACACACAAAGCCCTGGAGAAATCCTTTGAAACAGCCCCCTTATTCTAGGTCCATGAGTAGGGAGACACAGATTCCCGTATTCCGCCGGAGGTCTGCAGCAAAATTGTGCAAAATCCTATGACATAGGAAACCATCGCATGCCTGTAGAGATGTGAAACCATGAGCTATTTATACAGACTATGAATACACTTTTAGCTATGCTCCACCCATCTCCAGCTAAGCTCCGCCTATGCTTTGGGCGTTTTGGGATTGATTTATATAGGCTCTACTTTGAATCCTGAGTTACCAGAGTCACAAATTCATGGTAACTATACGGCTAATCTGTTGAATATTTTGGGACTAATTTGACAGTAATAACGCTCAGTTGAATTAGTTTCAAAATATCAACAGAATGTTTATAAAATGGTGAAGACATCACAGTTCGTACAACTGACGGACTATTCCAGATTCATGACAGTTTTTCTGTCAACTATGATGGCGACGTCATCCTGCATGTGACGTAATTTATTATGACGTAATATACTTAACTGGCAGATCAGGTTCATCCATTTAGTTCGCAATCTAAAAATATAGGTGTGTCTTCGTGTCGAGAATACGCCTCTAATGTAATGGCCGGCCAGCAAGCTACGTCATCGCAACGACTATACTGTTACACAGACTCCACTTCAGAGACTAGATAGGTCAGGACCCAGTCTATCTCCGCAATGGACTGTGAACGCACCACTGTGCATCGTGTTGATTTGGTATCATCTTAACCACTGTATCACTAGCTTGATACCGACATTAAGATCAACTCGGTCAGTCACGTAGTTCATGTGATATCAGCACCTACGAAATTCTTGTCCTCATTCTGTGTGCGACCGATTTAAATTTTAGCACAAATTAAGAGTGACCATTTTGCTTATCACACTACCCAAACCCAAGAATCCACCTGGCCCCAACCAATCTGCGGCCCATTGCGCTCCTCAACAGCTTACGGAAAATCCTATCCAATGTTAAGTATCTATGCCGCATGCGAGACAAGATCTATGACTTCACCGGATCGTGTCAAAGTGGCTTCAAACGCGGACGCAGCTGGGCAGACATTGTATGGGCCTCAACGCATACTTGTGTCGGTAGTCATGTCCAAACACTGGGATTTCCACAAAATGGACATTGACATGTCACGAGCCTTCGGTACATTTAAACGCTCAAATATCCTAGATGTATTACGCCAGGCCAGTTGCAACGAGGATGATCTACGACTAGTTGGACTATTGCTTGTAGGCACCAAGCTGAGCGTGTGAGTCAAGTTTAGAGAAGTCTGTAGAGTTTGAGACATCAATTGGCTCCCCACAGGGAGATGATCTATCTCCTGCGCTTTTCACCTGTTACCTTGCTGCTGCATTCATGCTCAACAATGGAGACAGTATCTCAGTGCGCATGCGCTAGTTTAGCACTATAACGTGACCAGATATTTACTATGAAATAAAGAGGCGAGGTTTCTAAATCGGCATTTTCCGGTTGTATTTATGATTTGTTTAGAATATAACACATATGACAAGAAAGTAAAATCTATTAACTTTCTAATGATATAAATTATAATAATCTTGTCAAAGTGCGAATTACATCCTTTTTATGTTTTATATAACAGGGGTCTGTCCCATATGGAATATATGTGAGGGTGAAAAAATTGGGGCATTATTCAATTTTAAATAAACATATTTCCCACTAATAAAAGTTTGCTAACAAATTAACAATATAGGCTAGAATTTATGTTTAGTGTAGATTCTAACTATATAAAAATCTAATTTGTAAGAAAACATTTTCTCGCGTCGTTTTTCATTTGAAGACAGGAACATAAGTACTTCGTAATTTTCATAAAAAAAGTCCTGTAGTCAAAGTTGATTCTTCTGCTATCTTTAGATGGAAATTTTATAACCTTAAAATATATACTCAATTATTAAAAATATGCCATCAAAACGGTATAAAATCCATTTTGCAAAGATGGTCTTCTTGCTATGGTAGTATTGTATGATGATACTTAAAATATGTGTTGAAAATTTGAAAACATGTAGAAATTGCTGCTAGAAATCGCATAGACTACATGAAGACAGCTTATTTATTTCGATTGACGCCGACAGCGGTGTTAGAATCACTCGGCCCACCCCAAGCGTTTGAGCTCTAACCGCCGGAGACGTTATGCCAGACAGAGACAGGATGATGGCAATCTATTCGACCTGATAGCAAAGATAAATTATTGGTGTTTTTAAATAAAATAAAATAAAATAAAGCAAAGTAGAATAAAATAAATAATTAAGTAAATAAACTTTAAATTTTAATAAATAAAGTTAAGGATAGGGGCGTCGTCTTGCTAGTTTAGAGTCTGTTTTTTTAGGTTTGTTAAAATAACATAACAGTTTTAAAAATTACTTTTGACTACCGGTGCGAGTCAATGATCTAGTTTTAATTAACAGGCTTGTCAATACTGGGCAAGCCGTTAGATATGGAATATGCCGACGATGTGGACTTCATAGACAAAGAAAAAAACCCCATTGACGAACTTTTCCCAATAGCTGCAAGCAAACTAAAAATTAAAAATCTCTATGAATGAATCCAAAACAGAGTTCACCCACATATATAAAGCATGAAACTAAAATAACGATCCACTTCGTGGCGGTGAAACATGAAGGTAAAGTAGAATCATGGGCTCACTGCTTTGCAGTACTGCTGACATTGGTGGACGCTGCGTCATGGGGAACATAGCTTTCCAGTCCTTCTGGAAGCTATAGATTCGTAGATCAAAGATGCCCTTGATAAAAAGACTACGTTTATACAATGCAACTTGCGTACCATTGATGTTGTATAACTGTAACAGCTGGGCAACTCCAAAGGCAGCTCTAAACCAACTCGATGCCTGCAACCGCAAACACCTCCGCGCCATCACTGGACACCGATGGTGAGACAGCATACTTTCCAATGATGCACTATACAAGATGTGTAATACATCTCCGTTGTCTGTAGTAGTTGCCCAACAAAGATGGTCCATGTTTGGCCATGTGCTAAGGATGCCAGAAGACACACCCGCACTGCTACCACTATTCTCTACTATAATGTTCTTATAAGTCGTCGGGTTTTAGGTTGTGATGTGATATATCGCGACGCGCACCACGTTCTTGGCTAGTAGACTCTGAAGTACTAATTTATACATTGTGCGATACATATTAACTAACCTAATAACTAAGACTGACTAAAAAATTACAAAAGCTGTTTCTTACCTTAGTTACGATATAATATAATCGAATAATGGACCTTTTCAAGTTTATCCATCTATCATATGACGTCATAATCAACTACGTGACGTGTAGAACGACATCATAATGAAATACGTCATTATGGCGTCATGAATGACGTAGATAAGGACGACACGACCGCATATTTGACGGACAATGCGTTGTTGTACGAATTGTATGTCTTTACTATTTGATAAATATTCTGTTGAATATTTTGAAACTAATTTGACTGGGCGTTGTTGCTGCCATAGGCAGCAACAGCACTCAATCAAATTAGTTGCAAAATATTCAACAGCTTACCTGTATAGTTTTCAAGAAATTGATAGTTAGGGCATTCGGGGATCGATCACTCCCAACACGGCGAAGTGTGGGTGGAGCTTAGCTAGAGTTGGGCTGGGCATAGCTAAAATGGAAAAGTCCGTTAATCAGTAATCATATGCAATAAGCAGGTCTAATCATCACTTACAGTTTGAAGACTCTGACGGATAGTTTGTCCTTATAGCAACTCCAGTCAGCAGCAAGCGTCATGATTCTAAGTTTAAGATGAATCTACAGAAATTCTGAGAAAACCCAAAGAGAAATGTGCGCTGTTGGACGCGGTTCTGGGTTTTTATAAGGTCTGCCATTTTATGGGTGGTTTCAGACCGATAAGGATTCTCAATGGACAAAAAGCATTGTCTGGGGCGCAACAGGAAATATAGTTATTGACTCT
This sequence comes from Chaetoderma sp. LZ-2023a, assembly GCA_034401795.1. NCBI lineage: Eukaryota > Metazoa > Mollusca > Caudofoveata > Chaetodermatida > Chaetodermatidae > Chaetoderma > Chaetoderma sp. LZ-2023a. The sequence goes on from CM067369.1 coordinate 32,653,771, forward strand.
TTTACTGCCAAGTTAACAATCTTCTGCAATCCACTTTGTTCCGATAAACTGCATACGGTATACGATATCAATGAACACAATCGTGCTGTTATATAAGATTGCAACATCTTTCAGCAACATATTCGTAAAATATGCAACCGTTTTCGGTGAACCAGTCGCCCCGAAACACACATTAATTTTGCGCTTAGCTGTATAAAACATCGTGTTTGATTATAGATCTTCAACGCCGGTACGGATCTAAACTGTAAAATGGCAATAAATAATGATATGTATTCTACTTATTAAAAAAGCTATCACTATTAAATTTTATGGGTGACAAGGTATCTTGTTTGGCGACGCATCTGTCCTTTTTACACCAGTCCGCACCCAGTTGCGTACGTGCATGTACACAATTTAAAGTTCACTTCATTACACTCAGGCCCTTTAGGAGCATTCGAGGGGACGGATGTGTGACAAGCTTTAAGATTGAATTTTGAATCTACAATAATGATATACTGTGCTGATATAGCGGATATACTGACGTAAAAGATTTGAAAATCAAAATCACGCTGTGTAAGTAGGAATTTGATATTCATCGATGACCGATTCGCACTTGTCAATCGATATATTTTACAAGCAATATCTGGCGCATGCAACGTGGTTACCGTGTGCAAGGAAAATGTTTTGCCTGTTGCGAACACCAACGGCTCGTAAAAGCTGTGCTTACAATGAAACCGAGTTGCTTCTTTGAATAGAACAGAATAATCGAATTCCTTATTTCAGACAAAACATCACATGCGATAAATATTATCTGAATTTCAGGTCAAGTTACAAATAGAGGGAAACTGTTTGCACCCGACACCTCCCCACCCCATCCACCATCCCCCAAATGCCCCCTATGCGAAGCGGTGTTGTACACTATCTAGAATGTTTTGCGGACTAAGGCCTCAGGCGGCTGTAGAAGGACGCGACCGGTTACATTATGTGAGAACTTCTTCCCTCGCATGGTCAAGCGAATATTTGGCTCGTTTCTTTTAGACTTCCTTGAGCAACGTTAAAAAGCACTTGATGCGGTCCGAAGGACGATCTTTCCGGTTTGCAGACGCACAAACAGACCCGTGTAATTAAAGAGCAGAGCATTTAGTGGCACCCCGCCGAGTCTGGGTGCTAAGAACATACGACAAACTTGGAAGGGATTCCTGTGATGTGGCAGCTATCTGGTTCGGTAGCCGAAACAAGTGTTAGTTGCGAGGTCATCTAACTAAGCCTACGTTTGCCTCGGCCACCGGTCAAGCGGTCGTAAAAGAAAATGGAGGTACCCTAATCACCAACATAGGTAGGGCCTACACTTCTTCCGTGATCCATCCAAGGGCAACTGCGCGCGCGCGCATACACACGCCCGCCCGCCCGCACGCCCGCCCACCCACACGCATGCACGCACGCACGCGCGCGCACGCGCGCGCGCGCGCACACACACACACTAAATTAATTATTTTACTGCTGCTGGGTTGTTCTGGGTTTTCATTTGACTTGAGAGTCTATACGATTTCATTTCCTGGTTTTCATTTATTTTATCAAGGCTTTGAGTTATGAGACTAATATCTTGGGCCATGTAATTTTGTCTTTTTTCCACCGATCTGTGACCATCGTGATTTTGACTTATTATATAGAATCATTTCCTAGATTTAATCTATGCTTTTAGTCTATCAGTTTAATTTTGATAGCCTCACATCTAAGCTGTCGAGTTGCAAGGTTTCTTTGCTCAAAAGCCCCACAATACCAGTAAGTATCATGTCTGATTTGCTGATGTGCATATAGATTGTCGGCCATTTTCAGACAGCTGGTACAGAAGCAAGCACTACAGTGTTCAGTGGAAACACTGGCTAACGTCGTCTAACGCTTGTTTGCAGTTACCCCAGTTTACCTGATTTTCGCGCATCTCCATCCCTTGTGTAGCCCCTCATTTTGTGGTATAGTGTTTTCATCTCCTGATGTAGTGGCTTGTGTTTGGCTTTTGCTCTGGCTTTCCGCTCTCCCACCTATCTGTTTGTTTTTGACATAGCTTTCTGACCCTCCACCTATCTGTCTGTTTTTGACATAGCTTTCTGACCCTCCACCTCTCTTTCTGCTTTTGACATAGCTTTCTGACGCTCCACCTCTCTTTCTGCTTTTGACATAGCTTTCTCACGCTCCACCTCTCTTTCTGCTTTTGACCTAGCTTTCTGACCCTCCACCTCTCTTTCTGCTTTTGACCTAGCTTTCTCACGCTTCACCTCTCTTTCTGCTTTTGACCTAGCTTTCTGACCCTCCACCTCTCTTTCTGCTTTTGACATAGCTTTCTCACGCTTCACCTCTCTTTCTGCTTTTGACGTAGCTTTCTCACGCTTCACCTCTCTTTCTGCTTTTGTCATAGCTTTCTGACGCTTCACCTCTCTTTCTGCTTTTGACCTAGCTTTCTGACCCTCCACCTCTCTTTCTGCTTTTGACATAGCTTTCTCACGCTTCACCTCTCTTTCTGCTTTTGACGTAGCTTTCTCACGCTTCACCTCTCTTTCTGCTTTTGTCATAGCTTTCTGACGCTTCACCTCTCTTTCTGCTTTTGACCTAGCTTTCTGACCCTCCACCTCTCTTTCTGCTTTTGACCTAGCTTTCTGACGCTTCACCTCTCTTTCTGCTTTTGACCTAGCTTTCTGACGCTTCACCTCTCTTTCTGCTTTTGACCTAGCTTTCTGACGCTCCACCTCTCTTTCTGCTTTTGACCTAGCTTTCTGACGCTTCACCTCTCTTTCTGCTTTTGACCTAGCTTTCTGACGCTTCACCTCTCTTTCTGCTTTTGACCTAGCTTTCTGACGCTTCACCTCTCTTTCTGCTTTTGACATAGCTTTCTGACCCTCCACCTCTCTTTCTGCTTTTGACATAGCTTTCTGACCCTCCACCTCTCTTTCTGCTTTTGACCTAGCTTTCTGACGCTTCACCTCTCTTTCTGCTTTTGACGTAGCTTTCTCACGCTTCACCTCTCTTTCTGCTTTTGACATAGCTTTCTGACGCTTCACCTCTCTTTCTGCTTTTGACCTAGCTTTCTGACGCTCCACCTCTCTTTCTGCTTTTGACCTAGCTTTCTGACGCTCCACCTCTCTTTCTGCTTTTGACATAGCTTTCTGACGCTCCACCTCTCTTTCTGCTTTTGACGTAGCTTTCTCACGCTCCACCTCTCTTTCTGCTTTTGACCTAGCTTTCTGACGCTCCACCTCTCTTTCTGCTTTTGACATAGCTTTCTGACGCTCCACCTCTCTTTCTGCTTTTGACCTAGCTTTCTCACGCTTCACCTCTCTTTCTGCTTTTGACATAGCTTTCTGACGCCCCACCTCTCTTTCTGCTTTTGACATAGCTTTCTGACGCTCCACCTCTCTTTCTGCTTTTGACCTAGCTTTCTCGACGCTTCACCTCTCTTTCTGCTTTTGACCTAGCTTTCTCACGCTTCACCTCTCTTTCTGCTTTTGACATAGCTTTCTGACGCTCCACCTCTCTTTCTGCTTTTGACGTAGCTTTCTCACGCTCCACCTCTCTTTCTGCTTTTGACCTAGCTTTCTGACGCTCCACCTCTCTTTCTGCTTTTGACATAGCTTTCTCACGCTCCACCTCTCTTTCTGCTTTTGACATAGCTTTCTCACGCTCCACCTCTCTTTCTGCTTTTGACATAGCTTTCTGACGGCCCACCTCTCTTTCTGCTTTTGACCTAGCTTTCTGACGCTCCACCTCTCTTTCTGCTTTTGACGTAGCTTTCTCACGCTCCACCTCTCTTTCTGCTTTTGACATAGCTTTCTGACCCTCCACCTCTCTTTCTGCTTTTGACGTAGCTTTCTCACGCTTCACCTCTCTTTCTGCTTTTGACCTAGCTTTCTCACGCTCCACCTCTCTTTCTGCTTTTGACATAGCTTTCTGACGCCCCACCTCTCTTTCTGCTTTTGACATAGCTTTCTGACGCTCCACCCCTCTTTCTGCTTTTGACATAGCTTTCTGACGCTCCACCTCTCTTTCTGCTTTTGACATAGCTTTCTCACGCTCCACCTCTCTTTCTGCTTTTGACGTAGCTTTCTGACGCTCCACCTCTCTTTCTGCTTTTGACATAGCTTTCTGACGCTTCACCTCTCTTTCTGCTTTTGACTTAGCTTTCTGACGCTTCACCTCTCTTTCTGCTTTTGACATAGCTTTCTGACGCTCCACCTCTCTTTCTGCTTTTGACCTAGCTTTCTCACGCTCCACCTCTCTTTCTGCGTTTTGACATAGCTTTCTCACGCTTCACCTCTCTTTCTGCTTTTGACTTAGCTTTCTCACGCTCCACCTCTCTTTCTGCTTTTGACATAGCTTTCTGACGCTCCACCTCTCTTTCTGCTTTTGACCTAGCTTTCTGACGCTCCACCTCTCTTTCTGCTTTTGACCTAGCTTTCTGACGCTCCACCTCTCTTTCTGCTTTTGACCTAGCTTTCTGACGCTCCACCTCTCTTTCTGCTTTTGACCTAGCTTTCTGACGCTCCACCTCTCTTTCTGCTTTTGACCTAGCTTTCTGACGCTCCACCTCTCTTTCTGCTTTTGACCTAGCTTTCTCACGCTTCACCTCTCTTTCTGCTTTTGACATAGCTTTCTCACGCTCCACCTCTCTTTCTGCTTTTGACATAGCTTTCTGACGCTCCACCTCTCTTTCTGCTTTTGACATAGCTTTCTCACGCTCCACCTCTCTTTCTGCTTTTGACATAGCTTTCTGACGCTCCACCTCTCTTTCTGCTTTTGACATAGCTTTCTGACGCTTCACCTCTCTTTCTGCTTTTGACATAGCTTTCTGACGCTCCACCTCTCTTTCTGCTTTTGACCTAGCTTTCTCACGCTTCACCTCTCTTTCTGCTTTTGACATAGCTTTCTCACGCTCCACCTCTCTTTCTGCTTTTGACATAGCTTTCTGACCCTCCACCTCTCTTTCTGCATTTGACCTAGCTTTCTGACGCTCCACCTCTCTTTCTGCTTTTGACATAGCTTTCTGACGCTCCACCTCTCTTTCTGCTTTTGACATAGCTTTCTGACGCCCCACCTCTCTTTCTGCTTTTGACGTAGCTTTCTCACGCTTCACCTCTCTTTCTGCTTTTGACATAGCTTTCTGACGCTCCACCTCTCTTTCTGCTTTTGACCTAGCTTTCTGACGCTCCACCTCTCTTTCTGCTTTTGACATAGCTTTCTGACGCTCCACCTCTCTTTCTGCTTTTGACCTAGCTTTCTGACGCTCCACCTCTCTTTCTGCTTTTGACATAGCTTTCTCACGCTTCACCTCTCTTTCTGCTTTTGACCTAGCTTTCTGACGCTCCACCTCTCTTTCTGCTTTTGACATAGCTTTCTGACGCTTCACCTCTCTTTCTGCTTTTGACATAGCTTTCTGACGCCCCACCTCTCTTTCTGCTTTTGACCTAGCTTTCTCACGCTTCACCTCTCTTTCTGCTTTTGACCTAGCTTTCTCACGCTTCACCTCTCTTTCTGCTTTTGACCTAGCTTTCTCACGCTTCACCTCTCTTTCTGCTTTTGACATAGCTTTCTGATCCTCCACCTCTCTTTCTGCTTTTGACCTAGCTTTCTCACGCTCCACCTCTCTTTCTGCTTTCGACCTAGCTTTCTGACGCTCCACCTCTCTTTCTGCTTTTGACATAGCTTTCTGACGCTCCACCTCTCTTTCTGCTTTTGACATAGCTTTCTGACCGCTCCACCTCTCTTTCTGCTTTTGACCTAGCTTTCTGACGCTTCACCTCTCTTTCTGCTTTTGACCTAGCTTTCTGACCGCTCCACCTCTCTTTCTGCTTTTGACATAGCTTTCTGACGCTCCACCTCTCTTTCTGCTTTTGACATAGCTTTCTGACGCTCCACCTCTCTTTCTGCTTTTGACATAGCGTTTCTCACGCTTCACCTCTCTTTCTGCTTTTGACCTAGCTTCCTGACGCTCCACCTCTCTTTCTGCTTTTGACCTAGCTTTCTGACCCTCCACCTCTCTTTCTGCTTTTGACATAGCTTTCTGACGCTTCACCTCTCTTTCTGCTTTTGACATAGCTTTCTGACGCCCCACCTCTCTTTCTGCTTTTGACCTAGCTTTCTCACGCTTCACCTCTCTTTCTGCTTTTGACCTAGCTTTCTCACGCTTCACCTCTCTTTCTGCTTTTGACCTAGCTTTCTCACGCTTCACCTCTCTTTCTGCTTTTGACATAGCTTTCTGACGCTCCACCTCTCTTTCTGCTTTTGACCTAGCTTTCTGACGCTCCACCTCTCTTTCTGCTTTTGACATAGCTTTCTGACGCTCCACCTCTCTTTCTGCTTTTGACTTAGCTTTCTGACGCTCCACCTCTCTTTCTGCTTTTGACATAGCTTTCTCACGCTCCACCTCTCTTTCTGCTTTTGACCTGGCTTTCTGACGCTCCACCTCTCTTTCTGCTTTTGACCTAGCTTTCTGACGCTCCACCTCTCTTTCTGCTTTTGACCTAGCTTTCTGACCCTCCACCTCTCTTTCTGCTTTTGACCTAGCTTTCTGACGCTTCACCTATCTTTCTGCTTTTGACCTAGCTTTCTGACCCTCCACCCCTCTTTCTGCTTTTGACATAGCTTTCTCACGCTCCACCTCTCTTTCTGCTTTTGACATAGCTTTCTGACGCTCCACCTCTCTTTCTGCTTTTGACATAGCTTTCTCACGCTCCACCTCTCTTTCTGCTTTTGACATAGCTTTCTGACGCTTCACCTCTCTTTCTGCTTTTGACCTAGCTTTCTGACGCTCCACCTCTCTTTCTGCTTTTGACCTAGCTTTCTCACGCTTCACCTCTCTTTCTGCTTTTGACATAGCTTTCTCACGCTCCACCTCTCTTTCTGCTTTTGACATAGCTTTCTGACCCTCCACCTCTCTTTCTGCTTTTGACCTAGCTTTCTGACGCTCCACCTCTCTTTCTGCTTTTGACATAGCTTTCTGACGCTCCACCTCTCTTTCTGCTTTTGACATAGCTTTCTGACGCCCCACCTCTCTTTCTGCTTTTGACGTAGCTTTCTCACGCTTCACCTCTCTTTCTGCTTTTGACATAGCTTTCTGACGCTCCACCTCTCTTTCTGCTTTTGACATAGCTTTCTGACGCTCCACCTCTCTTTCTGCTTTTGACATAGCTTTCTGACGCTCCACCTCTCTTTCTGCTTTTGACCTAGCTTTCTGACGCTCCACCTCTCTTTCTGCTTTTGACATAGCTTTCTCACGCTTCACCTCTCTTTCTGCTTTTGACCTAGCTTTCTGACGCTCCACCTCTCTTTCTGCTTTTGACATAGCTTTCTGACGCCCCACCTCTCTTTCTGCTTTTGACATAGCTTTCTGACGCCCCACCTCTCTTTCTGCTTTTGACCTAGCTTTCTCACGCTTCACCTCTCTTTCTGCTTTTGACCTAGCTTTCTCACGCTTCACCTCTCTTTCTGCTTTTGACCTAGCTTTCTGACGCTCCACCTCTCTTTCTGCTTTTGACCTAGCTTTCTGACGCTCCACCTCTCTTTCTGCTTTTGACATAGCTTTCTCACGCTCCACCTCTCTTTCTGCTTTTGACCTGGCTTTCTGACGCTCCACCTCTCTTTCTGCTTTTGACCTAGCTTTCTGACGCTCCACCTCTCTTTCTGCTTTTGACCTAGCTTTCTGACGCTCCACCTCTCTTTCTGCTTTTGACCTAGCTTTCTGACGCTTCACCTATCTTTCTGCTTTTGACCTAGCTTTCTGACGCTCCACCCCTCTTTCTGCTTTTGACATAGCTTTCTGACGCTCCACCTCTCTTTCTGCTTTTGACATAGCTTTCTCACGCTTCACCTCTCTTTCTGCTTTTGACATAGCTTTCTGACGCTCCACCTCTCTTTCTGCTTTTGACCTAGCTTTCTGACGCTCCACCTCTCTTTCTGCTTTTGACCTAGCTTTCTGACGCTCCACCTCTCTTTCTGCTTTTGACATAGCTTTCTGACGCTCCACCTCTCTTTCTGCTTTTGACCTAGCTTTCTGACGCTCCACCTCTCTTTCTGCTTTTGACCTAGCTTTCTGACGCTCCACCTCTCTTTCTGCTTTTGACATAGCTTTCTCACGCTTCACCTCTCTTTCTGCTTTTGACATAGCTTTCTCACGCTCCACCTCTCTTTCTGCTTTTGACATAGCTTTCTGACGCTCCACCTCTCTTTCTGCTTTTGACATAGCTTTCTCACGCTCCACCTCTCTTTCTGCTTTTGACATAGCTTTCTGACGCTCCACCTCTCTTTCTGCTTTTGACATAGCTTTCTGACGCTTCACCTCTCTTTCTGCTTTTGACCTAGCTTTCTGACGCTCCACCTCTCTTTCTGCTTTTGACCTAGCTTTCTCACGCTCCACCTCTCTTTCTGCTTTTGACATAGCTTTCTGACGCTCCACCTCTCTTTCTGCTTTTGACCTAGCTTTCTGACGCTCCACCTCTCTTTCTGCTTTTGACATAGCTTTCTGACGCTCCACCTCTCTTTCTGCTTTTGACATAGCTTTCTGACGCCCCACCTCTCTTTCTGCTTTTGACATAGCTTTCTCACGCTTCACCTCTCTTTCTGCTTTTGACATAGCTTTCTGACGCTCCACCTCTCTTTCTGCTTTTGACCTAGCTTTCTGACGCTCCACCTCTCTTTCTGCTTTTGACATAGCTTTCTGACGCTCCACCTCTCTTTCTGCTTTTGACATAGCTTTCTGACGCTCCACCTCTCTTTCTGCTTTTGACCTAGCTTTCTCACGCTTCACCTCTCTTTCTGCTTTTGACCTAGCTTTCTCACGCTTCACCTCTCTTTCTGCTTTTGACATAGCTTTCTGACGCTCCACCTCTCTTTCTGCTTTTGACATAGCTTTCTCACGCTTCACCTCTCTTTCTGCTTTTGACCTAGCTTTCTGACGCTCCACCTCTCTTTCTGCTTTTGACCTAGCTTTCTGACGCTCCACCTCTCTTTCTGCTTTTGACATAGCTTTCTGACGCTCCACCTCTCTTTCTGCTTTTGACATAGCTTTCTGACGCTCCACCTCTCTTTCTGCTTTTGACATAGCTTTCTGACGCTCCACCTCTCTTTCTGCTTTTGACCTAGCTTTCTGACGCTCCACCTCTCTTTCTGCTTTTGACATAGCTTTCTCACGCTTCACCTCTCTTTCTGCTTTTGACATAGCTTTCTCACGCTCCACCTCTCTTTCTGCTTTTGACATAGCTTTCTGACGCTCCACCTCTCTTTCTGCTTTTGACATAGCTTTCTCACGCTCCACCTCTCTTTCTGCTTTTGACATAGCTTTCTGACGCTCCACCTCTCTTTCTGCTTTTGACATAGCTTTCTGACGCTTCACCTCTCTTTCTGCTTTTGACCTAGCTTTCTGACGCTCCACCTCTCTTTCTGCTTTTGACCTAGCTTTCTCACGCTCCACCTCTCTTTCTGCTTTTGACATAGCTTTCTGACGCTCCACCTCTCTTTCTGCTTTTGACCTAGCTTTCTGACGCTCCACCTCTCTTTCTGCTTTTGACATAGCTTTCTGACGCTCCACCTCTCTTTCTGCTTTTGACATAGCTTTCTGACGCCCCACCTCTCTTTCTGCTTTTGACATAGCTTTCTCACGCTTCACCTCTCTTTCTGCTTTTGACATAGCTTTCTGACGCTCCACCTCTCTTTCTGCTTTTGACATAGCTTTCTGACGCTCCACCTCTCTTTCTGCTTTTGACATAGCTTTCTGACGCTCCACCTCTCTTTCTGCTTTTGACCTAGCTTTCTGACGCTCCACCTCTCTTTCTGCTTTTGACCTAGCTTTCTGACGCTCCACCTCTCTTTCTGCTTTTGACATAGCTTTCTCACGCTTCACCTCTCTTTCTGCTTTTGACATAGCTTTCTGACGCTCCACCTCTCTTTCTGCTTTTGACCTAGCTTTCTCACGCTCCACCTCTCTTTCTGCTTTTGACCTAGCTTTCTGACGCTCCACCTCTCTTTCTGCTTTTGACCTAGCTTTCTGACGCTCCACCTCTCTTTCTGCTTTTGACCTAGCTTTCTGACGCTCCACCTCTCTTTCTGCTTTTGACCTAGCTTTCTGACGCTCCACCTCTCTTTCTGCTTTTGACCTAGCTTTCTGACGCTCCACCTCTCTTTCTGCTTTTGACATAGCTTTCTGACGCTCCACCTCTCTTTCTGCTTTTGACATAGCTTTCTGACGCTCCACCTCTCTTTCTGCTTTTGACATAGCGTTCTCACGCTTCACCTCTCTTTCTGCTTTTGACCTAGCTTTCCTGACGCTCCACCTCTCTTTCTGCTTTTGACCTAGCTTTCTGACGCTCCACCTCTCTTTCTGCTTTTGACATAGCTTTCTGACGCTCCACCTCTCTTTCTGCTTTTGACATAGCTTTCTGACGCCCCACCTCTCTTTCTGCTTTTGACCTAGCTTTCTCACGCTTCACCTCTCTTTCTGCTTTTGACCTAGCTTTCTCACGCTTCACCTCTCTTTCTGCTTTTGACCTAGCTTTCTCACGCTTCACCTCTCTTTCTGCTTTTGACATAGCTTTCTGACGCTCCACCTCTCTTTCTGCTTTTGACATAGCTTTCTGACGCTTCACCTCTCTTTCTGCTTTTGACATAGCTTTCTGACGCTTCACCTCTCTTTCTGCTTTTGACCTAGCTTTCTGACCCTCCACCTCTCTTTCTGCTTTTGACATAGCTTTCTCACGCTCCACCTCTCTTTCTGCTTTTGACCTAGCTTTCTGACGCTCCACCTCTCTTTCTGCTTTTGACATAGCTTTCTGACGCTTCACCTCTCTTTCTGCTTTTGACATAGCTTTCTGACGCTTCACCTCTCTTTCTGCTTTTGACATAGCTTTCTGACGCTCCACCTCTCTTTCTGCTTTTGACCTAGCTTTCTCACGCTCCACCTCTCTTTCTGCTTTTGACATAGCTTTCTCACGCTCCACCTCTCTTTCTGCTTTTGACATAGCTTTCTGACGCTCCACCTCTCTTTCTGCTTTTGACATAGCTTTCTCACGCTCCACCTCTCTTTCTGCTTTTGACATAGCTTTCTGACCCTCCACCTATCTTTTTGCTTTTGACATGGCTTTCTGACCGCTCCACCTCTCTTTCTGCTTTTGACCTAGCTTTCTCACGCTCCACCTCTCTTTCTGCTTTTGACATAGCTTTCTGACGCTCCACCTCTCTTTCTGCTTTTGACGTAGCTTTCTCACGCTTCACCTCTCTTTCTGCTTTTGACGTAGCTTTCTGACGCCCCACCTCTCTTTCTGCTTTTGACATAGCTTTCTGACGCTCCACCTCTCTTTCTGCTTTTGACATAGCTTTCTCACGCTTCACCTCTCTTTCTGCTTTTGACCTAGCTTTCTGACCCTCCACCTCTCTTTCTGCTTTTGACATAGCTTTCTGACGCTCCACCTCTCTTTCTGCTTTTGACATAGCTTTCTCACGCTTCACCTCTCTTTCTGCTTTTGACATAGCTTTCTCACGCTTCACCTCTCTTTCTGCTTTTGACGTAGCTTTCTCACGCTTCACCTCTCTTTCTGCTTTTGACCTAGCTTTCTGACGCTCCACCTCTCTTTCTGCTTTTGACGTAGCTTTCTCACGCTTCACCTCTCTTTCTGCTTTTGACGTAGCTTTCTGACGCCCCACCTCTCTTTCTGCTTTTGACATAGCTTTCTGACGCTCCACCTCTCTTTCTGCTTTTGACATAGCTTTCTCACGCTTCACCTCTCTTTCTGCTTTTGACATAGCTTTCTGACCGCTCCACCTCTCTTTCTGCTTTTGACCTAGCTTTCTGACGCTCCTCCTCTCTTTCTGCTTTTGACATAGCTTTCTCACGCTTCACCTCTCTTTCTGCTTTTGACCTAGCTTTCTCACGCTTCACCTCTCTTTCTGCTTTTGACGTAGCTTTCTCACGCTTCACCTCTCTTTCTGCTTTTGACCTAGCTTTCTGACGCTCCACCTCTCTTTCTGCTTTTGACCTAGCTTTCTCACGCTTCACCTCTCTTTCTGCTTTTGACGTAGCTTTCTGACGCTCCACCTCTCTTTCTGCTTTTGACGTAGCTTTCTGACCCTCCACCTCTCTTTCTGCTTTTGACATAGCTTTCTGACGCTCCACCTCTCTTTCTGCTTTTGACATAGCTTTCTGACCCTCCACCTCTCTTTCTGCTTTTGACATAGCTTTCTGACGCTCCACCTCTCTTTCTGCTTTTGACATAGCTTTCTGACGCTCCACCTCTCTTTCTGCTTTTGACGTAGCTTTCTCACGCTTCACCTCTCTTTCTGCTTTTGACCTAGCTTTCTGACCCTCCACCTCTCTTTCTGCTTTTGACCTAGCTTTCTCACGCTTCACCTCTCTTTCTGCTTTTGACGTAGCTTTCTGACCCTCCACCTCTCTTTCTGCTTTTGACGTAGCTTTCTCACGCTCCACCTCTCTTTCTGCTTTTGACATAGCTTTCTGACGCTCCACCTCTCTTTCTGCTTTTGACATAGCTTTCTGACCCTCCACCTCTCTTTCTGCTTTTGACATAGCTTTCTGACGCTCCACCTCTCTTTCTGCTTTTGACCTAGCTTTCTCACGCTTCACCTCTCTTTCTGCTTTTGACGTAGCTTTCTGACGCTCCACCTCTCTTTCTGCTTTTGACGTAGCTTTCTGACGCTCCACCTCTCTTTCTGCTTTTGACATAGCTTTCTGACGCTCCACCTCTCTTTCTGCTTTTGACCTAGCTTTCTCACGCTTCACCTCTCTTTCTGCTTTTGACGTAGCTTTCTGACCCTCCACCTCTCTTTCTGCTTTTGACGTAGCTTTCTGACCCTCCACCTCTCTTTCTGCTTTTGACATAGCTTTCTGACGCTCCACCTCTCTTTCTGCTTTTGACATAGCTTTCTGACGCTCCACCTCTCTTTCTGCTTTTGACAGAGCTTTCTGATCCTCACATATTTTCTCTTCACACACTGAACATAAAATTAGATCTCCTGGGCAACCTTTTGCTTTCCTTGAGGCGGATTTACAGTCCTCACATTTGGACCGCCACATTGGTTGCTAATGACGCTCGGATATGGTTACCGGATTTCATGTCCTTTCTGACTATCTATACTGATTATCTGAGTTAACACGTCCTTGTAAGTTCTTTCAAATGTTCAGATAACGTTTTAAATAATAATTACTAGACATTAATTTCTTCATAGCAAATAGAAAATATTAATTTTCACTAATTTTCCCCTCTAAAACACACACGCACGCACGCACGCACGCACGCACGCACGCACGCACGCACGCACGCACGCACGCACGCACGCACGCACACACACGCACTGATGTAATGACGTTACCGCAGTTTCGGTAAACAGTTTACAGAATACCAAATAAAAATGGCTACTCCTGTGCAAAGTTAAGACGATATAATGTTTATGTTAATATTACTTGAAGGACAGACTTTACTAATTTCATAATAAAACCCAGAACTTTACTCTTTACATCTCACGAATATAGAAGGTGTAATACCATGAACCTAAGGCGTATCTAAGGTCTCGAATGATTGGTTGAAAATCCCGAATACCATAACAAATTATCCTGGGAGGGTTTGACGGAAGTAGGACTGGCAGCTCCGTGATGGCTTAGAGACATAGCGAGAGTAGTATGACTTAAATAATCATTGGTGCAAATACCATGTGATTTCGGTAACAATAACTCAGGATCAGCGACCGATTGCTAGCCAGATCATAATTTGGATGAGAAATTCAATCCGAGTACCTGTTGTATCTTGCCCAGCCAGCCGCAGTGATAAATGATTCTATTTGACCCGTCTATAACTCTTAATAGTCCGACACGTTGTACGAATTGTATGTCTCTACTACTAAATAAACACTCTGTTATGAAATTTGAAAAGTCCGTCAAGTATACGGATAGTATAGCTTCTATGGATTTCCAATTTAATAAACATTCTGTTGAATATTTTGAAACTAATTTGACTGGAAGCTTTTGAAGCAACAGCGTCCAGTGAAATTGCTTTCAAAATATTCAATAGCTTACCTGCATAGTTTTCTGGAAATCGATATTCATGGAGTTCAGCGATCGATCTGTCCCAACACGAGCGAGGTGTGAGTGGAGTCTAGCTAGAGATGGGTGGGGCATAGCTAAAAATGGAATAGATCATTGACCAGTGATTGTACTCAGAAGTGCCCTAGACCCTTTCATTGCATTATATCAGTTAATTACTGTTATGCAGCTAATTGCATTGGCCAAGATCGTCAAAGTCTTGATCTGAGACATGTGTTGCTTATATATTGCCTAGTGTTATGCAAGCCCATATTGTGTCTTCAACTCCTGCCCATGCGACATTCGTATCTCGCGAGATCTCCTTTGATACGAGATCGTTAAAAGTATCTCCTATGTATTGAGTAGCAATTAGCGTAGTGGTTTCCAACATAATATGGCGGTAGAGGGAATTAAAGCTTAATAGGACATGCGCGCTACTCTCTTTATACCGGACAATAATATTTCACGTAAAACAAGATGATATAAAGCCAATAGTAGTCGGTATGACAAGTAGTTAACAGAAAAATAGTCGCTCTAAATTCGTCGTAATATTCAAATCTGTCGCTCACAAAATGAGGTCAACAATTTGATGATATTGCGTAGATGCTGATATCACACGAACGACTGGGTGGTTCGAGTCGATTTTAATGTCTGTATCAAGCTAGTGATACAGAGGTTAAGATGATACAAAAATCAACACGGTCCACAGTGTTGCTTTTACATTCCGCTGCGGAGATACTCTGGGTCCCGATCTGTCCGGTCTCGGAAATGGAGTCTGTGTAACAGTCTAGTCGATTTGAAGACTTAATAAGATGGCCGGTCATTACATTAGAGTTATATTCTCGAAGAAGCCACTCCACTATTTTTAGAATGGCCCCCTGTGGCTTTCATAGTGACCATGATGGATAATCATGTATCAAAATGCAGTTATGGATGTCTGCCCAAACAATAATTTTGCATCAATAATAAGTAGATAAAGCAAGAAATGATTTACAGTCTGCACATGTACCTTTTCAATCATGATCAATATCATTCTGTCAAGTATTCAACTTAATCCTTCATTTTGAAAGAGTACTGCGACTTTATGAGTCTGTCCATCGCTATGATAGGGTCAGTATTCAAGCGCTATGCCTCAACCTTCTAGTTGTCAGGCAGTCTTAGAGCATTCCAGAGCAACTCTTGCATGGCCAACATTTACAGTAATGTATGTAGCTATTATTAGCAGACTTGCTTCTAAGCTAAATATGAACTGTACTCTATAACATTGATAACTGTGTGAGTATGCTCTATACGACAGGCTAGCCTTGGCCACGCCATTCTTCCGTTCCCTCTTGTAAAACCAGTTAAGCTCCTCACAAAAGACAAGTAAACGAGCCACACAATCCATTGTTACGCGACCATATCTCACGTTCTTGTAAGGCCAACCACATGGCATGCTTCTCTGGGACACAGGCTAAAAACAAGGCCTTGGGACAGAGCGCCCGCACTCAGTCCCTCCTATTTACAGCATGAATGCATGCTTTGAAGCGTTAGACATACCTCAGAATCTAGACAGGAAAATGGTTATGTTGCTGAAATAATCAGCCGGACGTTGTCTAAATACAGTTACCTGAAGCTATTATGAGCAATACAGGGGTAAGACAAGAATTTCCTGCTACGACTGAGAGTTGGTGAAAATGCTTCAGTCATGCGCTTTTAAATCTTTCATTACTTATTATTCCCTCATTCTATCATCATAATATATATGAATATTAAAAGTAACATAGCAGTTTACATGATATAAAATACCACGGTTATTCTGTGATATTTACCGGCAGCAAGTTATTACATTTCAGCTATGCCATCGACTGCAATTTTGAGGCTCAGTCATAACCGCAACAGATGTTCATATAGTCTCCAGATCATTGACCGCTTGCTGTTTACATAATAAAAAGTACCCTGGTTGCACACTCAGGGAAATGATTCAGGCCCAACTCAGAATCCTGCATCTCACCAAATCTCTACCGGCAATGATGGACTGTATTGTGCGGGGACATTTTCAGTACCTTGTAACTCGGAAACGTATGTTACTTACAATGATCCGTCTATCTATCATCTCTAAGGGTGAAACCATAGTCGGAAGCATTGGAAGCGAACCCACTGGAATGGAAGCGCAGGCGCGTAGCCAACAGGGGGTAATGGGAGAGTCTTGGAGGGTATGGCTCATCCAACAGACGGGTTCTCCCTCCCTCCCTCCCTCCCTCCCTCCCTCCCTCCCTCCCTCCCTCCCTCCCTCTCTCTCTCTCTCTCTCTCTCTCTCTCTCTGCGTGCATGCGTGCGTGCGTGCGTGGAGTGAGTGAATGATTTGGAAAATATTTAGCTAGTCTTGAAGAGGTCTTCCCAGCATTTTAAATCTGTGTATCTTATTTGAAGGAGCGTAAATATTGCGTTGTTATCCCCTTATAATGATACAATTCTGGCACTTCTTTGTCCGCAAGTAATTCAAGTAAATATCATCGTGGGGTACGTCTTAGGCCAAGCTTCAGAGGAATTCGTCTCAATTCCGTGTCTGTAACAATATGTAGCCATGACATCATACAAACCAGACTCAGGCAGATAGTTTAATTTTCCTGTCTCTATCTTCATCTTCAGAATAATCACCTGATTCGGTTTCGTCTAGTACCATGGATGTTAATGAAGTATTTGATAGAAGTATTGGCTGTCGATCCAACGCCGGCGCCAGTTGTCACGGAACCGTGGTTTCAGTGGATTGGTGATGCTCATACCTATCAGTAGTAGTCGATCATCCAGAGAGGCTATGCAGGTCTTGAGAAAGCGGGACATGATCACTCCCCAATCGTGAAATCATCGACCATCCAGATCTAAATCGCGAGCCTTTGATAATTTGATGCCCCACCTGCAAGGCCCAGTGTATCTGAAAATTTGAGTCTCAATGGAACTTAACAATTGGACAGCTGCATCTAATGATCCTAGGTTTTCGAGGACCATGGTGGATGTACTGTTTCAAAAGCAAGATTCATCAGATCTGGTTTCAAAGTATCAATTGAGTTCATTGAGGTCACACCACGCACAATCTCCCAGGCACACGCGGTACATGCGTGAAACGATCTAATCAAGTCACATAAGAACATTCACTAATTCACCTTTCCAGAGTACCCACCCATCATATGACGTCTTAATTAACTGCGTGATGTGTACAATGACATCATAATGAATAACGTCATGAATGACGTCGATAAGTACGTCACGAACGCATATTTGAAGATGGTCTATGCGTTGTTGTACACATTGTTTGCTTTTACTATTTAATAAATATTATGTTGAATATTTTGAAACTAATTTGACTGGGCGCTGTTGCTGCCATAGATGCTGTCGGTAAGCGGTAGCTGCCACAATCCTAATGAGATTACTATAGCCTATTTAACTAAAGATATTTTCATGGTACAAATGTCAACCGGTGTTCAACAAACCTAGCAGTAAGGACGTACTATTATCAACGCCAAATGTTTGCAGTATATTTCGTTTGAAGACGCTTTCGAATATGCCTTTCACGCATTGACGTATTTTTGGGAAATACCTTCACACAATGCATCGCTCAAACCACTTCTTGCTGGTAACCTCGCCAAGCAGTTCGCGAACAGTATTACTTTACCATTAGGCTCAGATGCAACACACTTTAAGCAGTTTATGTGAAGAACTAAGCTGATAAGAATATCGAAGTCATGCACCATTGGAAAGCTAAACCAATTCTCCAGAGATTTCGTCATTAGTTTTTTATATTTTTGTAAAATTTTATTCAGTTAATTGTAATTTTAAAATACCTCCTGATTTAATGAACATAGGTATAATGGTGTATTTTATAAATGCAAATTTTGCAAAAGAAAATATAAAAAATAATACAATAATGTTTAGGCAATTGGTTGCGCTTTCCAAAATTGAATGACTTCAATAATATTGTTATTTAAGCTTATCACAGGAATGGTTAAAACTGTGGTGCAGTTTAGTGCAATAGTAACTCAATGCCGAGCAGCGTTGATTTATGTGAATCCCGCCGTAACGACATCAATATGGGAAAGGTGTATTATATTATTTCAGTATTATAGTTTTGTCGGGGATAAAGATATCGAAGAGGTGAATAGTAAGTAAGTAACTCGTCATGATGTAGCAATTACGAGCATTGATGGCTAATCTCGATGAGAGATTACTTACATATATGACAATTCACGAATGGCACACCATCAATGTCTAGACAAGAACTTGTAATTGGCATTCGCTAGGACAGACGATGAATGCGTTACTATATAATTATCACCAATGTCAATAATGGAGTGTATATCATGAATGCGCATTGTTGCTTACCAATAACTTAGATTGTTTCCAAAACAAAAAATATAAATGTGTTAGTTAAAAAGAATGTTCTGTTGAATATTTGGACCAAAATCGACATTTCCCTTTTAGCTATGCCCCGCCCATCTCTAGCTAATGCTCCCGCTACACCTCGCTCGTGTTGGGATCGACCGATCTTCAGTCAACTTTTCACAGGTAAGCTGTTGAATATTTTAAAACTAATTTGACTGAGTGCGGTTGCTGCCTATAGTAGCAACAGCGCCCAATCAAATTAGTTTCAGAGTATTCAACAACATGCTTCTTAAATAGTAGAGACATAAAATTCGTACAACGTGTCGGACAATTAACAGTTAAAGACGGGCCAAATAGAGTCATTCATGACGTATTGATTATGGCGTCATCCTACACGCCGCTTAGCCGATTATGACGTCATATGACGTCAGATGATAGTTGGATACTCTCTAAAGGCGTTTTGAATTTGAAGACAATACCGCCTTAGGGATCAATATCTTCCAATCGAATTATGCTCAAAATAACCAACAATGCGTTGCATTCTTTTGGAAACATTCTAAGTTATTCCTGAGCTGTACTGTAGTACTTGACCATATTGTCGCTGCGTGCGTAGTGACTGCCTGGTCTACAGTCTCGCTAACCAATGTGATGCGCAATGCCCATCTGAGGCTGTTTGGTCATGGCCGCCACATTGCGACATTGTAAACGTAGGCCCTACCTGGTCGTTTACTCGCGTCCTTACTATTTTATGCAACCATGCGCACACATCTCTATACTGCGCAATTTGTGTTTTTAGACCATTCCGTGCGGGACCTACATACTGAGGAACTACACTCAAGATGCTGTTTACACAGAAGGACCGGAAAGCAATGTTTCCTGTTACACAACGATTTTCAATGTCGGCTGAACTACAGCTGAACTACAAGATTCTGCTCAGCCTCCAATGGACCTTTCTAGTTTTAGCTATGACCCGCCCATCTCTAGCTAAGCTCCACCCACACCTTGCTCGTGATGGGATCGATCTATACAGGTAAGCCGTTAAATGTTTTGAAACTAATTTGACTGGGTCAAATTAGGATTCAAAATATTCAACAGAATGTTTGTTAAATAGTAAAGACGTGTAATTAGTACACCCTGTCGGACTATTACGTGTTAAAGACGGACTAAATCGAGTCATTCATGCCATAATTAACTATGACGTCATTCTATATGTCACTGAATTGATTATGACGTCATATGACGTCAAACGATGGATGGATAAGCTGGAACGGCAAATTCTCATGCCCCGTGGCTAAGGTGCCTTCACCATTCGTTTCCTTTGTGTCGAACAGGCATGTATCTGTGAACTCGTTTTGGTGCCATTACGAAGAGGTATGTGGCTTTAAGTAGTTGTGTTGCTATTGGAAGCAGTTCAACAAGCAGACCCTTTCGTTTGGCACCCTTTTCTTCTTTGATTAAATTAACATCACCTGGATACGCCATTTCCGGTGGTATATCTAGAAATTAGATTGGAGGGGTGGGTCTTGTCGAATGTTCTCGAACAGATGCTAGAGCTGCTGGTGACAAACCATCTCCCTGTGGCGATCCTATTGGTGTGTTAAATTTTGCAAAACGATTTGATCATATGTGACAGGCTACTATGGGCGTTTCTCCCATGTCAACTGGCAGCCATGAAGATGCTGGCACTAGAATGCCTTTACATGCCTAGATATGTCCGGCACATTTTCTTGCTATACCCAGCACATTTCTAGCTATATCCAGCACATTTCTAGCTATGCCCAGCACATTTCTTGCTATGCTCCGCACATCTCTAACTATTCCCAGCACATGTATAGCTATGCCCCGCACATTTCTTGCTATGCCCAGAACATTTCCAGCTATGCCCAACACATTTCCAGCTATGGCCAACACATTTCCAGCTATGCCCAGTACATTTCTTGCTATGCCCGGACATTTCTAGCTATTCCCAGCACATGTCTAGCCATGCCTGCACATGTCTAGCTATGCCCGCACATTTCTAGCTATTCCCAGCACATGTCTAACTATGCCCAGAACATTTCTTGCTATGTCCAGCACATTTCTAGCTATGCCCAGCACATTTCTAGCTATGCCCAGCACATTTCTTGCTATGATACCCCCCCCCCCCGCCCACATTTCTTGCTAAGACCCGCACATTCCTTGCTATGCCCAGCACAGCTCTACGGATGCGAAATCTGGGGGTTTGCGAATGCCACGCTGGCTGAAAAATTTTCGAAACGATTCTAAAAAATGATTTTAGGAGTTAAAAATTCTACACTCTGCAATTGTTTATGGCGAACTTCATCAAAATTAATAATAGGATAACCACATACTGGGCAAAATTAGTATGTGGGAAATGACGAAAATCTCATATATACTATACCGATTGTTACTATGCATGCACGAAAATAACGAATTACAATGGCCATGGATATCACATGTGAAAGCACTCCTTGATAATACTGGGTTATCAGATGTATGGCACAGCCAGAACCCAAGCCAGCCTGAATGGTTAAAACTCACTACAAAACATGTACTGTCTGATCAGTATATCCAGAAATGGAGAGGCAAAGTTTTTAACAGCAGTATTTGCACATCGTATAGAATTTTTAAAGAAACTTTTAGACTAGAAACGTATTTAACCTCGCTCCCTCAGACACTGTCAAAAATGCTATGCAAATTTAGAACTTCTAATCACACGTTACCAATAGAGGTTGGGCCATTTGAACATCTGCCTAGACATGAGCATGTTTGCACCTTATGCAATCAAAACACACTGGGAGATGAGATTCATTATCTTTTCGAATGTCCTTCTCTAGCTGTAGAAAGAAAAAGGTATACAGATAGATACTTTAGAGCAAATCCAAGTACTGTTAAAATGTATCAACTCATGCATGAAAAAACCCGGACGAAGTTGATATCACTATGTAAATTTATCAACGTTATTTTCACCCGGTTCAAATGAAAAAAGAATATACAGTTTTAATATAGGATGAATATTTGCCGTGGTTTGATAGATGGACACTGC
The DNA here is from genome assembly GCA_034401795.1 of Chaetoderma sp. LZ-2023a. Classification (NCBI taxonomy): domain Eukaryota; kingdom Metazoa; phylum Mollusca; class Caudofoveata; order Chaetodermatida; family Chaetodermatidae; genus Chaetoderma; species Chaetoderma sp. LZ-2023a. The sequence goes on from CM067369.1 coordinate 32,675,223, forward strand.
TGTCTTATGCAGCAGTGGCTACCGATGAAACCAAGTTAAACATTGATCTGTAATGTAAACTAAAAAACTACTGAGGAGTGCTCGAAGTGCGTACTTGCGTGTTGGGCACACTTGCGTGTGTTTGCGTGCGCGCGCGTGTATGCTTGTGTCCTGGGATAAAAAAATACCTACATATATACATATTCCTTGATAAAATTGCTATTTAGCACACTTGAATAACAATACTTAATTTCAAAAGCAATTATCTGGCCCTGATCTGGGCGGAGGTCGTCGCTCCAAAAGAGAGCGGCGCCTATCGGCCAACCTTGACAAACCTCGTCGAAGGAGAATACTGGCTCTGATCAAGAGAATTTGGTGAAATATTTTATGCAAATGGTAAAATACATGTGGCATTCGGCTGACCGTGTTCGTGAGGCTATCGTCTTGAACTGGTGCCTAGCTCCAATTGTAAGCAATTAAAATCGGTCACCGGCTTATGACGCATGCGATCAAATGCCATAACTGACTGTGAAATAGATTATACGCACAGAAAATATAGTATTGTTTATGTGCTGTATACGGCCATTACTAAAGTATTATTCATGTACCTGAATTCGTATACTTCAAGTGAAATGAACCGAGTAAACTAAACCAAACTAAACATTTCTTGCTAAGCTATCTGAATTGATTTATATACTTTGAAACCTGAATTCCCAGAATCCCCAATTTTCTGGCAATCATACGGTAAGCTGCTGGATGTTTCGAAACTATTTTGATTTGTGGGTGGGGTGGGGGTGAGGACTACCTCTAGCAGCAACAACTCCCAGTCAAATTAGTTTCAACATATTCAACAGAAAGTTTATTAATTTGTAAATCTATCAAAAACAATTTCTACCTCCATGACGGATATATTATACGTCATTCTGTTTGTGACGTCAGCTATAATTGACTCAATTGGGTATGACGTCAGATACTTGAGTGACAGGTCAGATAGCTCTCCTACCCCGCACCCCCCCACCATGCCCACCCCACTCCCATTGTTCCGTCAGCGGCCGCGGCTGTTATTTGTGAAAGGAAAATACTGATTGAAATGAACGTCACGATTCATACCAATTACATGCGCATTTATTTATTGGCGTCGACACTATGCCATTATTTGCATATTCTGTTTAACCCTTTAACCCTCAAATTCCCAAAGAAAATTTCCATTTGCAGACCAAGACAAGAGCATTTTTGAAAATTTACCACTGAAATGACTGGCTCGGTTATCGAGCCAGTCATTGCAATGGTAACATTTTCAAAAATGGTCTTGTCTTGGTCGGCAAATAGACATTTCTCAAGACCACTGCAGAAGTCATTTTTGGCTGATATGAGCATAAAACCATACATTCACGTGCATCTGTTTATGCCCGCACGATCGACTGCCCCCAAACAGTCCCATAGTGCAACGCGCGCGATACGCGGTAAACAAAGATGGCGGTATCTGCGGCACGGGTCATGGGAAAGAGAACAGCATTTGCTATCGGGAGGAACAGAGCCGAACTTAGGTCTCAGGGGCCCAGTGCAGTTTCTGAAATTCTTACTCGGTGTCCTCGGAACTGTCTTTGGACCACGAGAAAGCTAGTGTTCAGTTTCGAAAGTAATGACAATGGGGCCCCTGAGGTGAGAGCGCTGTTGGATTTGGCAACATCAGTCTTATACAGTATAGTTCAGAAAAGATTTGGAACATTTCAAACACAAAATAAAAAAGATACCGGTGAATATAATTAAATTTGGGGAGCCTGTGCAAATGCACTTGTTGCACTGCCGTAAACTCGACCCTGGGAAGGATGATTGAATTCGCGCTAGCATTTATCAATCTAAATTGTAAATTTCAATTTTAAGTTTATTCGGTAACTTCTTCGGAAGGGCACGAAATATATATATAGGCTACATGAAATATACATATAATGGCGGTTACATATGCCATAAACATAATTAAATCTTGTAAGTTTTTCTGTATTTCAATGATCCGTCTCTTCGCACTTCAACAAAGTGTAATGTTGGTGTTTCAGTGTGCGTACACGGGCTAATCGACTAATACTAATTGTTTTATAGATCTCATTGATAAATAACCCTTGAGATTCCAGTGTTTCAATTTCAATACAGCTATACAGGAAAGCTGTTGAATATTTTGAGAATAATGTGACTGGAATACGTTGCTGCTTTGGTCAGTAGGATCAAAATTACACTGACGTCGGTATCGCTCTTGCACCTCTGGCGTGATCAGAGTCGATGACCTTGAGCGTACACATTTAAGGTTTGACCGATTACAGTAGCATAGCAACGATTTGTGGCGAGACTAATAATGATCTATATATCTGTACATTAGTTTATCGTTACGTAGGCTGTATCTATGCTACCGATTATGGAGTCATGTGAATAACGCTGTGTGAATATATTAATTAATAACAATAATAGGGTAATACCATAAAATTATCTATAATCTTATTTAATCGTGTTCCCCCAACCCTCACCACCACACTATGGAATTTTCCATAGATGTATTGACAAAATAAATATTAACTAAGTCAACGCTATATACATACATTCACTGGAAATGTGGGGATTTTGGCAACCATCTGCCATTTTATAAGCAGGCATATCTATACCTGCATGGAATTCATGCTTGCCCATCAGCGGTAGCATTTGCCGGGGCTTGGTTAGGATTTGCGTGTAATGTCACCGTCCCCACCCGGGTGACCCCATCACAAGGCCTATAGCTTCAGATTCGGCTTCAGATTCTCTATTCACATTCAGGCCGTTTTACACAGCATATGAGTAACATATAATAGAACATTTATGTCGGTAGTGAATATGTATCTATATGAATAGTAGTAGTAGTAGTAGTAGTAGTAGTAGTAGTAGTAGTAGTAGTAGTAGTAGTAGTAGTAGTAGTAGTAGTGGTAGTAGTAGTGGTGGTGGTGGTGGTAGTAGTAGTAGTAGTAGTAGTAGTAGTAGTAGTAGTAGTAGTAGTAGTAGTAGTAGTAGTAGTAGTAGTAGTAGTAGTAGTAGTAGTAGTAGTAGTAGCAGCAGCAGCATCAATAGCAACAGCGGCATCAGCATCAGAGAGCAGCAGCAGCAGTGGCAGCAGTAGTAGCAGTAGTAGTAGTTTTTATTATTGTCAAGCATTTATTCTAGTTCGATTTTCGACCTGAGCGAGGTTCGAACCCAGGCAATTCTGCGGCACCTATCGCATAGCGTTTGTCTATCCACTGGCACACCATCCAGAGGACAGAAATCCTCTTTCACCGGACCAGCTTTCAACTACCCGACTCACAACCACACGAATTGACTGGAACTGATAGTGTACATGCCAGACTTGCTATATCTCTAGCCACTCGCATGTATGTAGTTTTTATTATTGTCACGCACCGTCATCATTGGAATATAATTTTTCTTGTTATGTGTTGAGAGGAGTTGGGGAAATTTGAAGAAATTTTGTCCTTTGCGATAATATTTTGCCAAAATATTCATTCCCTTTTATTGAAAAAAGTCACAAACGATTAAGTAGTGAAATTCGTCTCCGATTTCATTCTTGCTACAGAGGTTGCAAACACGTTCTGCTCTGTTAGTTCCATCCCACCGGCCCTTTTCTATTGGTAGACAATGGTTGCTTGTTCTGAATCCTGTACACAGTATTTTGTTTCTATCGTCAAGGTTTAATAGACCAATTTATTTTAAAACTGTTATATATTTTCGCTTTCCATGATTCATTCATTTGTGCGTGCTATGGCTGTGTGAATTGATCCTCAAGATTTTCAGTTATTGTTGTTTGTGTTTGGTTACGGTTATGTATGGTTTCTCCAGAGGTGGCGGTGCCCTGTTTTATCACGTATCGCTCTTATAGAGTTTAGCCATCTGTATTGTGTACCGCTTTGCTGTGAGACTAGTAGAATGTTCTTGTATAATTTAGCTGCGAGTTTAGTTTGTTTTCCTGAAATTAGTTTTAGCCAGTATGTTATCATGCGTATTTGTATCACTATTTGTATCACTATTTCTCCTAACTCACCATATGCCATGTATTTTGGTGTACTACGCTTAACCTTTAGAAGATATCTTAGGAAATCTAGACTTGTTTTTTCTAATAAATTACAGGTTTCTATTCCAAATACTTCACATCCATATAACAGAATTGACTCAATCATTTGATGGCATAGTTTGATATGACAATCTAATGGTAAGTCAAGTTGTCTAGCTCGGCGATGCAATGCAAATGAAGCTTTTTTGGCTTGCCCAGCTGTATACGTTTCCGTTAAGTGAAGGCGTCTGTTATAGGAGAAGTGTATTTTCTGATATTTGTAATTGTTAACAATTTCAAACTTCTTTAGTTTTTAGATAAAATTTTGGTTTTTTCCAATATCTTTCCGTGCTTCCAGACACAACTACCATTGTTTTATCAACTATTAATCGTCTTAGTTTCTAAAAATGACCTTCTCCTACACCGCTCCCCGGCGTTATATATGCCGTGTCCGGTTATAGACAGTGATGTATATAATTATGATAAGCTGGCAGAACTGAACAAAAACCCCATAAACCTTCTATTGCGGTCACTATATTTTCAGGCCAAAATATGGCTGTTCCTTAAGAAAAGTGGCTATTTGTCCACCCTACCCAACACACACACACACACACACACCGAAATCCCAGTCTTTGCAACCAGAATCTAATTATGTGGCTACCGCGTGTCATTTGTTTCCGTGAAGCGGTGATTACACTTGGTGTCGGGACAGGTTTTGACTGTATCGTCTTAGCTTGTTATACGATGCGGCACCTGTCAGTAACCAATGCCCCCGCAGTGTATAATATTCTTAATAATAGTAATTTTATATGCCTTTGAAGTGAACGCTATTATCATCCGCGTTACCCGGCAATTTTCAAATCGACTTAATTATGGTAACAATAATGCTAACAACAAAGACGTCTAAATATCTGTATCCGGTGACAAAGGATTCGCGCCAAAACATGCATACAATAAACACCTGTACTCTAGATATGTATCCAGGTGAGACGCATAATACTGGAGATACTATTATAGCTTGCGTGTCTGGGCTTGATATGTACTGTCAGGCAAGTATTATTCCATTAGGACGTGTTTGTACTTATATTCACGTGACGCTACAATCAAGGTCAATGCGAACTAGCAAAATTAATTAATCTATATCTATGTTGCGCTAGCTACATCAATACTAGGGTAGATTGACCGGCATCGTCGTTTAACATATCCTGTCATGGTAATGGCTACTTAATCCGTATTGCTCAATACGTCCCCAAGTGTCTTGTAATGGGTGCCAGCCTCGAAGCGGATACCACCAGATTCTGCCTAGTTCACGCATCCTCGAAACGGATGCCAGTCATGCAGTAGCATGACTGACACGCACCTTTTATTTAAAACACGCAGCCTCGAAACGGAGGTCACAACTGTTTGCCCACCTCCCGCATCTTTGATTTTCAATCATCTTCATTTCTTACCAGCTAAGCAAAATGGTTATTGCATATTTTGAAACTAATTTAACAGACAGTTATTATGCATTCGGGCAAAAATACTAATGACGGAATCCTATCTCTCGCTCAAGTATCTGACGTCATAATCAATGAAGGAATCCAGTTTTAACTATGCCCCCCCCCCCATCCATAGTTAATCCCCACCAACGTTTCTCACGTGTTGGGATCGACCGATCCCCGAACTCCCTGAATATCAATTTCCAGAAAACTATAGAGGTAAGCCTTTGACAGCAACAGCGCACAGACAAATTAGTTTTAAAATATTCAACAACAGGTTTTTCAATTAGTAAAAACATACAATTCGTACAGGAACTCTTAGCCCGTCATCAATTAAGTTCGTGACGAACTTAACTACGTCATTCATGACGTAATTGATTATGATATCATCCTACACGTCACGTCGTGTAGTTGATAAATAATCAACTGTTGATTATGACATCATATAATTGATGGATAAACTGGACTCCTTCATTACGTCATTAGCTGACGTCACAATTGTAATGACGTATTATAACTCTGTTCTGAAATTTGAAACGTCCATCAAGTATACGAATAGTATGTATTCTATGGATTTCCAATTTAGTAAACATTCAGTTGAATATTTTGAAACTAATTTGACTGGAAACTCTTGCAGCAACCCCCAGTCAAATTACTTTCAAGCTACTTAACAGCTTAGCTGTATTATTACCTTGAATTAGGGATTCTGGGAATTCACGGTGCGAAGTATATAAATAAATTCCAACACACAGCGTAGCTGGAAATTGGCGAGGCATAGTTAGTCATGGATCCCTCCATGTTCGTGCATACAACTGTTTGGGTATCATTTCGTGACGGACCGTAACCAGTATCACATAGTAAAATACTCAGTCATAATACATTTTATACAATGGTTTGTAATATAACGACCGTTTTCGATTCAATACCTTGTAGGTAATGGAGAATACAACAATTTCTAATGCAATCAATCAAACCGATAACTCGTGATATTGATTGTGGTCGTGTTAACCCCTCTTGTGTCAACAGCACCCCAAAGCGCTCAAAATACTACTTGATATATTAATGAAAGATTTTGATGGTCAATTTTTTTCAAGATATTTTAATTTTAGAAGACTTTTTGGAAATTTACCACCGAATTTTTTTCCCCTACATGACAATTAAAGGGGTAATGGTAAAGAAAATCTTTTCTTATCCTGTGTCTATCTGCCTGCCGAGAGAAGAGCATTTTTGAAAATTTACCACTGGAATGACTGGCTCGGTTACCGAGCCAGTCATTCCAGTGGAAAATATTCAGAAATACTTTTCTTTTGGCTTTCCAAATAGCCATGTCTCAAGACCACTGCAGAGTTGTTTTTCATCAGTTTGACTTATTAAAGGGTTATGTTGACGCAAGAAGGTTTAATATAGGAAATAATCTAACAAAAACATTTACGATGGAGAGTTATGTTCAAGCCGAGTCACTCCCATTTGGCAACTATCATGAGTTTCACTGCTTATATCTCCATGCCATAGTATTCCTCGTCAATAACAAGGCGAGTTTCTGCGTTAGCGTAGGAATCGTCTCGATAAGATACGCATTCATGCATAAGACATCGCACCCATGATAACGCGGGTTACTTGGCTGGTACTGGTCCAATACCGGCCCAATACTGGCGCAGTACAGACCCTGTAACATGCGTTATCATAGACACTTTAATTCATTTTTGGGGCGAGAACACGGGTTTGTGACACATGGCTTCATTCGTGTTGGCTTGCACGTACGTGGCATACATTTAGCGCTTACCACTCTGATGTCAACATTCTATCTTTTTCCGGTGCCAGTAGCAAAGAAACTGATGTACATTTTAAAACAACTTTAGTGGACGATGTCGCTGTCTATGACGGCACCATCTTCCACCAAATTTGGTTAAAATTGAACACCAGTTCATCTTTTAATTTAATTTGAAAAATTAAAGTTTTGATATCAGAGTGCTAAGTGTTAAGGACAATTCAAGGTGTTGCATCTAGACTAATCATGATATGATGAAGTGATCGATCATGTGCCTTCCACCCCCACGCACAGTATTCTAACTATCGTCACCCAGCGCAGTCTATCTCACAACCTAGACGTTGACGCATAATCTGTGTAATCGGTATGTGGTCGCAGTTCTGAGCTGTTGCGGAGTGGTCGACGATCGGAACAGACATTCTTACAACAATATTGAACCTGACACACACAGCATGTGTAAATACGATCTAGTAGCCACGCTGTATTGCAAGCACGAGTGTCCAAACATTACACCTCTCTCCTCCTCCCCCCGCCCCCCCCCCCCCCCTCTCTCTCTCTCTCAACCACTCTCTCCCTCCCTCTCTCTCTCTCAACCACTCCCTCCCTCCCTCTCATCCTCCCTAGGGCTGCCTCTTTATAGAAGATCTCAGATTGCCCACCAAAAGGAAGCAAAACGCATTAAAAACATTATATTTATATATAAAAAAATTATATTGACAAAATTTCAAATGTTCAAATGAACATGATCTAGAAATTATTGATGAATGTCTGTTTTAGATGTTTATTATTAGAATAATTTGACAAAGCTATTGCTGCCTTAGTCAATCAAATTGCTCGAAATATCTGCAGTAAGTATCTACATTGCTGTTTATTTTGAGAACAATTTGAGTGAAAGTTGTGGCCGCAATGATTTTCAGTCAAATTGTTTATCAAGATATTAGCTGGTTACAACTGTATTAGCTGCTAGATTATTTTGAAAAAATTTGACCGAATGTTCTTGCTGCTATAAGCAGCAATAACTGTCAGCCAACTTGCTTTACAGATAACTAGTCTAGCACGCTGCAAACTATCGACTCGACGAGTACGGCTCAACTAAAATGTATTACCTGTCGAGTCCGGTATATAAAGGGAATTTTGACGTCACAACTCGATGCAAGATTGCAGAGCGGCTATTAGCAGCAGAACTCTAAGCATTTTTATCTAATATGGTAGTTTAATCGGCTTACGATAGCTTTAAATCAAGAAAATAGAAAATGATATGCGGCTCCTACAATGTTGCCAGTTAGTGATTTATGTGCGCAGAAGGTCACACAGACGGTCACACAGTACCCCGCCGGTACGCACATCTCAGAGACGATCTTTGGTCTTGCGGCGTTGGCGTGATGGACGCGTTTGTAGGCTACAATGCCTGGTGCTTTCGCCGGTTGTGGATTCGATTCCCTGTCAATATTAACCCGTACCACACTGATGTCAGATTTAAAAATTTTTAAATTAAATTAAAAGATGAACTGGTGTACATTTTCCAGCAAATTTGATGGAAGATGGTGTTGTCGAAGACAGCAACATCGTCCACCAAAATTGGTGAAAAATGTACACCGGATTCTTTGCTATTGACATGGTAAAAGATAGAATATTGACAACAGAGTGGTAAGGGTTAATAGACGTTGTAGTCCTTCTTGTAGCTCCATATTTCTATTCGAATGTTATATTGTAAACAACGGACCTCTCCAGTTTTTGCCATGGCCCGCCCATATCTAGCTAATCTCCACTCAAACCAGGCTCGTGTTGGGATCGATCACTGCACTCCCTAACTATTAATTTCCAGAAAACTATACATGTAAGCTGTTAAGTATTTTGAAACTAACTTGACTGGATAAGGCCACAACAGCGCTCAGTCAAAGCAGTTTCAAAATGTTCAACAGTATCTTTATTAAATACTAACGACATAGCCTACAATTCGTACAACAACGCTTAGTCCATCACCAATTATGCCTTCGTTACGTACTTATCTACGTCATTCATGACGTCATTGATTATGACGTCATCATATACGTCACTTAGTTTATTATGACGTCATATGATGGATGGATAAACAGGAAAGGTCCATTAATAACCTAACCATAGAATGTTGCGCACGTGTACAATGCCTTCAGTCAACTACACGTGGTCAACGCGCGTGGTAGGCCCCTATTTTAACACTTTGAACACCAAAGGACAAATACGGAAAGTCGTGTACAATTTAATACATGTTTTTAATATCGCGAAACTAATTTGAAAAGAAGACAGCAACAGGTTCCAGTCAAATTAGTTTCAAAATGTTCAACAGCTTATCTGCATAGTTACATTACAATTGAGATTCTGGGAATTCAGGTTTCAATGCGTTAATAGACCTACACGTCCAATACAAAATGAAATGCCTTTTGAAATCACCGATCGCTCTGCCTCAATGAGCGGCCATCGTTTGGCGCGAAAATGCAGGTGTTTAATCCGGTAATTGTAAGCGTAAGACGTTTTAAGACGTGTGTGAAGTCAATCATGACTATTATGGTCACCTGCTTTTTGGGGCCACGGATGGGGTGTGGTGTGGGGTGGGGGTCTATATTAAAACTGATGGCCAAAGAGCAATAGACAATAAGCTAAGCCAACGGCTACCTGCCATTAGTGGCTGTCGTTCAATGTTACACACGTGGTCAGATATTTGCTTGTTTTAACGTGGTCCTGGACTGGCTAGAATCAATAATTCTAGCAAGAGGAAGAAGAGGAAGAAGATTTTAAGATTCCGTTATTATTTTAGTGATAACGAATCCTTTAACAGTTTCAAACGCCTTCCAAGGGTTCTAGTAGGTGAGAAAGTGTGTGATAGACTGAGATGTATAAGCCAAGCTGCATTGTTAACCATCTGCATGTACCGTAGTGATCCGACAATGCAGGAACAAAAATGGTGTAAAATTTTAAATCTTGTAGCATTACGTATTTGATAAAAGTGCTTATTTTTAAAAGTGTGAAAAACGAAATTCAATATTAATGCGTGAATGCATTCTCGCTACGCATTCCTGAAGCGAATGCCATTTCATTCCAATCCATAAGACATCGATGTGTTAATATATATCCATTGGGTTTACTGTTCTCAGATGAGGAGGAGAAGGAGGAAGAAGAAGAAGAAGAAGAAGAAGAAGTGGGAGGAGGGTGGCGGAGAACGAGAAAAGGAGGAGAAGAAGAAGAAGAAGAAGAAGAAGGATGAGGGGAGGAGGAGGAGGAGGAGGAGGAGCAGCAGCAGAAGAAGAAGAATATGAAGAAGAAAAAGAAAAAGAAGAAGAAAAAGAAGACGTTGGGTGACGATAATGAAATAATATATGTATCGAAAATACAGTAAATCCTGTTTATGATAAAACGACGTGAATCATCAAATACAGGCCGCTAAAGACATGTGCACATTAAATAGACGCTGCTAAAGACAAATTTGCGTATCAAATAGAGGCTGCTAAAGACAAATGTGCGCAGACGCCACTAAAGACAAATGTGCGCATCAAATAGAGGCCGCTAAAGAGAGGTGTCCATATCAAATAGACGCTGCTGATAAGAGGTGGTCACATCAAATAGACGCCGCTAAAGACAAATGTGCGCATCAACTAGAGGCCGCTAAAGAGAGGTGTGCGCATCAAATAGACACAACTGATGAGAGATGGTCACATAAAATAGAGGTCGCGAAAGACAAACGTGTGCTTCAAATAGAAGCTGCTAAAGACATGTGTCCGCATCAAATATACGCGACTAAAGACAGGTGTCCGTATCAAATAGATGCCACTAAAGACAGCTGTCCGCATCAAATAGACGCCACTAAAGACAGGTGTACATATCAAATATACGCCGCTGATGAGAGGTGGTCGCCTAATGCAACTCACTGGCAATGGTAACTATATTTGCGGCTAAATGAGAGGTTATTTAGGTAAGTAAGTTTATTTCCACAAAAAGCCATCGGCTCTTGAGTGTACATATTTCCATAATTTTGTGACGGATACTAGTATTCAATAATCATTGTATAAAGTTTGCAAAATTGCACATAATTAACATAAGTATTAATACCATCATAATTTCCATCATATTCAGCACCATCATTACTATTAATTATTATCCTTATTTTCATCATCATCGTTTTCATCAGTATTATTTTATCATTTTATTGCTGCAATCAATAATATTATATCGATAATAATAATAATGATGATGATGACGGGGTCGATACCAGTAATGATTACTAGAATGACCCCATCATCATCATCATCATCATCATCATCCCAACCATCATCATCACCACCACCACCATCACCATCCACACCACCATCAGCATCTCCGTCCTCCCGCTCCATCGCTCACTGAGTGTTGGAGCTGAATAACGAAAACGATAACGATGATGGCGAGGGCGACGACAGTAATGACGACGATGGCGGTGACGATGGATTTGGGATTTCTCGGATGTCCTTCCTCCTCGATTCTAAACACGAAAGTTAGAGCGAAAGAAAATCGAGGAGAGAGCGCTCCACCTACCCGCAATACCACCATCAAATATATATATATATATATATATATATATATATATATATATATATATATATATATATAACATTTTGTTCATTCATATTCATAAAATCAAGTCCTGCCTCCTCGTATCTAGGCGCGAAAACTAGGGACGAAAGAGGAAACGAGGAGACATTTCTGTGCAGCCCAACCCGTCGTCTACGCCTCTCACATACATCCACCCAAACCCACCCACCCACCCACCCATCCATCCACCCATCCATCCACCCTTCCCTCCTTCCTTCCTTCCTTCCAAACATCCACCCACCCACCCACCCACCAACCCACCCATTCATTCATTCATTCATTCATTCATTCATTCATTCATTCATTCATTCATTCATTCATTCATTCATTCATTCATTCATTCATTCATTGCACACTATCCCCACTTCGCCCTCTCTAGAGAAGATGCTCATGACAATGTTTCGCTTCGTAATTTAAACGCCTGATATGAAAAAGATGCTAATTTCCGTAACACACTTTCGTTACTACTCTGAAGCAGCTCAATAAATTTCAAAACGCTTGGTCTTATATAGTAGTATGGTTTGATCAAACTTTTTCTTAAGTTACTGTATATAGGGAGTAATATGATAAAATGGTATTCGTCTTCAATATCGTTCGTACAGAATGGGCATGTTCTATCAGATAATGGTATATGTTTCCATCTACCAGTCTCAATATGTAGCTTGTGTGTTGCGGTTCTGAGCCTGGTGAGAGCTTGTCCATGTCTTATATTTTTTACTTTGTCTAAATAACATTTATAGCTTAATGATTCGCAGAAATGTTTGTAAAATTTAGTTTTGTTACTTATATCTAATTGACCCATCCACTCTTGTAAATAATTATCATACGCCCTTTGTTTATATTCTAAAATAAATTCATTTTTACTCACATTTCTACCCTGAGCTTTAGGACGGGTGGTCATCTGACCATAGGTCTTAAAGAAGCACCGTCCTATGGTAATAAAAGCCGGTGCTTCTTATTGATATGTTTTACTGTAGACATTAAGTTACCACCATGTCAGCTTTTGATGCATCATACGTCATGTATGTGGTATTTTGACGTGGAAATTTACTGAGGGTCCACAAGGCTATTATTCAAGATCACTGGTAAAGTAATACGATCTGATGCACATAAACAACTTAACAATCAATGTATCGATGTAAAACGCAGCAAGTGATCCATGTTAATGACCTATCGGCACGAAGTCAAGGGCAAAATAAAATACGCACACAACAAATTGCATATAAATCTATTGTGTAAATTATCTTTGCAGAAATGTGATCGCGGCAATTGTAGACATATTAAAAAGCACACTGCTTGCTTAATTTGTTGATTGGTGGTTGATTTGGTAATTGATCAGGTGGTATTGATGGATCGAGTGATGGTGGATGATGGATGGATCGATGGATGGATGAATGGGTGCATTGGCGTAGCCTAAGTGGAATTTGGACAAAGAGAGGAGATTGGATCATGGTGCGTGGCCCCTCGACATACCACATATCCTGAAGAGTGCCCCTACATTGACTCCACTCTCCTCGTCGCTGCATCTTGAAGATGTGATAGATGTTAATTATTTGCATGTATAAGCAATAAGATGTCGATACTACATATTTCAAAATGCTGATCAGAGGCATTGAAGACAGGTTTGCTGCGTGCTCAATTTGCAAACAAAATAATTTTAGGAGCAAGTAACAGTTGCACAATTAAGCACCACAGCGTACATAAATGTATACAAGTCACGCACGTTGTAGCAGGGGTGTGGGTGGATCTAATACTCAAATGACACCCTTGGCTCCGCAACTGGATGGATGGAAGGATGGGTGGACGGATGGATGGATGGATGAATGGATTACTTGCTCGCTAGCTCGATTGCTTACGCGCGCTCTCGCATGTTTGCTTACTTTCTTGATTACTTGATTGATTGATTGATCGATCGGTCGATCGATCGATCGATCGATCGATCGATCGATCGATCGATTGGCTGGCTGACCGGCTGGCTGATGGGCGGTCTGGCTGGCTGGCTGACGGACGGACGGAAGGTCGGACAGACGGGCGCCCAGATGGACGGACGGATTGCTTGCTTGCTTGATTGATTGTTTGTTTGTTTGTTTGTTTGTTTGTTTGTTTGTTTGATTGATTGATTGATTGATTGATTGATTGATTGATTGATTGATTGATTGATTGATTGATGGATTGATTGGTTGGTTGGTTGGTAGGTTGATTGCTTGCTTGTTTAGGTGGGTACTATGAGACCCGCAAATGTGACTGCCTCAAAGGAATTAATATTCTATGCCCAACCAGCCACATGCAGTTAAACACATACGCCCCCACGACCATGTCTCAATCCGATGGATCAAACAGGACTGTTAAAGCCGACATGACTATCAATGCATTGTGAAAATCATCAGCGCACTCAAAATGCATTTAGAAAACAAGTCAATCCAACTCATTTGCACATCGAAAGCTGTACCAAAAATTGCATTGATTACGAGTTACATTGCTTTTTGCGATATATGTATATAACCTAATACAAGGCTGTTATAAGAAAATGCTGTTACTATAAGCCATATGATTGGAAATATCGCAGTCCTAGACCAAAGGAGTCATTAATGTGAAAGTATGAGAGGACATGCAGTTAATCCAGAACCGTGGATGAACTGGTCCCGAGCTCAATAGATGGACTAAAACATAACAGGAGACTCTGACAATTAAATAATAGCAAAAATGGCATCTTACTTTGAAAATACCCGAGACACAAATATCCAGCGCGTATCAAGCCTCTATCAAGACGTTCTTATTCATGTTACCGACACAAATAGATTTGGCCTCACGCCTTTGAACAACATTGACACAATAATTGCGGTATACAATATGCCCGATGGGGTCTAGACCCCACTCGATGACTGATAGCGTGATATGCCATATTATTCAACGTTAATAATTGCTGCTTATTGTGTCAACAGACTTTGTAGTTCTAAACTACTACTACTACTACTACTGCTGCTGCTGCTGCTGCTGCTGCTGCTGCTGCTGCTGCTGCTGCTACTACTACTACACTACTACTGCTGCTGCTGCTGCTACTACTACTACTACTACTACTACTACTACTACTACTACACTACTACTACTACTACTACTACTACTACTACTACTACTACTACTACTACTACTACTACTACTACTACTACTACTACTACTACTACTACTACTACTACTACTACTACTGCTGCTGCTACTATTACTACTACTACTACTACTACTACTACTACTACTACTACTACTACTACTACTACTACTACTACTACTACTACTACTACTACTACTACTACTACTACAACACTACTACTACTACTACTACTACTACTACTACTACTACTACTACTACTACTACTACTACTACTACTACTACTGCTGCTGCTGCTGCTACTACTACTACTACTCCTACTACTACTACTACTACTACTACTACTACTACTACTACTACTACTACTACTACTACTAATAGTACTAATACTATTACTACTACTACTACTACTACTACTACTACTACTACTACTACTACTACTACTACTACTACTACTACTACTACTACTACTATTGAGTGGGCAAAATCTACCATTAAGGCCATGTTAAATCACTATAATGAACAACTTGGTAGTATTAGAACTGAAGTAGTCCTCACACAGGCAATGCCACATTTAGACCTAGGTCGTGCTAAATCCAATGCTATACGCTGGGCAAAAACAATTATAATAGAAAGCTCGACATTAATGCGATTAGTTCTTTTTACGATTTTGTGCGACCGATAGATCCATCTCAGCAACCAATTCAAAATCTCGCACAAGCCACGCCTCTGGTCATGATACCAACTGTGGCCCCACAATCACAAATGAAAAAACGTCTCAGATCACCTGAAACTTCGCCGCCAGTCACAAAACGAGTAGACAATACAATCTCTCCATTGCTACCATTAGATTCTGGCCCTAGAGATATGCTATTTGAAGCATCATTAATCCCACTACCTGACTCTCCACTAGGCAATCTAAATGACCCAAACGAATATCCGCCCTTGCCACAGAGGGAAAGGGTTAATGGTAGCTAATCTGGTCCACGGACTGGCGCTTCTCAGAAATCCCCTCAGAGCAGTCAACCATCGGGTCTCAAGACCCCATCCCCAACAGGGAAACTGCTTCTCTCCAACTCCAGGTCCAAGTAATGCACCTGAGGTGCGTCCTATTAAATTTGCAAATAGACCCAAACAACCAACCATGTTGGAGAGAAACATTTTTTGGAAATTTCGTCATGAAATCGAAAACAAAATTGACTGGCGACTACCTGTTCTCACGAACAAAGTACTCATCTTTGGAGCTTCGAACCTGAGTCGCATTAATATTGAGCCCCACCCTGAAACGCAAGTTGCCTGCTACACAGGAGCTAAATTGTGTCATGCTAGAGGACTAATTCAAAAGTACACTGGATCATTTAAACCAGAGAAAATAGTGATTAACATTGGTATTAATGATATGAATGAACCCATCTCTAGTTCAAAACATAGATTAATCATCAATATCTGTGACTGTCATTCCTGCACTCAGACTCTCCGAATTTAATGTTGTTAAGGATAACATTCATTGGACTGAGAAGACAGCTAACTCGATGTATTCTGCCTGGCTTAAATTCCTAAATTTAAACTAGACAAGGGCCAGGGTAACATCCGTCCGGAAACAGGACTGGGCAGTAATATTGTCACTCTAACTGGCTCCCCATTAGGTGAAGCAGAGCAGTCACTGCTCAATTTTGGTCTTACATTTGTCCCAACACCAAAACCTAAAACAGGTTTGGATGCTCTTTTAGATAATGGCTGTATGGAAACATCTGAATTTAGTCACCGTATTAAGTTAGCAGACTTCTTTCGTAACTCTAATAGTAACATTCCACCATTCATTGAAAAAACTGGCTGGGCACCAAACGTAAAAATCCTGGACCCAGCGATCGGTGAAAGCATAGAACTCTTTTCAGAACGTGTTAAAAATTCTGCATTCCTGATGATCAACCAAATTTACCCTATGAGGAACGCCAGGCCTTAATTGAATTGTCTAAAAACAGAGAAATTGTCATCAAACCTGCCGATAAAGGGTCGGCGACTGTAATAATGCTTAAAGATAACTATAAACGTGAAGCACAACGACAACTTAGTAACCCAAAGCATTACCAGAAACTAAGCAAACCACTTTGGCAAAATAATTGCAGCAAATTTAATGAGATTCTTAAAAAACTGCTCGATAGCAAGAAGATCACCGAAAAGCAACATAAGTATCTCTTTGCTAAACTTGAGTCAAAACCACGGACTTTCTATCTTTTGCCAAAAATTCATAAACCCATAGATTCGTGGTTGGACCCAATGTCACCGCCTGGGCGACCTATAATCTCTGATCGTGGCTCAGAATCCTACAGAATCAGTGAATACATCGATTACCATCTACAGCCAATAGCAAATAGACACCCCAGCTTCTTGAAAAACACAGAAGACTTATTATCACAGGTCTCTGAAACCTGGATACCTCCAAATTCATTCTTGGTCACGCTTGACATCGATGCTATGTATACAAACATTGACATCGAGAAGGGTATACATTCTATCCGTAGAGCATTCGTGAACTACCCAGACACCAACAGGCCAGACAGAGAAGTAATAGCTCTATTAGAGCTGAGTCTGAAAGGCAATGATTTTGAATTCGATGGCGAAATTTACCAACAAATTTGCGGCTGCGCGATGGGCAAGCGCTTTAGCCCATGTTTTGCCAATATTTACGTAGCAGAGTGGGAGGAGGAAGCGTTAGAAAAGTGTCCAAAACAGCCCCTCATTTATCGCAGGTACCTTGATGACATTTTCATGATTTGGCAACACACAAAGGCAGAGTTTGATGAATTTTTCTAAATTCTGAACAATCACGATCCGAATATCAAATTAAAAGCAACCATTGACGAGATGTCCGTAGATTTCCTGGATGTAACTGTATATAAAGGTCTACAGTATGAAATAACTGGCTACTTAGACTACAAAGTGTATTTCAAACCAACCGATTCGCATCAGCTATTGCACAAAAAATCTTTCCATCCAGCGCATACTTTTAAAGGAATAGTAAAATCACAAATAATCCGTTTTCACAGGAATTCGAGTGATAGGAAAAACTTTGAAGACGCGTGCTCTACCCTATTCAAAGCCCTCAAACCACGGGGTTACTCCTCACGATTCTTGCGCAAAATCAAATCTGAAACATTAGACGGCTTGGAAACCATCCCAGATAATGCCTCAAATCGTCGGCCTACCAAAATTTCTCACAATCGTCCTATTATAGGTGTAGGCGAATCTCGCAAATGCGGAAAGAAAAGGTGCAAGTTAGATGAATTTCTCCCAAACCAGAATACTTTCACGAGCTTTCAGAACAAAAGCAAGTTCCAACTTCAGTCTAATCTAGATTGTGACTCTGAAAATGTTATTTATCTAATTTCATGCAAATTGTGCCAAAAACAGTATGTCGGCGAAACCAAATGTCCATTAAGATGGCGAGCAACTCGACACCTCTCAGATATTAGGCTAGAGGAAGACACACATGTTTCCGAACATTTTAATCTTCCTGACCATTTAGTCCTTCGTGACTTTGAAATTATGCCGATTGAACAGCCACCCCTTTCAGATACGGCAGAAGAAACTGATAAACAAAGAAAACTTCGAGAATCGTTTTGGATTAAAGAACTCGAAACACAGTGGCCAAGGGGAATAAACTCGGACCCAGGCTTATCTGATCAACGTGACAAAATTCCATTCATTCTGACCTATAATCGGAAAAACGTTGAAATTTCCAAAATTTTGAAAGATGAGTATCAAAACCTACAGGAGAAACTGAAACAACCCTTTAACAAGCGTCCAGTAATTGCGTTCAAGAAAAATCCGAATCTACGTGACATCTTGGTAAAAGCAAAACTCAAATAGCTATCCATAATATCCATCTCAATCATTCAACATTAACCCTTGCATGATGGTCAGCCAAAAACGGTCAATTTAGTGATCTTGGGCAATGTCGATTTGCCGGCGGGGTTTGAGTATTTTTGAAAATTTACCACTGTAATGACTGGCTCGGGAACCGAGACAGTCGTTCCAGTGGTATATTCTCGGGAATGACCTTGTCTGTGCCTGCAAATGTACATTAAATAAGTAAGCGCATATCTGGATTTTACTGAACAAATTTAACCAGTAAAGGGTTAACATTAATGCCATATGGCTTTCCTCAAACAAAATGACAAATCTCAGGCAGTAAGATAAACCAAAATATCTTAAATTTTTGAATTTTTTCAATTATTGAAGATTCTGAGCCAGTGCGTTGACAATATTGACTACTACTACTACTACTACTACTACTACTACTACTACTACTACTACTACTACTACTACTACTACTACTACTACTACTACTACTACTACTACTGCTACTACTACTACTACTACTACTTACTAAAAGCAATTTAACAATGGATCTATTTTTTTGAGGACCTTAATAAAGATGGAAAAATAGGGTTCCATTTTTAAAATTGCTAAAATGCAAAATGGACACCAAATTTCAAAATGCAGGATTTTCGACTAGAAAGTGATATAAAAATGAGAAATTATATTTTCTGTGGTTATTAAGCTCTTTGTGCAGAGATGTATTTATTGATTCCAACCAGAATTGTCAAAATCCAATAAGGACACCAAAATTTTAAAGAGCGGATTTTCTGAGAGTAAATACTAAAAACATGATAAGGTATTATGTACCCTCTTGTTATCAGAGATTTATATGAGTTACTTATTACATGTTCCTGATCAATCGTAAACGTCGTAATTACAAAATTATACATTTATTATGAAAATGCTATAGTCGTTATCAAATACTATAATGCCAATCACCAGAGCCCAAAGAGTTGAAAAAATTGGTTTGTCATGGCCACTGTGGACTATATCCATACTGAGCGCAATGCTGATGGTTAATCTACCTTGGGTAGCGTACGAGTTAACGTGTGCGTTAATAAATGAAGTTTAAATCCCAAAATTGGAGCGTATGAAGACTGTGTACCCTGCACATTTCATGAATCCATTTCCTCAGTCAATCACATGACGTCATAATAAACTAAGCCACGGGTAGGATGACGTCGTAATCATTATGTCATGAATGACTCGATTTAGTCCGTCTTAATAGTCCGTCAGGTTGTATGACTTGTGTGTCTTTACTATTTACTAAAATGCGGTTGAATATTTTGAAACTAATTTGACTGGGCGCTGTTGCCGCCATTGGCAGCAACAGTACCCAGTCAAATTAGATTCAAAATATTCAACAGCTTACCCGTATAGTTTTCTAGAAATTGAGACTCATGGAGTTCAGGGATCGATCGATCCCAACACGGAGCATGTCGGTGGAGCTTAGATTGAGATGGGAGGGACATAGCCAAAAATGGAAAGATCCATTCCTACGAGCCCGCCAGTGACTTGAGTTTGCTATTTTCATGCTTGATA
The DNA here is from genome assembly GCA_034401795.1 of Chaetoderma sp. LZ-2023a. NCBI lineage: Eukaryota > Metazoa > Mollusca > Caudofoveata > Chaetodermatida > Chaetodermatidae > Chaetoderma > Chaetoderma sp. LZ-2023a. The sequence goes on from CM067369.1 coordinate 32,695,640, forward strand.
GCATGGTCTGAAGATACGGATGCAAATCGTGCAGACCCCTTTGTTACGCAGAAATTCCCATTCACAAATTAGTGGTTTGCATATTTGCTATGTATGCTGTCTATCAACTGTCTTCTCAGCTCGGACATTCCTGTGTAGATAATTTACCTACTATTTATTTTAAAGACAAAGTAGGCCTACGGTTACGAAATTATCATGATAATTACGAACTTTGCCAGTTAAACTTCTACTGCTAAGCATAATGTTTTGCTGTATTTAGCCCCAAATATTGGGCGTTCTATTGAAAGTTGGATTTGGTGCATGTGTTAGTGAGATGACGGGCGGGGTGTGGGGTTCGGTGAGGTGATTGTGGTGGTGGTGGTCGTGGGGTGGGAGTTGCTGGGAACTTGATAGTGTAGGGGTGAGGTGTGGTGGTGGTAGGGGTTGAGGGTGTGGATGGGGGGTCGAATGTGTGCGTGGATGGATGGGGGTGAGTGAGTGAGTGAGTGAGTGAGTGAGTGAGTGAGTGAGTGGGTGGGTGGGTGGGTGGGTGGGTGGGTGGGGGAGAGAGAGAGAGAGAGAGAGAGAGAGTGAGTGAGTGAGTGTCAGCGTGTTATAATGACGTCTCATGAATGTGTTCACATTAACCTTAGTTAGGTTCAAGACGGTTTAATTCGGTGTCATTGTAATACCTTTGGCACAGGTATCTAACACTGACCCATTGGCGCCAGGGCTTTCGTCTAAGCATAAGGATGAAGAGCAGTTCTTCACTTGTTAATATAGCACTAGTACGTGTGGGCTGCGTTAAAATGTATTACCGCTTGCTACGCTAATAGTAAATGTATAACCATTGCATAACGGGCACTTTATACACCAGCTAAACGGGCTTACTAAATGTAGCTGTTCATTTATTGCAAGTCGCTTAACTAATGAAAAAGCTTTTGGGACCACAAAATGATGTTTATTTAAGACTTACGACCACCCGTCTTAGAGGACCACCATATTGTGGTCCCAAGATCAAGTGGTCGTTATAGACAGATTTGACCGTAGACAACACAACTCAGTCCCTAGCTATCTCACTTCAGCATATGGAGGAATCGCGCATGTCGATACGTTCCACCCTGGACCCTAGTCACGCATCCCTGGCAAGAAGAGTTCCGCTTACTCACCCTCGTACTCAATATAGAAGTATTCAAACGCAATCAGGAATTAAAAACATGCTTGATTTTCAGCGAAGCGTAGAGACAGGTGATAACACTCGCAGATAACTTCACAGAATATGCCGCATATAAATACAGTCTGCGGGTCTTTAATGAAGCGGGACTATGGACATCAGGGTTGCATCATGATACGACAGAGGGCGCTAGTGGATGGCTTCAATCATCACCAGACGTCATAGAGTGGTGTAACGGTTGCTTGGCTAGAAATTAGAACCACTCCAGAAAGGAGAATCAGTTTCAAGGCCGATCAGTCGCAGAGGGGCGGGAAAGTGATAGAATAATTTTCCACAATAAAAAACGTTGCCATCCTACCCCAAAAATTAAACCCATCCATTCTAATATTAATACACCCGCTCCAATCTGCCCAACTCAACCCATCACCATTTTCAGACAGAAAACGGTTTACCCTGGCCCAGTATGGGAAAGAGGGTATTGCATTGGCTATGTCTGTCTGTCTGTCCGTCCATTTTGCCGTCCGTCGTCCTGCCGTCCGTCCATCCTTCCCTCCGTCCGTCCGTTTTCCCGTCCGTCCGTCTGTCCGTCTGACTGCCGTGCATGCGTGCGTGCCTGGGTGCATTCGTGCGTGCGTGCGAGCTGTACTAAAGAAAATACTTAACCGAGTTGGATCAAATTTTAAAACAGCGAAAGTACTTGACGTGCGAGACGATTTCGAGACTTTGGGTCTGATCCGAACAAAAGAATCCAGATCCAGATCGGGAGCAAATTATGAATCTTTGGAGATCTCGGAACCAACTGATCTGATTTGGCTCAAATTCTGACATTAGAGGCGGGTGTTAGCTACACTAGAATTCCATATCTTTTGGCGTGATAGGAAAAAGCCGGAAAATCCGAAAAATACTGACAATCAGAAAATCCTTCACGCTGTGACACGAAAGGGGAGATCCAGGGTTTACAATTTCCGTTTTGTTCTTGCCACAATGAGAACATTTTACTTAGCCATTTCCAAACAAACATCGATACAAATAAAACAGGGATTGCCAACTCTCGCCCCTTCTCGCGGGATTTGTTTACGGATAGGACATTTTTGCGATGGGATGGGTGAACATTTCGAAACATATTAGAGACTCTCATTGACCATCTGCCTGGGAGAATCTCATGCATGTCTAGTAGAAAATAATCAGTTGGATGTGAAATTATGGTTTTTACCAAATATTGTTCTGAAAATTATCCAAATATATATTTACACGCACCCCTACCTCTGAGCTTCCAACGCTCGTACGCTTCCACCCCCGCCACCACACCCGCACACCTGATCTATAACAATCAACAGAGCAGAGAAAGACGATACATCATCTTACATCCGTTTCCAAATTTCCAACTGAACTAGACATTGTCGCAGAACAGTGGTTTTCGCCACCTGGCAACGGCTGTGACCGTCGGTGGTTGTGGCTCGGCCAGACACGCCATGTCCATCATCGACGATGGAGCGAATTAGCATTCCGTTCGTGAAGCCGTTGGTCGTCCAGACTTCGAACATTGTTCGTGGATATTGGCGTGCTCTGTACGAAATAGAGACCAGTCTCTATAGTTAGTCCTCCTCTTTATAGTTTCTCATGGAACATACAGGGGATGGAGTCAGCTGCATCTAACGATGATGAGATTTCGAGATCCCTGGCGCCCATAGAGGGTGAACAATTCACCTTTCCAGAGTATCTATCTGTCATCTGACGTCATATGACGTCATAATTAGCTAAGCAGCTTATGATCATGTCGATAGTCACTTACAGGACTGGCGGTATGATCAGCGAACGAAAAGAAGAAGAAAGAAGAAGCTAAGCAGCGTGTAGGATGACGTCATAATCATTACGTCATAAATGATTCTATTTGGCCCGTCTTTAACTCTTACTTGTCCGACAGGTTGTACGAATTGTATGTCTCTACTATTTAATAAACATGCAGTTGAATATTTTGAAACTAATTTGACTGGACACCCAGTCAAATTAGTTCTAAAATGTTCAATAGCTTACCTGTATAGTTTTCTGGAAATTGATAGTCAGGGAGTTCAAAGATCGATCGATCCCAACACGGACGTGGTGTGGGTGGTGCTTAGATTGAGATGGGCGGGGCATAGCTAAACGTGGAATGGTCCATTTCGTGACGACAGGAGAAAATCCCAGAAGAAGACAAAGATGGGAAACACGTCAACTACATGTGATCCACATTTAAAATCATCTTTACTGAATCAATAGCCAGGTATATTGCACACCACAAAGGCAAGAAACAACTATCCACGGATAACACCAACGCCAAAATGAGCAAGAGGCCCAAGGGGCCTGTATCGCTCACGTGGAACATAGGCATATCAACTAGAAACGCCATCGCCTGTAAGTAGAGCCATAAGGCTAGGGCAGAGTTGAAACAAGAATTAGGATGCACCCTACCATATTTGGTTAAAATCAGTTGTTTTCGAGAAAACATTTTTATTTCGCATTGCCTTACTATGGGAGTTTTGGCAGGAAAACAATCAAAGATGTCTGCAAAACAATTTATCCGACGGTTTCAAAAGCGCCAAATCTGAAATCAGCACGCTCAAATACCTAAGTAAAAACAATTTCAGCTTCAAAATCCGTCAACTAGAAAATTCCAATAAGACCGCCAAGGTACTGAATTCTGATTGGTCAATGGTGGCCATGTTTTAACGTACTAACTTTCCTTGAACAAACTTGAATGGCCTGACTCATTCAGTCGTTCGCTATTAGGTCATCCAAGATAGTATGGTACAGGGATATAGCCACATGGACACACCAACACATATGGACGGACATAGAGACACGCGCACACACGGACGCATCGGCATCAAGGACGCGCACACACGAACGCACGCATACGCTTGGCAATAGACACGCCCAGACATGCAGACGCGACGACACAACTCCGGAATACGCTGAATGACGGACACGCCCAGTAACACGTGACAACATAGAACGGACAGACCACGAGCCTTACAGCAATAAATGGACAAATATATGTATTAGACTATTAATAGACAGGCCCTACATGGAACAATCAGTTATTAGTTGGAATGGACACGGGCAGAGTATAACTCTTGCAACTCAATGTAACCATGTTGTAATATGCTGCTTTACGATTGTATTATATACGTTAATTAGTATTATTCAAATTAGTTAATTATACTCATAGGACACATTCACGCGCATACATGCCCGCCATCACTTAATACACGCACATTTGTTGACATAGCGACAACATCATATTTAAGAGTGGACGAATGTTGACGACGGACAGTCAGACAGTTAGTTAGACAGGGAGTTAGACGGGGAGATCCAGTTAGTGAGCGATTACGGACTCGGACAGACTTCGACAGCGGTCTCTGACCGCTAGTGACGGCTAGTGAGTAGTGAGACTGTTAGAATGTAGCTAGCTGGCTTGTTAGTTACAGATAAGTTCTTAATGTTAACTTTGTCATATTTTATTATAATACTTTTCTCTAAGGAATTGATTGTAGTTAAGTAGAATAGGTTTAGAATAGGTAAGCAACACATAACTAGAATTTGGAATTATATGTGTAAACTAGGAATAAGAAAGTTCAGTAAACGATTCATCATTAATAGAATACAGCATTGTGTCATCCATTCCGTCTATCTCCGCTAGAAGGAAGATCCCGGTCGGTACGCGGGTTGGGACGTGGCGAGCTAAATCCCCATAAGAACCACCAACCGGGCCACCTGTCCTATTAACCGGTACCATAACAGCCGTGAAGTATTTGGTAAATCAAGTTCGCTTGAACAAACTTGGTTCTGCTATTGCTCTAGATGATGCTTCATGAGTTTGAAATCGACCCAACCCTTAAATATGGAGGAGATTTTTGAGACGCTAAAAATCGGCCAAAATCCAAGATGGCCGCCGACCAAATTAGCTGATCGGCTTTCATTGAGCAAACCTGGATTTAGATGCACTAATAATGCTTCCTGCCAAATATAATTGAAATCGACCAAAGGGTTCTCGAGAAAACATTTTAAATTTCCTATTGCTTTAGTTTGGGAGGTTTTCGTATCAACTTCCCTTGAACAAAGTTTAATGTCCCTTAGCTCCTAATCATATCTCTCAAATTTCTGCCGATCCATTCAGCGGTTTTAGAGAAGAAGTCATCTTCACAAAAACTAGCTCATCCAAGATGGCTGCCAAAATATTTGGCTAATCAAGTTTGCTTGAACAATCTTGGTTCAGCTTTTGCCATAGATGATGCGTCCTGAGTTTTGAATCGATCTCCGGTTTCGGAGAAGATTTTTAAAGCCATTTCAAAAAATTGGCCAACATCCAATATAACCGCTGATCAATTTGGATGATCGGCTTTCTTTGAACAAACTTGAATCGCTATTCCATAAGGACGTATCCTGTTAAATATAATTGAAATCGGCCGATTGATTCTTGAGAACACATTTTACTTTTACTTTAGTATACGTAGGATCGACCCAAGATGGTCATCAAACCGTTTATCCGACAATTTCAAAAGTGGTAAATTTGAAATCAGCATGCTCAAAACCAGATAAAATCAATATAAAAGCAAGTGCAGTTTCAAAATCCATCAAGTAAAAAAAATCAAATATGCCCGCCAAACATGTTATGTTTTGATTAGTTCACGGCGGCCATGTTTTTAATGCATCAACTCCCATTCAACAAACATTAGTCCCTAATCATATCTGACTCATTTCGGCCAGATCCGTTCAGTGGTTCTGGAGAAGATGTTGAGTCTTTGTGAAAACTACATCATCCAAGATGGCCGCCAAAGCAGCTGGCCAATCACGTTCTCTTTAACAATCCTGGTTCAGCTGTTGCTATCAATGAAGTTTCATAAATTTTGATTAGATTCCCCCAAGCGGTTTTGGTGAAGAAAATGTTTTAAAACGTTTCTAAAAAGGGAACAAAATCCAAGATGGCCGCAGAGAAAATTGTTCGATCAGCTTCGTTTGCACAAACTTGGATCATAAAGATGTTTCCTGCCAGATATAATTGCAATTTGCCTTGTGGTTCTTCAGGAGGAGTCATTTAAAGAAAAGCTTGATGGATACTGGACCGACAACGGATGACAGATGTATGGACAGACGAACGGATAACAGCCGGTCGCCATAGCATAACCATTCTGGCCAGGTGAGCTAATGAAGAGCAGAGCCTGTATATGGCAAAGAAAAAAGCCTGTCAATGAAAAAATCGGGGAAACCAATACAAACAGCTCAATCACTAGGGGCAAACCGAAACTCGACAAGATTACCGTTCTTAAATCAAAGATGCCATAGCCACACTAGGGCCAAGCAACCAACAGATTATCCTATCACCATCACAAACGCTTCTGGTCATCTATAAACCATCACAAGTCAGAGAATGAGAAATGAAAGGACAAAAGCTATATGGAGGCTAGGACTGAAGCCAAGAAGAAAGTAGCCATTCTGAATCGGCAATTCGCCTCTGCATTTTGCGATGCAGTCACCATGAACCAATGAACAATTCAAATATGCAAGTGACATTATCTCAAAACCGATCACGCTCAACCGATCAATTCAGCTTTTATGTACCACTTTCCCGTCGACGCTGTAGGCCAAGGCACCCTTATCGCACTACCCAAGCCCAAGAAGCCATTATGCTCCTCAACAGCATACGGAAAATCCTATCCAATGTTATTCTATGCCGCATCCGAGACAAGATCGATTACTTCACCGGATCATGTCAAAGTGGCTTCAAACGTGGATGCAGCTGCGCAGACATTGTATGGGCTCAACGCATGCTTGTGTTGGTAGTCACGTCCAAACACAGGGACTTCCACAAAATCGGCATTGCCATGTCACGAGCCTTCGACACAATTAAATGCTCAAAGATCCTAGATGTACTACGCCAGGCCAGTTGCAATGAAGATGAGCCACGACTAGCGAGACTACTGCTTGCAGACACCAAGCTGAGAGTACGAGTCAAGTCAGTGAAGTCTGTAGAGTTTGAGACATCAATCGGCTCCCCACAGGGAGATGGTCTATCTCCGGTGCTTTTCACATGCTACCTTGCTGCCGCATTGAAATCTGTGCGGGAAAGTTCTACAAGACCAACCCCTCCTCCCCCCCAACCCCCCCCCCCCCCCCACGAAGTGTCAATACTGGGCATGCCGCTAGAGATGGAATATGCCGACGATGTGGACTTCATAGACGAGGAAAAGGAACCCTTTGACGAACTTCTCCCAATAGCTGCAAGCAAACTAAAAATTGAGAATCTTTTTATGAATGAATCCAAAACAGAGTTCACCCACATATACCTATCGACAAAGCATGAAGGAAAAGTAAAATCCTGGGCTCACTGCTTTGCAGTACTGCTGACATATCTGCACGCTGCGTCATGGGGAACATAGCTTTCCAGTCCTTCTGGAAGCTATGGATTCGTAGATTAAAGATGCCCTTGATAAAGAGGCTACGTTTATATAATGCAACTTGCGTATCCCTGATGCTGTATAACTGTAACAGTTGGGCAGCTCCAAAGGCAGCTCTAGACAAACTCGATGCCTGCCACCACAAACACCTACGCACCATCATTGGACACCGATGGCCAGACAGAATAATGTCCAATGATGCACTATACAAGATGTGTAATACGTCGCCGCTGTCTATAAAAGTCGGCCAGCAAAGATGGTCTATGTTTGGCCGAGTGCTAAGGATGCCAGAAGAGACACCGGCACAGAGAGCCTTGGAATTCACCCTACTCGGAGCCAGCAAATACAAAGCTAGGAGAGGACGTCATTGCATAAATCTGCTAAGCGTGTTACGAGGTGACCTCTAGAAAGCAGGACTCGGTACACTCAAGTCCAGAATGGACCTGAGGAAGCGAAGGATTTCGGCTGAGGACAAGACACAGTGGACAAAAGCGAAGAAGGACTGATTGCAGCTGTAGGATGTTTCTGCTACTACAGCCGCAGAATACAGTAATCATACATACACTCACTATTTGCAGCAATGACGTCTGGTAGACATATTCCATGGCAAACCATCACCACTCCCCTGTCAGTGACATGTACATCAATCAACAGGGAGTAAAAATCTACGCTCAGAATTGAATGTACACAAATCAAATCGGCTATTATCAGGAACCGACATGGCTAAAAGTGAAGCCACCTGAAATTGCACAAATTCTAACACTTATATTCAGGAATACTCTAATGACATCAGATATGCAATTTGATTGGAACAGTTCTAGGGTAGCTCCAGTTTTGGGACGTACAGAAGCATGGTCTATCAAACTCCAGATATTAAATTGACAATTTATCATGCCTAAATTAGATAGTAAGGGATTACCGGGTGTGATCAAAGCCATCATATGCCGATGATACGTGTTACACTGGTATATACCATAGCGAAATAACTGATCTTTCTCAAAGAACATTGCCAGGAAACCACATACATCAACAACACGTAACTAAGCAAACACGATCCTTCAATTCGTCAAAAGAAACCTTAAGAGACCATCCAGAGAAATCAAATCACGAGTACGACCAAGTGTAGAATATGCGCTGACAGCCTAGAGCGTAAATGAACACACATATATAAACTAAATCGAGTGGGTCCATCGGCGAGCTGCGCAAATTTTCAATATACCACTATCGCAACAGACCAAGCATTGGTGAAATGACCGACACACTTGAATGGCAAAGTTCGGCGACTACTCACCTGAATATCAAACGAGACACGATGTTCTAACTTACCCAACAGGCAGGTTATTTATTCGAGCAAGATTTCAGTCACAAATATCTTCGCACTTGTATTATTGACTCTAAGGAATAGCTTTCCAGGCGGCAGCAAGGGAAGTATAATTTATAATTCCTAGAGTCAAGCAATGCAAATGCATTGTTTGCGTTCGGCGTGACAATTTTTTTGGTCAAATATGACAAGTAACACGAAGGCAGTGTTCTCACTATTGAGTTAATCGGGAATAACGCCATACTTCAGCATGGTGTTATACCTGATTAAGACCCTAGTGAGAACACGGCCTTACACATCTATTTGCAACGGATCTGTGTCTAACTGAAAGAATGCACCAACCGATAAGTACAATGGATGAATCCAGTTTTAGCTATGCCCCACCCATATCTAGTTGAGCCCCACCCACTCTTTGCCAGTGTTGAGCTCGATCGAACCCTGAACTCCACGAGTCTCAATTTCCAGAAAACTGTAAGGTAAGCGCCCAGTCAAATTAGTTTCAAAATATTCAACAGAGTGTTTATTAAATAGTAAAGACATACAATTCGTACAACTGACAGATTTTTAAGAGTTCCTGACCGACGTCTATACGTCATTCATGCCGTATCATAATTGTGACGTCATCATACCTGTGACGTATTTGATTATTACGTCATACACTTGACTGGCAGATTCGATTCCTCTAGTGCATATCGAATACTGGCGCGTTTTATAATTTAATAATTTATATGCATTTGAACCACCAGAGAGTGGATGGATTTGGGTGGTGCGGGTGGGATGTGTGTGTAGGAGCCATTCTATTGACAAGATGAGTGCTGTTACAGTAGAGGAATCTCGCCCGTTTCCAGCTAAGCTCCGCCTATTTTTTACGCGTGTTGGAATTGATTTGAAAGTTTGAAACCTGAATTCCCAAATTCCCCCATTTCAAGGTTACTATACAGGTAAGAAATTGAGTATTTTGAAACTAATTTGACTGGGATTTGTTTCTGCCTATGGTAGCAACAGCTCATATCAAATTAGTTTCAATATATTGATAATATGTAAATTCATCAAAGACATATAATTCATATACAGGCGATGGACCTTTCAATTTACGTGACTGAGCTATAACGTCAATTGGTTGTGACGTCAGCTAACTAGTGACGTAATTGATTAGGATGTCATATACTTGAGTGGCAGATCGGATCGCTTAATGGACCTTTAAAATTTTAGCCATATCCCGCCAATCTCTGGCTAAGCTCCATCCACACCTCGCTCGTGCTGAGATCGATCGATCCCTGAACTCCATGACTATCCATGACTAGAAATTTCCCGAAAACTATACACGTAAGCTGTTAAATATATAGAAACTAATTTGACTGAGTGCTGTTGCGGGGTATGGCAGCAACAGCGCCCAGTAAAATTAGCTTCAAAATATTCAACAGAATATTTATTAAATGGTAAAGACATACAGTTCGTACAACTTGTTGGACTATTGCCCGTTAAAGACGGACTATCTTGAGTCACTCATGACGTCATGATTATGACGTCATCATACACGTTACGTAGATGATTATGACGTCATATGACGTCATATGCTGTATGAATAAACTTGGAAAGGGCCATTAAATTGCTATGTATGGGTCAAGCACATCCTCTATGTGGGTGGGTGTGTGTGTGGGGGGGGGGGGGAGGGGGGGAGTGGTAGGCCTATATAGTAAGATATTTCCCGCGCGTCGGATGCTAAAGCTCGTTGTTAGTGCTATCAATATCAGCGTGTGGTCGAAATCTCTGATCATACATGCGTACACGTCCTTTAAACAAATCAAATAACATCATTAGGTCATGTGACTTCAGTGAATTGTAACCATAAGCTATATATGCAGCCTATAGTTGCATCCAAATAGTATATGGTTCCAATTTCTATAAGGAGAATTACAGAATAACATAGGCCCTATACAATCTACTAAGCCCATACAATGTTAGTATACCAACACAATAACACCCCTGGCTGTCCGAACGGTCAGTAGCATATTAGCATTAAAATAAATCTGTTGCCCTTGGGGATGATAAAACTAATTAGGCTTACTGGCTACAAATAAGAGCCGATTATTAAAAAATAAGGAAGCGGAATTCTTACCAAGATAATGAGATGGCGAACATGATATTGCTAATTGGTTGACCGCCTTCCTTTTCTTTCCCTTTTCCTTTCGATTGAACGACCTTCCCCGCAAACTTTTAATTACAAGATAATGCCAGGGGCGACTTTGTTTAATTAAGTTTCTCTCTGATGTATCATTATTTCAATCATTTCGTTCCAGTGCGCGTGGAAATGATGAGGGTCTCGTGTGGCATCTGTCACCCGAGTCACTGTCTTCACCCGCAGACCTCTAAGCTAATCCTGCCTATTTATAGTTAACAATAGTTCGTCACTGGAACTGTTCTATGATGTATACTAAACAGATTTGTTTGCGGAGCAATGGAACGATTCGATCAGTCACTCAAGTATCTAACGTCACAATCTAGTATGTCACGTGTTAGTTGACGTCACAATCGAAATGGCAGATACCTCTTCCACGAAAAGTCCGTCACGAGTATACGTCTTTGATGAATTTACAATTTAATAAACATTATGTTGAATAATTTGAAACAAATTTGCTAACATGTGAAAAATTATTTCCAGCTGTCAATGATGCATGCACATGCACAGACCCCCAAATTCATAGACATACGATATGATAGACTGATAAACGCAGACATATTGATTTTTGGCTGTATAGATAGACAGACAATCTGCATGTCGGAAGCGATAGACGCAGAATTATTGATCTTTGGCTATATGGATATACAGACAAGCTGAATGTCTGAAGCGATAGACGCAGAATTATAAATTTTTGGCTATATAGATAGACAGACAATCTGAATATCGGAAGCGATAGATGCAGAATTATTGCATAAACAATAGCCAGCTCTCAGTCAATATTGATTTTGGCTAAAACGATAGATGTACGATCTGATTGGCTGAAGCGATAGACGCAAGTAAATTTTAGCCAGCTGTTAACCAGTATTGATTATTGGCATATGTGATAGTGGTAAATTTGGTAATCTGTGGTCTCAATTCTGCTAACCGAAGGAATAGACAAACAAATTGACTGCTGAAATGATCGACAGTCAATTTAATCCAGTAGCCAGATGCTGAGAAAATCATTTTCTTGGTCCACCACTGACAACAAATCTTTGATGCCAAACATCTTAGTATCTATCTTGGCCTCTGGGAATATGCCTGCTGCCATGCAATTACAATTATTTAGATAATAAATCTAATAAATTAAATGGGTTCTATTTCGATAGACGGGGAAATCACAGATAAATATATCTAAACATTGCTTGAAATAGCCAAATACGCCAAACATACTTTCCTAGCCACATTGTTTGAGACAATTAAGATTGTTTAATAGTAATTAGACTAATTAATATATTGACATAATTAAAATAGCTAATTAAAGACAAAGCTAATTTGCACATTCTCTTAGATTATAGCAGTGATGTGTGTTATGGTTGAAAACTGTGCTTACCTCAAAACACTCTCATATATCTGTATATTTTGTGTCATCAATGCGTGCCAATTAGGTTGATTAGTGAATGCCTAATTAAATCGGGAAGTTATTTTGAGAATGTGATGAACTGTGCCTTCAAATACCTGATTCATTAGAAATTGCTGCTTACTTATTTAGCTATATATACTATTTTTATTGTAGGCGAATTCCTTTTATTGTCAATTTGGAAGTGTGGCTTAATTGTATTATTACTAATTAAAAGAGAATCTCTACCTATCTATGATGATTAAGTAGAAATAAATGGTCACACTAGAGGGGCGGTTTCTTAATTAGGCCTACAGTAAATACAAGTGGATCTTCAAGACAAAGTATTATTCACACAAATTGTTGTTAATAATAATGATCATTTAGAAGTAAAGTTGGATGGTAAACATACCATGCATTGTACAAATATGATTATTGTCAAAAGTGGTTCTGGAGTAGAACGATCATTTGGATATAATCATACACTGGCACCACCACGATAACGATCTTTACAACATATTTCAAAATGGCCTACAATGACATATATTTGACAAAAACAAAAACAGTGTTCACCAAAATACCAATTTGCTTTGAAAAAACCAGAATATTTATTAGAGGTCAAGCCATCACAAAGCAGATTCACTGCATGGGAACCTTCATGGTTGATCCCATACACTTCCATCACACACTGACAATGACATTCACCCGGCCCAAAAATCGCCAGCATTTGACAGTGAAATGTCAACGGATATACCAACACTGTCTGTCATTGGTTGTTGCCTTGTGATTGATGCAATGCCTAGATACCTCAATGGTGTCTTCACAATGCTGGGTGCAGCGTGCTACATCACAAGGAAGATAGGCCAAAAACACACGGTTCTTATACTTAATGAGGTTATATACTCTAAGCTAAGAGAAATAACAATCATATCTTTGCCTTTTCTGGTTGTAATGGACCTTTCCGGTTTTAGCTATGACCCGCCCATCTCTAGCTAAACTCCACCCACACCTCGCTCGTGTTGGAATCGATCGATCTCTGAACACCCTGACTATCAATTTCCAAAAAAATACACAGGTAAGCTGTTGAATATTTTTGAAACTAATTTGACTGGTTGCTGTTGCTGCCTAAGGCAGCAACAGCGCCCAGTCAAATTAGTTTCAAAATATTCAACAGCATATTTATTAAATAGCAAAGAATTACAACGATATACAATTCATACAACGTGTCGGACCATTTCGGATTTGGCGACGGTTTATATGGAACCCTTTGTGACGTAATGATTATGACGTCATCATACACGCGCTGAGCTGATTATGACGTCATACGAGGTCTGATGATGAATGGATACTCTGGAAAGGTGAATTGGTAAGTGCATGCAGTCCTCTGGATTCGAAAAATCTCTGTAGATTGTGGTATGCTTGCTGCATGGTTTATCGCTTCAATAATGAGGGGGAAATATTACAACATAAGTATTTGAGCTCATAAGTTGGTAACTGAAGCATTCCAGAAACTAGTATTTGATGATGTACCAAGATATGCTTATACTCCAATTGCAAGTAAGGTTCGCACAGCCTTGAAGAAAGCTGTTATAGAATAAATCAATTTGTTAAGACCGCTTTCCAAATCAGTTCAACTCCTGCACGAAGAACTGGACGAGGTCAGACAAAAGGTTGTGAGGAATTGCCTATGTTCATATTTCATGAATTAGTTTTTAGTGATGACCGAAATTCTTCCCGCATTCATATGCGATGATTGAAAGATCAGGGAAACAGCAACTCCATAAAAAAGCCTTTTCTAAGAATTCTACCTTATTTCTATACACATGATTGGTCCAATTATTTAAATTATGGCACTTTTTATCAGGCTGGAACAGTTGATTCCACAATCCCCAGAAATCCAATAAGAGTTCATAATTTTCATTTACCAGCATCTAGTTCAAAAGGAGAGATCTGCGCAGGTGTCTCTTAATTTAGCATTAGATCAGAGTAGGTATCGATACTTAAAATACCTGGCAGGATGCTAAGCTCCCCTTCTGCAGAAACGGTCCACAGATGGATACAAACTAATAACTATATAACAAGAGTATTCGTGCAGTTATCCAGCATGGTTAGGATTTGGCTTGATATAACCAAACTCAAAACTAAGCTCGGTTCACATTGTAAATGACTGAAAGGACATTTGAAATATATCCACGCAGATTTTGTATTAAGTCAACTGTTTTTCATTTACAGAAATCCTACCACATTAAAGTCTAAGGTTAGGAGAAGTCGCAGCCACTGAGATTGTGGATCATCTGAACAAGGTAGCGACGTTTGACAGAAGTGTTTGAATGATGGTACCTGTTTTTGATTGAATGCCTGTGAACCATTCCATGAACTCATAAAAAGCATACACATAACACATTTGAGAGTATGGGCAAGAAGAAAATTAGCACAAAATCTGATATATTTCCTCTTACTTGCGACGGACACATTTTCCCACGTTTTGCTATCATATCACAGGCCAGCATATTTGATCTTCAAGATCCTCTTTTCAATTGCAAGAACTGATGGACGCCTTAGACAGACAATAGTTAGTGTTGCTAAATTTGCTGGAGGAATTCATCACATATAATTCAGATGTTACAGTTTTTATAGTGCTGCCACATGCTGTATAGTGTTTGACTTGATGGTCATCATCCAAGACTCCAGTGCTGTCACATCCTCGTGGCGTAACTTTGAGCAATATGTATCTGAAATGTTGAAACTAATGTTGATAAAACAACATCCGCAGGGAGAATCTATTCTGTAACAGTTACGACCACGGGTATTCAATTAAAGAATCTGAATGCAAGTGGCGAAGCAGAAATACAGGAATTATTATATACATAAGTATGCCCTCAATACATTTCCAAAGCAATGGGACAAGTTTATTAGTCATCCCGACACTAACGCGTCATTAGAAGATTTCCTCCAAGAGTAATACGGTCAACACGTACACCAATTCTCACGATGTATATAGCAGGTTGCCGCAGACATGATAGCCCTGACTGCAGGTTGATTACAGTTTTCAGTGAACCAAATAAGTGCCGCTTAGCATGGCCGCATGCAGAAGCAGATACGTGGCTTCTTTTCCATGCACATGATGCCATCAAGCAAGCCCATGTCAGCAGCATAACATATGATAGAACTGACACATGTGTTCTGCTCTTGTGCATGCCATATGCTTTAATCTTCCATAGAGCCATCACGTATTAAACTGGGGTTTTGAACAGACGAGGCTCCATTGATTTAAACGCCTTATGTCCGACTATCACCAATGGACTTTTCCGGTTTTAGCTATGCCCCGCCCATCTCTAGCTAAGCTCCACCCACACCTCGCTCGTGTTGGGATCGATCGATGTAAAAAAAACCCTACACAGATCGACCAAAAAAAACCTACACAGGTAAGCTGTTGAGTATTTTGAAACTAATTTGACTGGGTGCTGTTGCTGCCTGAGGCAGCAACAGCACCCTGTCAAATTAGTTTCAAAATATTCAACAGCATGTTTATTAAATGGCAAAGAATTACAAAGACATGCATTTCATGCAATGTGTCGGACCATTTGAGATTTGGTGACGGTCTATATGGAACCCTTTGCGACGTAATGATTATGACGTCTTCATACATGCGCTGAGCTTATTATGACGTCATACGAGGTCAGATGATGGATGGATACTCTGGAAAGTTGAATTCATACTCCGCATGCAGGCTCGTACGGGATTTAACACTACATCGAGTTATGGAATATGGAAAGTAATGACTCTCCAAATGCTTACGTAGTTCCACCTTTTACTCGTTGGATTGTGCTAAACATTTGAACCAACAGATGACATTATGAAAAATGAAGACCAGTTTGATTCTACATTGTTGCTAAAAATTTCTACTTCCGTACCTATTACACAATACAATACTTAGAAATTTTAAAGACTAAGAAAATTCGCCACCATGCTAAAGCACACTTCTTCGGAGAACTACTTATAAAAAGGCGATTTGGAACACAGCGTTAAAAGGTTTACCTACCTTACGATAACCAGAGCATCATAGATGGAACACTTCTGTTAACCAGTATTGGCAAATGTTCTTCGTACACCGAAACAGATTCTTGCACTACACACTTGCAAGTGCAAGAGTGGTTGTTCAGAGAGATGCAGTTGGCGGAAAATGAGATCTTCAGCGCACAGCAGCATGTGGATGTGGTCGGGAGACATGTAGCCATTTTGAAGTTCGCGGAGATTACGTGTGCCTATTTTTCCTCTTCATATTCACAAACTTTAATGTAATCTGTTTGCTAGATGGTTGATGGAGGAATAATTCTGCATCACAGTGTTGATACAATCAATCGTACTTTCTGTTTATAATGTGTGTAATCATATACGATATATAATCTATAATCAGTTTTACATCGTTTCGTGTTCCTTGATGCACTCACACAAGCCTGGATTGTTATTAAACATTTATAGAACTCCCTTCTGAATTCTCATTATTTTACTAATTTTTCCTGTTCTTGTTGATATTTCACATCCTTCCACAGTCGCCAATGGACAGTGGTACGATCACGTCGAATATATAGTAATCTTATGCAGGAAAGGGCAGTTTCAATTCTTTTGAAACACATTGTTCATTTAAGACTAAACACGGTATTCTTGAGATACAACTGAATATGTCAAGGCTAGAAACCGAATTTTACATTCGACAATAATTTACCACACACAATCGACTTGACAATAAATACCAGAGCTAGATCGCAGTTTTGTCTCTGTGCGTTTTCGAGAACCTTAGAAAAGACAAAATTCCGTTGTCATTTGGCAGCAATTTTGAACTCTGGTGACAATTTTGTATATTAGGGTGTGATTTAAAAAGGGACATATAAGAAATACATTGGAATGTATCAATGTATATGTGCTCAAAGTGCTAGTCATTTATCATGAGTTTCGTTTCCCCACTAAAGCATTATATAAATTCTAGGGTGGGGGCGGGGAAGAAGTCAAAGAAAGTGTCTTATACCACATTTTTGAGATAGTAGCGTTTTATAACTTGTCATTTGTAACATAGAATATACTGCGCTATGTTTTGATGCATAATAATGCCGCGTTAATGATAAACAATTTTTGAGAATGGAGATGGTATGATCCAACAAAACTATAAAAAAAATGATAATGACTTCTTATTTTTCACTAAAATTCTGATTCTTCTCGAAATTTTACATTTCGTATCATTTAAAATGTGCTGCCCGGATCAAGGATATGTCTTTATCCTTCCATATCCCGGAAGCGACCGCTCAGCTGAGGAACTGCCAACAGGTAAAATTATGTGCTTTTAGAAGCATATATATATATGTCAGAAGAAGTTGAGTTCAACGGAACTGCATCAACCTACTAACCTTATAGAGGCTTTAAGATTGTGTGATTCTGACATATTTCCAACCATTACAGTTGTCCTTGAAATCGGTGGTATTTTACCTGTTGGCAGTTCCTCAGCTGAGCGGTCGTTTCCGGGATATAGAAGGATAAAGACATATCTTCGAAGTACTATGTCTGAGGAAAAGGCTCTCTGGTTGGCTCTCATGCATTTACACCATTATGTGGACGTTGATGCCGGAGAAGTGATTGACATCTTTGTAAATTCACAGAGAAGAAGACTGTTTGAGGGTTGTGCATTGGTTGATAAGGAACCTAGTCAGTAATATTAACGAGCAGATACCATACTCTATTAAATAATAGGCAATATTCGTGTATCGCCTCCTTGGTATGTTCTACATATAACAAATCATTCACCACGTTTTGATTTGTTTTAATAATGATCAGTAAAACAAACACTGCATTCATTTCCCAAAATAATAAGAATTAGGAGATTGCCCTAACACTTAGGGGCCTAATCCTTAGAAAATGAATGCCATATTTGCTTTTTTGAGCCGTAATAATATTTACTTATTTCGCTGATGAAACGTATTACCCATTTATTGTTCTTACCAATATTTTCGCCAGACTGAAGTGAACATTGTTGTAACTGTATATCGAATTAAAGGAAAACATCTATTTTTGGATGCAAAATAATGAAGCATTTTTTACCATGCAGAACTCAGGAGATTGCTTCTAAAAGCACATAATTCTGAAAATCTTCTAGAGATACACCAGACGCCCCCACCAACAAACTACTATGTACCCCTTCTAGGTGGGCCCGCCCCCCCCCCCCCCTTGTAGAATGGCTGGATCCGCCCTTGATAAATCTGTGTAAAACCTGATTGACAGAGTTACAGTTGGCAACAGGCATTTTTAAATCTGTCCACGTGTCTTATTTCATGGTCTGATTTCAGAAATTTGTTAATAGGGTTGACCACGAAAACGATAAATAAACCCTTTTCAGCATCGGTCTACTGAGCTAATTATTGCATGAGAGTGCAAATGACGGTGCCACATTTGTCATCTTGTGCTCCCAATGGAGGAACCCAGTTCTGGTCTCTAGCTAAGATTCACCAGCACTTCGCTCGTGTTGGGATCGATCGATCCTTGAAGTCCCTAATTATCAATTTTCATAAACCTATTCAGGTAAGCTATTGAATATTTTGAAACTAATTTGACTGGGTGCTGTTGCTGCCAATGGCAGCAACAGCGCCCAATCAAATTGGTTTCGAAATATTCAACAACATGTTTAGTAAATAGTAAAGACATACAATTCGTACAAACAATGCTTTACTCAGTCGCCACTTATTCGTTCGTGACGAACTTAGTTATGTCATTCATGACGTCAATTGTTATGCTGTCATCCTCAACGCTACGTAGTTCGTTCTGACGTCATATGATGGTTGGTTAAACAGGAAAGGTCTATTATTAATTATTCTAACAACCAAAACGTGATAGGCACACGTCCTACGATTCCATATCATGTTTGCAAACTAAACTTGTATAAAATTTGGAAAATATGTAGAAACTATGTTTCAAATTTCATAACTTTTTAACAGCTACTAGTAACGACAGTCCGTTGCATCTATCGTGGTCAGCGCATGTTAAATACTACAATACAAAAGTTATTAAAGGTTAACGAATTATTAATACGACTGCATAGACCATGCTATTACTGGGGGTTAATGAATTTTTAATATGACTGACGGCATAACCCATTTGCACACATAACTTGTATGATTTTGAAACACGTGATTACAGGTTATCAAATACTAAGACACTTAATTAAAACTTAGCTTAAAACCACACCATCAATCACCAATCACAATTCAAATGGGACTTCTCCCTACTCGCGTTCCCGATTTATGTCTAAAATTTATATTTCGGGATGCACTTACTGACCATGTGACATAGATATTTGAACTCTTGACCTGAAACTAAATCTACGTTTTAGCCAAGCGCACTATGCGTGTTCCCACTTTGGTAATTCTACCTGCTTGCGTTGCAGAGTTATCCATGCAAATATGTATTCCGGTACGCAGTAAGTGACGCTGAAATCTCGATGTTTGACCCCTCGACACGCAATCAGTTTTTCTTCATACTTCTCCACGGTGTTTTGTCCACTGTGAGCGTTCTAAGCTCCATTAGGGTCTTTCTCACCTTTAGTGGTCCTATATTACATTCTTAGAGGTATGATCACAAGTTAATGTTGTGGCTTCCTTTGCGTGACTGATAGCACATTCTAGTGCTTTCTGAGCAGGCATATTTTCTTGTATTCGAAGAACATGTCCGAACAAAGACCATCGCTGTCGCGCTACCCTCACAGATAGTGCCTTGGTTTAACACAGTTTGTAGACGCTACATTTGATAACGGACTGTTTGGCCAGTGATGATTTGTAATGGCTCACAGATGTTTGAGGTGACATGCAAAAGGACTGAAAAACCATATTTCCTGTTACACAATTAGTTCCAAGTCGATAAAGATGCAGAGGAGGGATACCAAGATTCTGCTGTCCGTCCACTTCTTAGTGCCCTAATGGGGTGTACCATTATGATTAATTACTCACGCCACCGAAGGCGTGCGTGCGTGTGTGCGTGCGTGTGTGCGTGCGTGCGTGCGTGCGTGCGTGCGTGCGTGCGTGCGTGCGTGCGTGCGTGCGTGCGTGCGTGCGTGCGTGCGAGTCCGTCCATTCGTCCGTCCGTCCATCCATCAGTCCGTCCATCCGTCCGTATATTTATCTGAGGCATATCTCATAAATGTCTCACCAGGCATAGTTCGTCATCATCGCAGTCAGCTTGATGGAGAAATTGAAGGATCTATGCGGTATCAAATGAACGTAACATGTCGGTTCCCATCTTGTAGACGTACCAATGCGTTGATAGTACTACTGATGTCAGCATTTGTTGTGCCCAAACTATGCCAGCTACACCCTCTCTTAAAATCACCCTGTCAGTTCCCAGTAAATTTATCAATCTTATCTCTGGTTTAAAAGCACAATTGGTCTTAGGTTGAAAAGAGGTCCTGCTGTTCTTTTAGGCCTTTGGAGTGTGAGGAGTGTCCCTTCTCCCACACCATCTCCTGGGGTGGGGGTGGGTGGGGAGAAGGGCGTTGTCCTTTGGCAGAGTTGATGATGTGTGCGATTTGTGACGAGATGGAATTATTTGCATATTTAAGGAGTTGGCTATTAATACGCACGGCCATTCGTTTGAGATGTAAAAGCTTTTCAAACCTTTGCTTCTGTTATTGGCTATTTTGTAAGGGCTATGCCTGGCCTTCAAGCGTCGGTAAATGTTTCTTTCTCTGTCAGTGAACTGATCTTTGCACCACTCCTTGATTGCCTCAGCCTTTCCCTGATCAGAGGCAATGGTGTAACAATCAGAGTTATGCAGAGCAAGAGCTTGTTGTTGTGTGCTGAATTTCAATGCTTTGCTCGCTCTAAACATTCTTCAACAATCATCGGTGACCGTGATCTCGTTTACCAGGTCATCTGCTCTTTTGATAGCGAGTTCTTTCAATCGTTCACTGATTTAGCGCAGGATCTTATTGCGATTCTGTCTTAGTTCAGTTTGGTTGTTCATTTGGTCTGCTTGGATGTATGAATAGTCGCAGTGTTTTCTTTCTGTTGTTCAGACAGCTTTGTAACAAGTGGATCATCATCATCATCATCATAGGATTTCCTTTGGTTGGTATTCCTGACTACGGTGATGTCTAGCAGCTGATGTCCCAGCACATTTTAAAACTTTCCCAGGGAAACACTTTATTTGCAGTTGAGGTCAACCATGACCATCTGCTCAATTATTAGTTTCCTGTGCGATGCCTGTATGACCTTGTCGTTAGTTAATTTTGAGAGGGAGAGCAGGGTTGATCGTGTGTTTTTGTTTTGAGAGGCGCATGTAGATGTATTCACTGGTTTGTGGTCGGAATTAAAGTCTGTGCCACCGCAGGATCAAGAGAATGTCTTTGCATTCACCCTGCACAGTATACGGTCAATCTGATTAAAGATTGCTTTTGTAGTTTTAGTTTTCTTGTCGGCTATGTGTCCTGCCCATCCTGTTCGACAGTGGCACATGTACTTAAAGGATGTACTTGTTGCATATAAACCATGGGTGCAAATGAAGGCAGCTAATGTATCTACATTACTTTTGCGTTTTTTCATCTCATAGGAACTAATACACCAATCAAACCCTAGCTGCTTGCATGTTTTGCTTAATTTTCCAAGTTTGGAGTAAAAGTCACCACATAACAAGAATTGTCATCGTTCTGGGATGTTGATAGTTGGGCGCAATTCATCATAGAAGGAATCGGGTATTGATGGATTTGAATGTGATTTCTCAGCAGCTGGGCCATATGTATTCACTATGCAAGTTCAATAATTGCAATGCGTTAGCTGATGTATGCAAATCTAAGGACATCGTCCACCAGTCTCGATGCCTCGGTGATTAGCTTCTTCGTCTCATTGAATGGATACTTAATTTTTTTGGATGGATGCGATATCAATGCTATAGTAACCGCAGTGTCTTCTCAGAGTTGCTATTTTCAATGAGCTGGCTAGACCGCGGCTTCTCCGCGTTGCAATAGCGAACTGAAATGGAGGCGGCAGTGCTCGAGGGTGTCAATCACAGCAGTTGTTTGCTTGAAGAAACTTTAGACATGCTATTGCCTGTATGCCGTTGTTAGGTCCCAAACCGTAATGGCGTTAGCTTCCCCGAACACACTGGCAAAAGAAAAGCATGAAGGTGTCATCATTTCCGCCATAAAAGTAGTATAGGACTACGGATAACTACCAACATTAAATGGGGACTGAATATAACTTTTTGATGATTTTTGCTGTTTTGCTATAACTTTGCTATTTGCTCTGTCACTTGTTCTCCGTCAATAATGAATCGCAACAGCGTGATAAACACACTTTTTGATTGATCTTGAAAAACAACATGCCTACGAAGGGGATGGGGCGAGGTGGGTTGGCGGGTGTGGGTGTGGGGAGGGTGTGTGGTGTGGGGGTGGGATGCGTGCCCTAATTGCTCATATATGGAGTGGCCATAAGGGTAGTGTTCTGGTGGTCGTGTTTGTACCATGACGTCCACCAGAATACTCCCCTTGGGTGGCGGTGTGGGTGTTTAGGGGGTAGCGCAGGGTTTTTAAACGTGCCAATCAGATCTGTCACTCAATCATATGACGTCATAATCAACCATGTCACATATAGGATGACGTCAGAATCTAAACTCGTAATGAATGGCGTATATATCTCCGTTATGAATACGTAATGGGCCGTCAAATGTTCGAATTGTATGTATTTGATACTATTTAATAAACATTCTGTTGAATATTTTGAAACCAAATTGTTAAAAAATATTAAACAGCTTACCTCTAACTTGTGAGACCTTGAAATGGACATTCTGTGAATTCAGGCCCAGAGTATATATGTGGCCCAACACGCGCAAAGTAGGGGATCTACTAGAAATGGACGAGGCGTAGCTAGAAATCGACGTACTGTGCGTGTAAGACGTCACATCAGTCAGGAGGACAACACGCCCATTATAGATAGTGCAAGGCGATAGCATATATATGTAGCGAAGTAGATGTTGTTTCTGCTTTATAATTTGACGAAAACTCTCCAGTGGAAATAGACTGTTCACTGAGTTTCCCATTTGTCCATTCCATGTGAATATCGCCTTATGCATCTAAAATAACGTCTTTCACCGACCTGTGCGTCTGTATAATCGTAGACACTTTGGGATATGCAGATTCTATCATCTCCGATGTAAGCCTGTCCAGCTCGTGTGGGGGCTGTACTTTGGAATAAATCCCACTTATGCGATCTAAGATGAGTGGCGAGTTCTTCTGGGCTACAAACCAAATGGGGACATTCAGAGTGGCTCATCAGTACAGTGGGAGTAAGGGGATGGGTTGCGGCGGCAGTGGCGGAGAGGTTTCTAGACTAGTTTTAGCTATGCCCCGCCCATATCTAGCTAAACTCCACCAACACGTCGTTCGTGTTAGGATCGATCGATCCTTGAACTCCCTGACTATCAATTTCCAGAAAACTAAACAATTAAGCTGTTGAATATTTTGAAACTAATTTGACTGAGTGTTGGTCCTATAGCAGCAACAGTGCCCAGTCAAATTAGTTTCAAAATATTCAACAGCAGGTTTATTGAATAGCAAAGACATACAATTCGTACAACCTGTCGGGCTATTAATGTTTAAGACGGACTAAATCGAGTCATTCATGCTGTAATTGATTATGACGTCATCCTACACGTCACGTTGAATATGACGTGATATGATGGGTGGATAAACTGGAAAGGTCCATTATGCGTTCTTGACGAACTTACCTACGTCAATCATAACGCCATTGATTAAGACGTCATCAAACACGTCACACAGTGGACTATGACGTCATATAACATCATGCGATCGATGGATACACTGGAAAGGTCCTTTGTTTGACTGACTGATCGCAGCTTGTTTTATTGTGCCCATTGCAGGCATCATGACTCTTTTTTATTTATACGTTGAGTGTATAGTATCTGGAACTACGAAAACTGGAAGAGTCTTTGTCTTTTTTGAAAATTTATCACTAGAATGACTGGATCGGTAATAAATAAAATATATTTTGTTGACATATACATGTTTAATTAAAAAATAGAGTGGTAGTGTGGGTGGTCACGTGTCAGTGATTGATGGGATGATATTCATCGTGATTTGATCACTACATTAGTTATAGCTATCTGCTCCTATTACCGCCAAGCCACAACATCGCATATAAAGGGCGTACAGGGAGATAACTACGTGAATGTCTAAGCTGGGTGTCAAGAGTTCTTTCCCATTACATCGACGATACCTTATTTGAGTCTATATACTTTCAGAAGCGGGGGCTGGTACAAAGAAATATGACGCCTTAGGCGGATGGTCAGGGGGCGTCACCACCCACACCACCCTACCACCACCGTCCACACCACACAGAACATTTTGAAAATTAAATTCTCTGAGAAAGTATTTCTCGTATTTTGAGCGATAAACAATGCAGTTATTTTGATTCTTAAATTTACTATAATTTACACATCAGTTTAGGTAAATATGAGTTTAGTAGCAATGGATCAGGATTTTTTGGCCAATTCAATCCATGCTCAATTAACAAGGGGCCTTTCCAGTTTTAGCTATGCCCCGCCCATCGCTAACTAAACTCCACCCACACCTTGGTTCGTGCTGGGATCGATCGATCCCTGAACTCCCTGACTACAATTTCCAGAAAGTTATGCAGGTAAGCTGTTAAATATTTTGAAACTGATTTGACTGGGTACTGTTGCTGCCTATGGCAACAACAGCACCCTGTCAAATTAGTTTCAAAATATTCAACGAAATGTTTATTAAATAGTAAAGACATACAACAAAGCTTTAGTCGGTCTTCGATTAAGCGTTGGACCTACTTATCTACGTCATTCATGACGTAATTAAGTATGATGTCGTCCTAAATATCACGTAGTTGATTATGACCACAGATAATGGATGGATAAACCGGAAAGGTCCATTATAGCAATTTCTGTAAGAAAGACTCTGTTGAATATTATGTAAGAATCTTACTGAAAGATATAAGGCAGCAATGTTATGCGGCAACGACTTTACGTTAAATTAATCTCAAGATATTCAACAGCTTTCCTGTATGGTCAGCTTGTAATTGAAATATTGGGAAGTCATCAATGAAAGGTCACCGAATGTATAATTTCATTCACGTAGTTTAATACTTAGAAAATAATTTAGCTAATGCTAATTTCTAATCATATATTTTTAATGGTCATTCAAGATGAATGTGGCAATTTAATAATTGAAATTGAAATTGAAATTTCTCCAAGCCAGGTATCGGTTCGTCTTGACATGTTGGAGAAACGACCTGTATCGGGCAAGTGAACAGTCATTAATATCTAACGGATATGCTAACATATGGACCATGTTTTCTTCTTCCGAATGGGGAGGGGTGGGTGGGAGGGGAGTGGGTCAAGCCACCCACCCCAGCCACCCCATGATTTTTTTAATGTCCACACTTTTTGGGATTTCAGCCTAATCGTACTCTGGGCGGCAAGCGATGGACGGGTGTGGCTGGCTCATGGAGGCAAGGCTGATGGAAGGCCGGAAGAGGTGTCCTCCGCCACCTCTTAAAAGGCGGGTGGGGACAGGATCCTCCCTCGGGAAGATTAGAAAAGTAAATGCTCTGAGAAACCATTTCCTGCAATCTGGGTGATTCGTTTCCTACATCCTACCTTTCCGCATGTCAATAGAATAACCATATGGAATAGCTTCATGCAAGGTTTTGTGGGAGAATGGGGTAGGAAAGTGGTGGTATGTGGGGCGGGTGGCACAAAGTATATTCTTCGGGAGACATTTGCCACGGCCCCGCCCCACCCTCACTTGCGCCGCCACTGGTCATAGACAAGTTGTAGTTGTAAACTAGGTTTATTAACTTTATTTTATCATTTTAATTATTTACACGCGAACCTTAGCTTTATGATCACTTCATTTCGTACATGAAGTTACCTCAAATAAAAATATCTGAATTAATAGATTGAATATGATTTATTATTATCCCCTCAGTAATGTCAAATGACGATATGCTGCTATTTGATTGGTTAAGATCAGTGAGATATAATCTGGTAATTCCCCCACGCGATGGCAACACTACGCGGTATCCCGCCCCCCACCCCTTTCAACCCTCCCCTCCAGCGCGACCATTAATTATCACGTAACAATAGCCACTGCCGAAGGTCACGACGTCATAAGTGTTGACGCATTATGAAAGTGATGTCATAAAGTGTTGAAAATTAAATTGGCAATATTTCATATTCATAGGTTGTGTGTGGGGGGGGGGGGGGGGGGGTGGGGGGGGGCGTGTGTGTGTGTGCGTGCGTACGAGCGTGCGTGTGTGTGCACAGGCTGTTACCACACGTGCAAACAAATACATATAAAATGTATTTCTCTCGCTATGCTCGGGGGATTACAACGTTTGCGTGGCAACAGCCTGTACACCCACCAAAACACTATTGTAACTGATAATATCATGTCTGCCTTGCCAAGACTGTGCCTGACTCACTGCCTAAACACACTGAACAGTCCCCAAAAGTGCATGAGTGCATGAGCACCGGTCAATGTTTCCATTAACCATTTAACCCTCGAATTACCTTGCTTATCGAGCCAGTCATTCCAGTGGTAAATTTTCAAAAATAGTCTTCTCTAGGTTTGCAAATGGACATTTCTCAAGACCAGTGCAGAAGCCGTTTTTGGCTGATACAGGTGTTAAATGGTTAAATGACATGGATAATGCAGCCGGACTATCTATGAATTACATCACTCTCCCGCGCGATTGATAAACAAAGTTACTGGCGCTGCATGAAAAATGTCTGTCCCGACACTGCTACCATATTATTACTGATTAGACACTATCATTTTCTGAACCATATTCTTAACTACCACACACATTTTGCCGCCCTCACCCCCACCCCACCCACCCCATCCCACCCCACCACACCCCACCCACCTCCAAACCGATACCTGCGCCGATGTGACTGCTAATGGTATTTTAAGCAATTATTTATGTATCCGCATTGTCTGGTAACTTTCTTTGCTCTATATCTTCATGGTTCGGAGATTTTTCAGGATTTTTCTGATTATGTATTTCGGTTGTTGAAGCAATCTGGTGAACCCAAAGCGGATGTCTGTGCGGTATTGTTTTTATACATTAACTCTGCGACTTGACCAATGGAGCCCGGTAACATCCCTGTACCAGCCCAGTAACCTGCGTTATCGGGAATGTGACTCGAGGACTTATCTCAATACTGAGTTCAATGATATAATAGCGATCTTCATGGATGAGACATAAAGTACTGTCATCCCTGCTTATAGCGGACACTTGCATTCCAGTCCAAATATGGGCACCGCTTTAGAACACATGGCCACTGGGTGGTCACATGGTAATTCGTCTTAAAGACCCACCACTACTATAATAATAATAATAAATAATAATAATCTTTATTTAAGGAGGGAATACATCGTCAGTAAACTGATCTTCCCGAGGCCCTCACACACACGCGCGCGCACACACACACACACACACACACACACACACACACACACACACACACACACGCACACGCATACGCACACGCACACGCATACGCACGCGCACACGCACACGCGCACGCGCACACGCACACACGCACGCACATATAAATACATACATACATATATACGCGCAAGGTCGTACAAGGTCATTCACACACGCACGCACGCACATATTTGTTCATTTTCGATAGATATTACGAAAACAGTATTGCGGAATAATTACCTCACGCATACATACGCGCAAGGTCGTACACATTCATTCACACATACACACATATATACCTATTTAGAAATAAACAAAATATGCAATATTAGAACACAAGTAAAAAGGTGAAATCACATTGCCCATATATCACTATAATTTAGTAATATATTCATGTATATTTGATTTGAATGTCAGCAGAGTAGAAGACTGAGTAATCGGTTCAGGCAAAGAATTCCACAGTTGCGCTGCAGTGTATTTGAAGCTTTTTCTGCCATATTCCGTTTTAATCCTCGGAGGTTGTAGGTGATTGCGTATCCTTAGAGATAATGGGTAATATAGAGATAGGCCTATAATTGCTAACATTGGTTTTTTAATCGGATTTATGTAGAGGCTTTATTTTTGCACATTTCCACATTTTGGGTAATTCTCCCGTAGCTATGCTTTTGTTTATAATAAGTGTAATTGAGGGTGCAATTATTGATGCTGCTACTTTGAGGAAGTGTGCGTTCAATTCATCATAACCAGATGACTTATTTGTTTTTAAGTTGCTAAGTTTTGTTTTATCATGGAGTGTGTCAGTTTTGACGCGATTGTACTGAAATTTTTATTAAAATGTTCAGATTGCATTTGTGGGTTTTGAATTTCACTTCCATTATCATCACAGATTATTGAAGGTAATTTGTTTGCCTTGGGATTTATGTCTTTTAGAATTTTCCATATATTAGTTGGATTATTTTTGCCTGCTTCTAATTTATTTGCAAAATAATCTCGTTTAGATGCTTTAATCAAATACGCAACTCTTTGCTTTAACGGTTTAAAATTCAACATGTTTCCTACGTTTTTATGATAATCCCTTGCTTTCATTGTTTTTAAAATTTCTCTGTTCATCCATTCCGGTTGACTTACACGTTTAACTCTGCGTTCAATAACAGGAGCGTGTTTATTTATAATGTTGATGAATTTTGCATACCATTGATCAAGCGCTTGATCAGGACTACCTAAATAACCTATAGAACGCCAATCACATACAGACAGGTCACTAAGAAACTTAGCTTCATTAAAGCTTTTGATGCTCCTGTATTTAATAAGTTGGTGCGAATTTCGTGTTTTGAATGGTTTACATTTGCGTACAGCGAATATTGGATAATGGTCACTTAGTGCCAAAGAGCCGACATGTGACGATTGAATTTTGTCTTTATCTGTGACATACACATGGTCAATCAGTTTTGATGTTTTCTCAGTAACTCTGGTTGGATTACGTATAAGTTGCTCTAAATGAAAAAGTTCAGTTAAAGACTGCCATTTATGATTAGCTGCTTTAATAATGTCGAAATTAAAATCTCCTACAAGTATAATATCTGAGTTTTCGGAACATACCTTTTCTAACATAGCTTCAAATACATCAATCCAGATAGCGGGTGAATCAGGGGGTCTATAGACACAGCCCAATAGGAAAGGCTTGGTCTTAAAAGGTCTAATTTCAATCCATAGAGTTTCCAGATCATCGGTTTCAAAATTTAGTCTCCTCACATATGAATAGTTATCAGCTAAATATAGTACAATTCCACCACCGTCCCATTCTTTTCTGTCCTATCTTTCATTAACATAGCCTTCAATTTCAATGGAGTTATTTGGGATTGTTGATGAGAGAAATGTTTCAGTGGTACAGAAAACTTCAAGTTCTTTTTCACACTTCTCCATAATCAGTTTTAACTGGTCAATCTTAGGCACCAGGTGCTGTACATTTAAATGACCAATCCTAATTCCTTTAGAATTAATATTGAAAGACGGCAGATCAATGGATTTATTATTATTATTATTATTATTATTATTATTATTATTATTATTATTATTATTTTTATTATTATTATTATTATTATTATTATTATTATTATTATTATTAATAGTACGACCACCGCCCCCACCACCACCACCACCACCATAGTAACCACCGCCGCCACCACCACCACCACCGCTACTACCAACACCAGCACCAACACCATCATCACCACCGCCACTAGCCACTCACATCATCATCATCAGCAGCAGCAGCAGCACCGCCGCCAATTACGCCATCATCATCATCATCATCATCATCATCATCATCATCATCATCACCATTGGCATGATCATTATCATTGCTGTACACATTTAAATAACCAATCCTAATTCCTTTAGAATTAATATTGAAAGACGGCAGATCAATGGATTTATTATTATTATTATTATTATTATTATTATTATTATTATTATTATTAATATTATTATTATTATTATTATTATTATTATTATTATTATTATTATTATTATTATTATTTTTAATAGTACGACCACCGCCCCCACCAACACCATAACAACCACCGACGCCACCACCACCACCACCACTACTACCACCACCAACACCAACACCATCATCACCACCGCCACTAACATCATCATCATCAGCAGCAGCAGCACCACCGCCAATTACGCTATCATCATCATCATCGTCATCATCATCATTGGCATGATCATTATCATTGCCATGATTGTCATCATTATCATCATCATCATCATCATCATCATCATCATCATCATCATCATCATCATCATCATCATAATCGTCATCATTGCCATGATTGTCACCATTGTCATGATCATCATCATTGTCTTGATCGTCATCATTGTCATGATCGTCATCATCGTCATAGTTGTCATGATCGTCATCATCGTCGTTGTCTTCATCATATAGTATTTTATTAGCGCGCATGCCGCATTTTGGCAAGATACCACTATTACTCGTATTGTTACTGAGTAGTTGATATCTATCACTGAGCAACAGATTAGAATAATTATGATACTCAATACAATGTTTGAACTCATCACTACATACCATACATACTGAATTGACATCACGTTTACTCGAGGAGCTTACTGCGGGAAGACCAGACAGTTTTACATTCATATCAATATCATTAGTCATAGTCCCGTTAGTAACTGCATCCAGACTGTTCAAACACTTAGTTTTGCTTATATTGTATTTAAAATGTTTGTTTGGCTCTACTTCTTGGCCACGTTCCTAATATACTGGACACGAGTTTAATTTGTGACCGGATCCCATACAACTCCAGCAACGGACAGGCTGACCATGCCGACATTTGTTATACCTGTGGTTGGGTTCCCCGTAAAATTTACACGACGGCGACCTGACGATTGGAACATAGTCAATCAGACACTTAACAAAAACGGATGAACGGACGACTGTTTATGTGCAGCTTATCCGCGTGATATAACGCGTTGTCTATGGAACGAGGCCTATATGATGAATAAAAGTAATCTGCGGACCTGATCATTGAGAAGTTTAGAAAATGTTCTCTCACCTCAAGATGCTTATTGAATGAGCGGATGAAGTCCTGTCGATACTTTGCATCACCACGGGGACATAGCTCGCATATACGTATTTTGCATTCCGGTACTAGCATTTGTAGATCCATAATTAAATTGTCCATGGATATAAGGGCGTCAGCTAATGATCCATCAGAATTATTTGTACCTGCCATAATAAGTATGTCTTTGTACGTATGTAAGTCAGAAATAAGTAGTTTGGAGTGAAAAAAACTATATCTTCGCTCCTCTGAGGCACATACCCTCGACCGAATCTTGAAGGCCATTGGTGTTCACGCCTTTTATTATAGAACTCCCAATTATCAACGTCTTTTAAGGAAGTGTTTTGCTTACTAGCGGGACGCGTGTTGTAGTGGAGTTCTCATTTACCTGCGGGATACGTTCATGTAACTGAAATGGTGCAGGCCCATTAACCACTCGCGCGTAGCTTATTTGTTTGGAAGTCTTTGGTTTAGGAAGCCTTGGCGCTGGCATAGGTTGGTACGCGATAGATCGTGGATATGATGATGAAGGTTTATTATTATCTTTAGATTCATCAAGAGTTCCATTCACGGTAGCTTCCATGGCAGCCTGTTTGGCGGTACATTGCAAAACAATATCAACAACGGCCATCTCAGTCATAACCCCGACTTCTGTCATTGGTTTTGTCTCTGGGCATGTCATCACACCAATTTCATTTGTCATTTTAATACATTTAGATTGTAAGTCACTGGCAAGCCGCTTAGTTTCTTCATGGAGCTTCTTGATTATGGCTTCCTTGCTCAGAAGCAGTTCATTAAGCATAAAGCTGATGTCCCAGCACATTTTAAAACTTTACCCAGGGAGACACTTTATTTGCAGTTAAGGTCAACCATGACCATCTGCTCAATTATTAGTTTCCCGTGCGATGCCTGTATGACCTTGTCGTTAGTTAATTTTGAGAGGGAGGGCAAGGTTGATCGTGTGTTTTTGTTTTGAGAGGCGCCTGTAGATGTATTCACTGGTTTGTGGTCGGAATTAAAGTATGTGCCACCGCAGGATCAAGAGAATGTCTTTGCATTCACCCTGCACAGTATACGGTCAATCTGATTAAAGATTGCTTTTGTAGTTTTAGTTTTCTTGTCGGCTATGTGTCCTGCCCATCCTGTTCGACAATGTGCTTAAAGGATGTACTTGTTGCATATAAACCATGGGTGCAAATGAAGGTAGCTAATGTATCTCCATTACTTTTGCGTTTTCCATCTCATAGGAACCAATACACCAATCAAACCCTAGCTGCTTGCATGTTTTGCTTAATTTTCCAAGTTTGGAGTAAAAGTCACCACATAACAAGAATTGTCATCTTTCTGGGATGTTGATAGTTGGGCGCAATTCATCATAGAAGGAATCGGGTATTGAAGGATTTGAATGTGATTTCTCAGCAGCTGGGCCATATATATTCACTATGCAATATTTTGTGGTAGTGCCATTTCTCAGTGGTATCGCTAGTTCAATAATTGCAATGCGTTAGCTGATATATGCAAATCTAAGGACATTGTCCACCAGTCTCGGTCCAATTACATGACCTATGCCTCGGTGAATAGCTTCTTCGTCTCATTGAATGGATACTTAATTTTTTTGGATGGATGCGATATCAATGTTATAGTAATCGCAGTGTCTTCTCAGAGTTACTAGACCGCGGCTTCTCCGTGTTGCAATAGCGAACTGAAATGGAGGCGGAAGTGCTCGAGGGTGTCAATCACAGCAGTTGTTTGCTTGAAGAAAATTTAGACATGCTATTGCCTGTATGCGGTTGTTAGTTCCCCAACTTTAGTGGCGTTAGCTTCCCCGAACACACTGGCAAAAGAAAAGCATGAAGGTGTCATCATTTCCGCCATAAAAGTAGTATAGGACTACGGATAACTACCAACATTAAATGGGGACTGAATATGACTTTTTGATGATTTTTGCTGTTTTGCTATTACTTTGCTATTTGCTCTGTCACTTGTTCTCCGTCAATAATGAATCGCAACAGTGTGAAAAACACACTTTTTGATTGAACTTGAAAAACAACATGCCTACGAAGGGGATGGGGCGAGGTGGGTTGGCGGGTGTGGGTGTGGGGAGGGTGTGTGGGGTGGGGGTGGGAGGCGTGTCCTAATTGCTCATATATGGAGTGGCCGAAAGGTTAGTGTTCTGATGGTCGTGTTTGTACCATGACGTCCACCAGAATACGCCCCTTTGGGTGGCGGTGTGGGTGTGTAGGAGTAGCGCAGGGTTTTTAAACGCGCCAATCAGATCAGTCACTCAATTATATGACGTCATAATCAACCACATCACATGCAGGATGACGTCAGAATCTAAACTCATAATGAATGGCGTACATAGCTCCGTTATGAACACGTAATGGTCCGTCAAATGTTCGAATTGTATGTATTTGATACTATTTAATAAACATTCTGTTGAATATTTTGAAACCAAATTGTTTAAAAATATTAAACTGCTTACCTGCGGGACCTTGAAATGGACATTCTGTGAATTCAGGCCCAGAGTATATATGTGGCCCAACACGCGCAAAGTAGGGGATCTACTAGAAATGGACGAGCGTAGCTAGAAATGGACGTACTGTGCGTGTAAGACGTCACATCAGTCAGGAGGACAACACGCCCATTATAGATAGTGCAAGGTGATAGCATATATATGTAGCGAAGTAGATGTTGTTTCTGCTTTATAATTTGACGAAAACTCTCCAGTAGAAATAGACTGTTCACCGAGTTTCCCATTTGTCCATTCCATGTGAATATCGCCTTATGCATCTAAAATAACGTCTTTCACCGACCTGTCCGTCTGTATAATCGTAGACACTTTGGGATATGCAGATTCTATCATCTCCGATGTAAGCCTGTCCAGCTCGTGTGGGGGCTGTACTTTGGAATAAATCCCACTTATGCGATCTAAGATGAGTGGCGAGTTCTTCTGGGCTACTAGTCCAAATGGGGACATTCAGAGTGGCTCATCAGTATACAGTGGGAGTTAGGGGATGTGTTGCGGCGGCAGTGGCGGAGAGGTTTCTAGACTAGTTTTAGCTATGCCCCGCCCATATCTAGCTAAACTCCACCAACACGTCGTTCGTGTTAGGATCGATCGATCCTTGAACTCCCTGACTATCAATTTCCAGAAAACTATACAATTAAGCTGTTGAATATTTTGAAACTAATTTGACTGAGTGTTGGTCCTATGGCAGTAACAGTGCCCAGTCAAATTAGTTTCAAAATATTCAACAGCATGTTTATTGAATAGCAAAGACATACAATTCGTGCAACCTGTCGGACTATTAATGTTTAAGACGGACTAAATCGAGTCATTCATGCTGTAATTGATTATGACGTCATCCTACACATCACGTTGAATACGACGTGATATGATGGGTGGATAAACTGGAAAGGTCCATTATGCGTTGTTGACGAACTTACCTACGTCATTCATAACGTCATTGATTATGACGTCATCAAACATGTCACGCAGTGGACTATGACGTCATATAACATCATGCGATGGATGGATAAACTGGAAAGGTCCTTTGTTTGGCTGACTGATCGCAGCTTGTTTTATTTTGCCCATTGCAGGCATCACGACTCTTTTTATTTATATGTTGAGTGTATAGTATGTGGAATTACGAAAACTGGAAGAGGGAGGGCCTTTTTCTTTTTTGAAAATTTATCACTAGATGACTGGATCGGTAATAAATAAAATATATTTTGTTGACATATACATGTTTGATTAAAAAATAGAATGGTAGTGTGGGTGGCCACGTGTCAGTGATTGATGGGATGATATTCAGCGTGATTTGATCACTACATTAGTTATAAAGGGCGTACAGGGAGATAACTACGTGAATGTCTAAGTTGCGCGTCAAGAGTTCTTTCCCATTACATCGATGATACCTTATTTGAGTCTATATACTTTCAGAAGCGGGGCTGGTACAAAGAAATATGACGCCCTAGGCGGATGGTCAGGGGGCGTCCCCACCCACACCACCCTACCATCACCGTCCACACCCAACAGACCATTTTGAAAATTAAATTCTCTGAGAAAGTATTTCTCGTGTTCTGAGCGATAAACAATGCAGTTATTTTGATTCTTAAATTAAATTACACATCAGTTTAGATAAATATGAGTTTAGTAGCAATGGATCAGGATTTTTTGGCCAATTCAATCCATGCTCAATTAACAATGGGCCTTTCCAGTTTTAGCTATGCCCCGTCCATCGCTAACTAAACTCCACCCACACCTTCGCTCGTGCTGGGATCGATCGACCCCTGAACTCCCTGACTACAATTTCCAGAAAGTTATGCATGTAAGCTGTTAAATATTTTGAAACTGATTTGACTGGGTACTGTTGCTGCCCGTGGCAACAACAGCACCCTGTCAAATTAGTTTCAAAATATGCAACGAAATGTTTATTAAATAGTAAAGACATACAACAAAGCTTTAGTCGGTCTTCGATTAAGCGTTGGATGTACGCTTGGACATTAAATATGATGTCGTCCTAAATATCACGTAGTTGATTATGACCTCAGATAATGGATGGATAAACCGGAAAGGTCCATTATAGCAATTTCTGTAAGAAAGACTCTGTTGAATATTATGTAAGAATCTTACTGAAAGATATAAGGCAGCAATGTTATGCGGCAACGACTTCACGTTAAATTAATCTCAAGATATTCAACAGCTTTCCTGTATGGTCAGGTTGTAATTGAAATATTGGGAAGTCATCAATGAAAGGTCACCGAATATATATTGTATAATTGAAATTTCTCCAAGCCAGGTATCGGTTCGTCTTGACATGTTGGAGAAACGACCTGTATCAGGCAGGTGAACAGTCATTAATATCTAACGGATATGCTAACATATGGACCAGGTTTTTTTCTTCAGAAAGGGGAGGGGTGGGAGGGGAGTGGGTCAAACCACCCACCCCAGCCACCTCATGATTTTTATAATGTCCACACTTTTTGGGATTTCAGCCTAATCGTACTCTGGGCGGCAAGCGATGGACAGGGGTGGCTGGCTCATGGAGGCGAGGCTGTTGGAGGGCCAGGAAGAGGAGTCCTCCACCACCTCTTAAAAGGCGGGTGGGGACAGGAGCTCTCCCTCGGGAAGATTAGAAAGGTAAATGCTCTGAGAATCCATTTCCTGCAATCTGGGTGATAAACAACATTCGTAATTCGTTTCCTACATCCTAACTTTCCGCATATCAATAGAATAACCATATGGAATAGCTTCATGCAAAGTTTTTGGGGAATTACAACGTTTGCGTGGCAACAGCCTGTACACCCAACAAAACACTGTTGTAACTGATAATATCATGTCTGCCTCGACAAGACTGTGCGTGACTCACTGCCTAAACACACTGAACAGTCCCCCAAAGTGCCTGAGTGCATGAGCACCGGTCAATGTTTCCATTAACCCTTTAACCCTCGAATTACCTTGCTTATCGAGCCAGTCATTCCAGTGATAAATTTTCAAAAATAGTCTTCTCTAGGTTTGCGAATGGACATTTCTCAAGACCACTGCAGAAGCCGTTTTTGGCTGATACAAGTGTTAAATGGTTAAATGACATGGATAATGCACCGGACTATCTATGAATTACATCACTCTCCCGCGCGATTGATAAACAAAGTTACTGGCGCTGCATGAAAAATGTCTGTCCCGACACTGCTACCATATTATTACTGATTAGACATTATCATTTTCTGAACCATATTCTTAACTACCGCACACATTTTGCCGCCCTCACCCCCACCGCACCCACCCCACCCCACCACACCCCACCACACCCCACCCACCTCCAAACCGATACCTGCGCCGATGTGACTGCTAATGGTATTTTAAGCAATTATTTATGTATCTGCATTGTCTGGTGACTTTCTATGCTCTATATCTTCATGGTTCGGAGATTTTTCAGGATTTTTCTGATTATGTATTTCGGTTGTTGAAGCAATCTGGTGAACCCAAAGCGGATGTCTGTGCGGTATTGTTTTTATACATTAACTCCGCGACTTGACCAATGGAGCCCGGTAATATCCCTGTACCAGCCCAGTAACCTGCGTTATCGGGAATGTGACTCGAGGACTTATCTCAATACTGAGTTCAATGATATAATAGCGATCTTCATGGATGAGACATAAAGTACTGTCATCCCTGCTTATAGCGGACACTTGCATTCCAGTCCAAATATGGGCACCGCTTTAGAACACATGGCCACTGGGTGGTCACATGGTAATTCGTCTTAAAGACCCACCACCATGTATCCTCAAAGTCTTTTTACTATAATAATAATAATAATAATAATAATAATAATAATAATAATAATAATAAATAATAATAATCTTTATTTAAGGAGGGTATACATTGTCAGTAAACTGATCTTCCCAAGGCCCTCACACACACACACACACACACACACACACACACACACACACACACGCACGCACGCACTCGCACACGCACACGCACACGCACACGCACACGCACACGCACACGCACTTGCACACGCACACGCACACGCACATACGCACGCACGCACGCACACACAGACACACACATATATATATATATATATATATATATATATATATATATATATATATATATATATATATATATATATATATATATATATAACTATTTACAAATATACAAAATATACAATATTATAACACAAGTAAAATGACTGTTAAATTAGATAATTAACATATTTGTTCATTTTCGATAGATATTACGAAAACAGTATTGCATAATAATTACCTCACGCATACATACGCGCAAGGTCGTACACATTCATTCACACATACACACATATATAGCTATTTAGAAATAAACAAAATATGCAATATTAGAACACAAGTAAAAAGGTGAAATCACATTGCCCATATATCACTATAATTTAGTAATATATTCATGTGTATTGGATTTGAATGTCAGCAGAGTAGAAGACTGAGTAATCGTTTCAGGCAAAGAATTCCACAGTTGCGCTGCAGTGTATTTGAAGCTTTTTCTGCCATATTCCGTTTTAATCCTCGGAAGTTGTAGGTGATTGCGTGAGTGAACATGTCTTTCATGTAACCAGGGGCCAGAGCATTTCTAGATTTATATGTCCTAATACCCATTTGAATTTGCATTCATTTAGTTAAATTTGTCCCGTTTAATTTTTCATATAGTTGTGCAGATGGTGTCCTCTAAGGCATGTCTAATATCACCCTAGCAGCCCGTTTTTGTAGCTTTTATAAACTATCCAATAATGTAGGTGAAGACGGGCAAAATATAAGACTACAATAATCAATGTGTGAAAGGATATACGACTTATAGAAAAGATTTCGTTGCTCAATGCTAAGATAATGTTTATTTTTCCGTAGAATATAAATCAAGGACGAAAGCTTTTTACAAAGTTTGCCTATATGTTCTTTCCATGCACGCGTATTGTCTATGTATACTCCTAACAGTTTGTCAGATTCCACAACATTTAAGCTTCCACGATTTGTAGGGATTAAAACATTATTATTTACTTGTTTCAATTTATGCTTAGTTCCTAACATCATAAACTTAGTTTTGTCCGTATTTAGCAACATTTTATTATTTACACACCATTCTTCTACCGACTTCATACCGTTAATTAGATTTTCTTGAATTTCAGCGACATTTGAGCTTGCAGCATGCATAGTTGTATCATCAGCATACATATCCATACGATTGTTGACACACATGGGTAAATCATTAACATATAAAATGAACAGAAGTGGCCCTAAAACTGAGCCTTGTGGTACTCCTAAATCGATTGGCAGTGGTTTAGAATTCTTTCCAGAAATTGAAACGTATTGTTGTCTGCCATTTAACTATGAGGAAAACCACTTTAATGTATTATAGCTGAATTTGTAAATACTTAATTTTTGTAATAGGATGTCATGATTGACAAGATCAAAGGCCTTTTTAAAGTCAATCATAATAGAACCAATAAGGTCGCCATTATCTATCGAAAAGCGCCATCTTTCTACTAGATTTAACAAAGCAGTTTCACATGAATGGTTAGGTCTGAAGCCTGATTGCGACTCCACTAATAAATTATACATGGTTATAAATTTATAAATATGATCATGTATGTGTCGTTCAATAACCTTAGAGATAATGGGTAATATAGAGATAGGCCTATAATGTTATGTAGAGGTTTTACTTTTGCACATTTCCACATTTTGGGGAATTCTCCCGTAGCTATGCTTTTGTTTATAATAAGTGTAATTGAGGATGCAATTATTGAGGCTGCACCTTTGAGGAAGTGTGCGTTCAATTCATCATAACCAGATGACTTATTTGTTTTTAAGTTGCTAAGTTCTCTGGACACATATTCAACGGTTATATATGGAATTCGAAACTCTATATTTTCTGGAACTTTATTAAAAAACATGATCTGATAGCTTATCAAATGCCATTGGCCTTTGTTTTATCATGGTGTGTCAGTTTTGACGCGATTGTACTGAAATTTATATTAAAATGTTCAGATTGTATTTGTGGGTTTTGAATTTCACTTCCATTATCATCACAGATTATTGAAGGTAATTTGTCTGCCTTGAGATTTATGTCTTTTAGAATTTTCCATATATTAGCTGGATTATTTTTGCTTGCTTCTAATTTATTTGCAAAATAATCTCGTTTAGATGCTTTAATCAAATACGCAACTCTTTGCTTTAACATTTTAAAATTCAACATGTTTCCTACATTTTTATGATAATCCCTTGCTTTCATTGTTTTTAAAATTTCTCTGTTCATCCATCCCGGTTGACTTACACGTTTAACTCTGCGTTCAATAACAGGAGCGTGTTTATTTATAATGTTGATGAATTTTGCATACCATTGATCAAGCGGTTGATCAGGACTACCTAAATAACCTATAGAACGCCAATCACATACAGACAGGTCACTAAGAAACTTAGCCTCATTAAAGCTTTTGATGCTCCTGTATTTAATAAGTTGGTGCGAATTTTGAGTTTTGAATGGTTTACATTTGCGTACAGCGAATATTGGATAATGGTCACTTAGTGCCAAAGAGCCGACATGTTGTAGATATGGGATTGTCTTCTGGGGGGTCATGACCCCGGGGACATCTTATATTTGCAGTCTAAGACCCCAGTGAATTACTATATTTGAATACCAGGCGAGCTAAGGAACAGATAACACAATGAGCAGGACAATAATAGCGCGATCTAGTGTGTGCATCAAGTCGATGCAAAACTGACACGAAAATGTAGCTGAAACAATTAGTGAAATTGGAATAGAATAGACTAAGACTTAGGGCAGTGAGCTGATGGAGTCCGTCGGTGGTTGAAAGATGAAAGTTATTGCTGCAGCAGCGGCATA
This sequence comes from Chaetoderma sp. LZ-2023a, assembly GCA_034401795.1. Classification (NCBI taxonomy): domain Eukaryota; kingdom Metazoa; phylum Mollusca; class Caudofoveata; order Chaetodermatida; family Chaetodermatidae; genus Chaetoderma; species Chaetoderma sp. LZ-2023a. The sequence continues at coordinate 32,736,598 of CM067369.1, forward strand.
ACCTTTTATAGTATTCAGCAGAAGTTTCGACCAATAGTTTTCTAAATATTCAAGCAAGAGCGTCGGTAGGGTGCTACGGACAGAGTGTACGTAGCACAGACTGAATGACTCATAGGATGACGTAGTAACGTGGCGACGACCGACTTACCATAGGACCGTGATAATGTGACCGAGTTTCTATATTTCTATAGAGTCAAGTTTGTGGGTGGTAATTTTGTCGAAACTGAAATCGAAACTGAATCTAAACCGAGCGCAAAAGGGATACTTGTGCCGGATAATGGCTGGCGCCAGGCTGGGGCGCCAGGCAGGAGTCAACCAAGGGGTTAGATATGACAAACGGACGTAGTTAGTTACATGGTATCCTGTAGGCTAAGAGAAATGGTAACTTGAGTGCCGATAACTCTAGCATTCTACAAGTGGTCGATTGTATAGCATTCTACAAGGGCTGACTGTCGCCTACACAAATCGGAAATTACTATCAAAAAGATATGAGTCAAGAGGCGTGCCGGTCCACCAGCAAGCCTTGGTATGAACAAGCATCCGTCATTCTAGACAGGTCGTCGTCCGGATGAAGAAGCCATCCGGAATTCTAAAATGGGAGAACGAAAACTAAGATAGTATATAAAGGGGACTTTAACTTTAATCGGAATTCCGAGTCCGGACAACAGTGCGTTGAAGTAAACCTAGCCTCGAATCCATATAGTTCTGTGGAACTGATTTTTGTCGAAATTCAAATAAGTTCTTGATGAATGGTTTTAAGTAGCCAAGAACAGTATTCGGAGAAATTGTTTAGCTAGTCGCGAAACGTAACATTATTTAAGTAAAGAACCAGTAATCGTATTTCTAATTAACTACATAGAATACTGAATCAAATAAATAAGTTTGTTTTTATAAATTCTGTTGTGACAGTATAAGTCACTTTCACGTAAAAGTACATAGTTAGAATTAGGAAAATAAAGCTATCACCTTGATACTTTACCTCAAGGCACGAGTTCGTGTTTTAAATAGTGTTTACTCTGGCACCTACGGGAAACCACCGTAGCTTACAGACATCTTCTGTAATCAGATCAGGCCCAGATTACCAAGTACAAATATCGTCATAATCATCTTCTGACGAGGCGAGCTGGTAATCACGCTACTTCCTCTTTGGAAAGATCGGTTGTCGCAGCAACCGCAACATCATAGTCTTGCCGGAGATAGTAGTGAAAAACAGAATCGAAAGATATAGAATCCGAAATCTTCAATGTGACGATTGAATTTTGTCTTTATCTGTGACATACACATGGTCAATCAGTTTAGATGTTTTCTCAGTACCTCTGGTTGGATTACGTATAAGTTGCTCTAAATGAAAAGTTCAGTTAAAGACTGCCATTTATGATTATCTCCTTTAATAAGGTCGAAATTAAAATCTCCTACAAGTATAATATCTGAGTTTTCGGAATATGCCTTTTCTAACATAGCTTCAAATTCATCAATCCAGATAGCGGGTGAATCAGGGGGTCTATAGACACAGCCCAATAGGAAAGGCTTGGTCGTAAAAGGTCTAATTTCAATCCATAGAGTTTCCAGATCATCGGTTTCAAAATTTAGTTTCCTCACATATGAATAGTTATCAGCTATATATAGTACATATTCCACCACCGTCCCATTCTTTTCTGTCCTTTCTTTCATTAACATAGCCTTCAATTTCAATGGAGGTTTTGGGATTGTTGATGAGAGAAATGTTTCAGTGGTACAGAAAACTTCAAGTTCTTTTTCACACTTCTCCATAATCAGTTTTAACTGGTCAATCTTAGGCACCAGGTGCTGTACATTTAAATGACCAATCCTAATTCCTTTAGAATTAATATTGAAAGACGGCAGATCAATTGATTTATTATTATTATTATTATTATTATTATTATTATTATTATTATTATTATTATTATTATTATTATTATTATTATTATTATTAATAGTACGACCACCGCCCCCACCACCACCACCACCACCACCATAGTAACCACCGCCGCCACCACCACCACCACCGCTACTACCACCACCAGCACCAACACCATCATCACCACCGCCACTAGCCACTCACATCATCATCATCAGCAGCAGCAGCAGCACCGTCGCCAATTACGCCATCATCATCATCATCATCATCATCATCACAATTGGCATGATCATTATCATTGCCATGATCGTCATCATCATCATCATCATCATCATCATCATTATCATCATCATCATCATCATCATAGTTGTCATGATCGTCATCATCGTCGTTGTCTTCATCATATAGTATATTATTAGCGCGTATGCCGCATTTTGGCAAGATACCACTATTACTCGTATTGTTAATGAGTAGTTGATATCTATTATCATTGTAAGGTCGGATCCAGCTTTAGTAAGAGGGGGGCAATTGTCCTAATACACATGGGCACATTGAAGTAGCGGGACTAAGCGGCGATCTCGGGTTCGTCCCCAGAAAATATTGAAAATTAAATGCTCTGAAAAGCAATCTCATGAGTTCTGCAGGTAGGAAAAAGGTTTCATTATTTTGCCTCCAAATAATAAATTAATTCTTTTAATTCGACATACAGTTACAACAAGAGTCACTTCACCGTGGGGGTGGGTGGGGTGGGGTGTATGAGGGGAACGATGGGTATAAGAATAATACAAGTGTAATCAGTTACCAGCCAAAAAAATAAAATTTTAGCATGGGTCAATAAAACAAACATTACATAGATTTTCTAAGGACTAAGAGCTAGGACAATCTCCTAACTCTCAGTTCCACGAAAATGAATGCCTTGTTTCCTTTATAGACCAGCCTGAAAACAAATGAAAAAATGCTGCCTGTTTTGGATCATATGCGTTAGAACACATCAGGGCTATAAATGGCTTGCATTACTTGATAGAGCGAGATACCTGCTCGTCAGTATTGATGACTAGCTTTCATATCAAACAATACGCAACCCTCACACATTCACAAAGACATCCACCACTTTTCCAACAATAAATGTCCACAGAATGGTGTCAATGCATAAGATTCAAACCAGAAAGCATTTTCTACAACATACAACATCGAAGATATACCCTTTTCTTCTTTTATATCCTTAAAATTAGCGCGCATCTGAGGACCTGCCAACAGGTAAAACACGAGTTCAATAAGTGCATGTTTTAGATGCATTAAATGGCAAGAGGGTGCGTGTAATTTTGAGGGGGCGGGGTGTATCTTGAAATCATGGATCCGCCCTTAGACTGAGAGAGCGACCGTCTAGTTTTAGTGTCTATGCTGCACAATACTGGCCATCAAAGATGATTCTGGTTCATTATAAGCGATCGAGCAGGAATGGAACGTTTGGACATGGATAACACACCCTGCATTTGTGAATGCCTAATCACGGCACTCAAACCACCAGATATTATAGATAAATTGCCATGTGCCGGTGAACGTAAAGAAGTAAAAGGAAAAAAGATGAATAACATGGCGAGTCCTTTATGACACGTGACCCTAACTAAAATGTTTGCCAGATCGCAAAAATTAAATTCTTCCTTTATTTGTCCTCCTCATTTATTTACTCTATGTTTCTATGATTGCTTTGGGCTAAATATATTATTGAAGACATTTGGAATACATAACTTTTCATCAATGTCAACGCGCTGTAATGTGTATGCACGCATCCGCATGCGTATATAAACTACATCATACTTTACCACAGTGGCTACTCTATGAGCGGGACTGGCTCTTTGCTAGATTCTCACGTGGAATTCAGTGAAATAAGGCGCTAGCAATTCTACCAGTCATCTAACCCTTTAACCTTCTAATTTATTCAAGAAAATTTAAATTTTCTCATAGAAAACGCCCTTTTGCAGACCAAGAGAAGAGTATTTTTGAAAATTTACCGCCGGAATGACTGGCTTGGTTATTGAGCCAGTCATTTCAGTGGTAAATTTTCAAAAATACTATTCGCTTGATCTGCAAATGGACATTTCGGAAGAGCACAGGAGAGACCGTTTTTGCTTGATATGAGGGTTAAAGGGTTAATGTCTGTGGGGGGGGGGGGGGGCGAAATAAAATGACTGATAAGGGAGACAACTGCGTATTATATCAGTTGTTTATGGAAAGTACGGAATGATTTCCCTTGTATTACGAGATGGCAAAATATATATGGTCTACGCACTGGTTTCTAACAGGGTATGGACAGTTCACCGATTGCATAATATGAATGTAACGGTTTTGTCAAGAAATGACTTCTATTTAGTAGTTAACAAGTACTCATTCAGCCAAATAAAACAATGCAATGCATTAAAATGTACCGCTGTAAATACCCAGTATGAGTTTGCAGTGAGTTTTTGCGTACTTAGGTACCGGTTTCTAACGGGGATGTGAATCTGTTATTTATATAGCGACAAGATGGTGATATGACATCACTGTCTATGATATGACAACAGGAGAGTTTGTTAGCAAACGTAATGATACAAACGCCGCTAAAAGGGAGCATAACTTAATTTATTGCCGTGCCTCTTCGTCTGACGCGAAAACGCGAGCAGTTTGCCTCATTTCGTTACAAGTTCTTTATGGACCCTGAAAAAGGTCATTGTGAAAACAAGTTTTTCGACCGACAAATAACAAGGTAGTTAAGATAAGACATTTTTGTTGCATTTTGATAAACTCTTCTTGGGTAAAAATAATGTATTTATGGAAATGAACATGTTTTGACGATCTCACCAAAACACCGAGTGCGGGAGAAAGCAAAACGGACCAAAAGTTAGAAATAGAACCCTGTTAGAAACAGGTACCCTGACAATATACAGACATACAATACACAAACTGATGCAAGTCATACAAATTGCCAGTTCATTCCAAATGAACGAATGAATGAATAATGATTGAATGAATGAATGCTGATGTTGATGCTGCTGCTGCAGCAGCTGCTGTCAATGACGACGCCGACGACTACGACAGGTGATATTTGCAGGACATGGCCAAACGTGGGACCGGATTGAGCATAGCGCATAACGCACAATTGGAGGTTACGCTGGCCAGCCAACGATGTTGGGTGATGTTGGTACTAAGCCGAAGGTGATTGCGGTGGCACGCATCAATCTTATCGAGAATTGTCTTTGAAGCTACAAAGCTGCTGTAGTCGTATAACATCAGTGATACACATGTTGCATCAAATAAACGACTGGAAGGCTATGCTTCCTGTGCCATAACGTATAGAAATGGCTGAAGATATGCACATTAATGATGGCCGGCAGTGGGAGGTCTTTTGCCACTAACTTCGGCTGAAGTTGGTAGGTGCACATGGGTAAACTCGGTCTTTGCTACGTCTATGAAACAATTTTCATTCTGTAGGGAGAAGGTCACCAAGAGGCTTCCTTTCCTCATCTATGAAGTCTCTATCGTCTGCATACTTCATCTGGTAATAACATATAGAACAACCGCTTGCGCTATCACTGCCAAAACTAACAATCACAACATGGACAAAATCAATAATATGGATGCCGATCATTATGGGATGAATGAAAATGCAGGCTGAAACAAGTACCTCAATGTTGAAATCATATCAATATCTGTCTCCTCAATATGCATGAGCTTGGAGACGATAGGGACGATCGGCGAAACAACTCATGGTGGCAGGATCCGGTGTGGAGAGAGTGAAGGCAAAGTGTAAGCAATGTAAGCATTCTCATCAGCAGCACTATTGATTTGGGTTCTGTCTTTAGTGACAGCAGGTTGATGTTCGATACAGTGCCTGTTATTGACAGGTTTGGCCGTAATATAATATATAATGCATTGTAAGGTCGGATCCAGGTTTAGTAAGAGGGGGGCAATTGTCCTAATACACATAGGCACATTGAAGTAGCGGGACTGAGCGGGGATCTTGGGATCGTCCCCAGATAATATTGAAAATTAAATGCTCTGAAAAGCAATCTCATGAGTTCGGCAGGTGGGAAAAGGTTTCATTATTTTGCCTCCAAATAATAAATTAATTCTTTTAATTCGACATACAGTTACAACAAGAGTCACTTCAGCATGGGGGTCGGTGGGGTGGGGTGTATGAGGGGAACGATGGGTATAAGAATAATACAAGTGTAATCAGTTACCAGCCAAAAAAAATAAAATTTTAGCATGGGTCAATAAAACAAACATTGCATACATTTTCTAAGAACTAAGCGCTAGGACAATCTCCTAACTCTCAGTTCCACGAAAATGAATGCCTTGTTTCTTTTATAGACCAGCCTGAAAACAAATGAAAAGATGCTGCCTGTTTTGGATCATATGCGTTAGAACACATCAGGGCTATAAATGGCTTGCATTACTTGATAGCACGAGATACCTGCTCGTCAGTATTGATGACTAGTTTTCATATCAAACAATACGCAACCCTCACACATTCACAAAGACATCCACCACTTTTCCAACAATAAATGTCCACAGAATGGTGTCAATGCATAAGATTCAAACCAGAAAGCATTTTCTACAACATACAACATCGAAGATATACCCTTTTCTTCTTTTGTATCCTTAAAATTAGCGGGCATCTGAGGAACTGCCAACAGGTAAAACACGAGTTCAATAAGTGCATGTTTTAGATGCATTAAATGGCAAGAGGGTGCGTGTAATTTTGAGGGGGCGGGAGTGAAGGGGGCGGGTGTATCCTGAAATCATGGATCCGCCCTTAGACTGAGAGAGCGACCGTCTAGTTTTAGTGTCTATGCTGCACAATACTGGCCATCAAAGATGATTCTGGTTCATTATAGGCGATCGAGCAGGAATGGAACGTTTGGACATGGATAACACACCCTGCAATTGTGAATGCCTAATCACGGCACTCAAACCACCAGATATTATAGATAAATTGTCATGTGCCGATGAACGTAAAGAAGTAAAAGGAAAAAGGATGAATAACATGGCGGGTCGTTTATGACACATGACCCTAACTAAAATGTTTGCCAGATCGCAAAAATTAAATTCTTCCTTTATTTGTCCTCCTCATTTATTTAGTCTATGTTTCTATGATTGCTTCGCCCTAAATATATTATTGAAGACATTTGGAATACATAACATTTCATCAATGTCAACGTGCTGTAATGTGAATGCGTATAAAAACTACAACATACTTTACCACAGTGGCTACTCTATGCGCGAGACTGGCTCTTTGCTCGATTCTCACGTGGAATTCAGTGAAATAAGGCGCTAGCAATTCTACCAGTCATCTAACCTTTTAACCTTTTAATTTATTCAAGAAAATTAAAATTTTCTCATAGAAAACGCCCATTTGCGAACCAAGAGAAAAGTATTTTTGAAAATTTACCGCCGGAATGACTGGCTTGGTTATTGAGCCAGTCATTTCAGCGGTAAATTAAAAAAAATACTCTTCTCTTGATCTGCAAATGGACATTTCGGAAGAGCACAGGAGAGGCCAGTTTTGCGTGATATGAGGGTTAAAGGGTTAATGTCTGTGGGGGGGGGGGGGGGGGGTGTGCGATATAAAATGACTGATAAGGGAGACAACTGAGTATTATATCAATTGTTTATGGAATGTACGGAATGATTTCCCTTGTATTACGAGAGGGCAAAATATATATGGTCTACGCACTGGTTTCTAACAGGGTATGGACAGTTCACCGATTGCATAATATGAATGTAACGGTTTTGTCAAGAAATGACTTCTATTTAGTAGTTAACAGGTACTCATTCAGCCAAATAAAACAATGCATTAAAATTGTTTAAGTCCTCCGGCTAAATGTACCGCTGTAAATACCCAGTATGAGTTTGCAGTGCGTTTTTGCGTACTTAGGTACCGGTTTCTAACGGGGATGTGAATCTGTTATATATATATATATAGCGACAAGATGGTGATATGACATCACTGTCTATGATATGACAACAGGAGAGTTTGTTAGCAAACGTAATGATACAAACGCCGCTAAAAGGGAGAATAACTTAATTTATTGCCGTGCCTCTTCGTATAAAAGAATGATTGTTATGCTGATGCGTCAACGTACCGTGTCTGACGGTAACTGACACATGCCCTCTGATGCGAAAACGCGAGCAGTTTGCCTCATTTCACATCATGAGAACATACGTCCCAGGGTGACTTATCATCGTGATATGTTTAAGGGTTGGAGATATAATAAATTAATAAATAAAATATCTCCTTCCTTTTGTCCATCCCCCTCATCACTTCTCCTGGAAGAGGAGTCTCGGCGGATGGAGGGACGTGTTTTTTCCTGCACAAGAGGATGGTTGCCTGTTCTCAGGCTAAGGGAGTTTATTAATTATGGCGCATAATTATTTGAATATAATTACAATTTTCTGCTGCCTTTTGCTATTGCACTATATTCTCTCTTGCGTGTGCATGGGTTCTCGAGTATATATAATTTAATATTATATTATTTGGGAGCTGAGAATGTCTGTAAGATCTAGATATTTCTTGCATTTTTTCTGACGTCCCCTCTCCTTGAAGGAGCTTTTGCATTGAGGTTTGATGTCATAATCAACCATAGTTTTCTCTTTCCTTGATGTCATAATCTTAGTTTAGAGAAGTCTGTGATGTGGTCATCTCCCTGTTTATTAAGAGTGTGGCGAGATATCTAGATAGTCATAATCTTTCTCTCTCTCTCTTAATTGGGGTTCTGGTTGTATTTGGTGTTTTATTAACTAGAGAAGTCACCTGTCCCGTCAGGGTGGTCATACAAGTAGATGTCTTCTCTCGAGTTTGTTTTGGTTTCTACTAAATAGTCCATTAACAAGGCTTTGAAACTATCATACTCATTGTCTTCGTATCCCTCCCTTTCAGAAGTGTCCATCCTGTCTGAATACCATGAAAGCTAGATTCTTCCCCCACCCTCGGCACCTGTGTTCAGCTTGTAGGCTGTCTAACAAATGTGTTATTTGTAAAGAGTGGTGGGGGGGGGGCGATCTAACATCTGAATTCTTCTCTTTGCAGGCGAAGATGATGGCGGAAGAAGTCGAAGAAGGAGGGTAAGAAGAAGGCCTCTGAGAAGGGTGGGCTCGAGGCCTTCAAGGTTGAGTTAGTGAGTGAGATGCGCAGGACTTTGAAAGATCTGATGCCTGACATGCTTCGCGGCATGTTGCCTGGCACAGGTGTTTCATCTTCCTGCGCATCGACCTCAGTGTGGCTAGCCCCCGTCCCTGGATCATGGCCTATTAGCTCGGACAAAGTGTTTAGTGATCCAGAGGCGGCCGTCTTGGACCCAGGCTTGATGTTCGCATCGCCTGGGGTGCCAGCGGCGCGAGAAGCATCAGGTGGGACCCGACCAGTGGGCCTGACCACGATCACTCGCGGAGTAAACTCATCATCTGCCTTCGAGCAGTCTCCTGGTCAGTCTGGATTAGTTTTCTTTACTAATCCAGAGTCTAACTTTCCTGACCAGGAAGATGATGAGGACTACCTGCTCGGTCCACGGGTTGACCATGAATACATGGATGTGAACGTCTACACTCCTCTCTTGGGGAGTGTGAATGCTCGCACCTATGGCACTGTTCCCTCGGGGGCAGGTTTCATGGTTCAGCCTGTGGCCCGCATTGGAGCAGACGGCCGGCCGTATAAGATTCCATGGTTGGACGTGGAGTCTCATACGGACGTTCCGGGCCGCGCTGGTGTGCACGAACTCCCTCACACAAGCGCAGCCTTGGTGCCTGGTTTGCCTATGGAGAATGCTATGCTAGCCCTCGCGGGCCCGTATACATTCCCTGGGCAGCCATGTTCGTCTATAGCCTCCTCCTCGGCCATACCTGCGAATGCCTTTGAGGATGACGAGGGCCCGCTGCTCGTCGGAAATTCGCAGGTAGCCACGGATGAAGACTGGTCAGAGGCATGTGCGTGGCTCCTCGCTGTAAGACCAGAGCTGGCCGTAGACGAGACAGCCGCCGGTAACCCTCGGGCATGGGCCAGCACGGCTCTGTCTCTGCCGTACGCTGAACATGTCTTAGATATGTTCTCGGCAGCAGAGGAGTCGATCAGACCGAGAGGTCGCCTCGCGAAGGCCCCCCGCGAGGTAGCTAGGCGATGTCGGGTTACTGCTAGTCAGTATGCTCGATATGGCCTAGCACCCAGACCGAGCGCGGACGACCACGCTGCTCTGGGGGAAGATACGTGGCCGGGTTTCCGTGCTGACACGGGAGTGTTGTGCACGGGCGCTATGCGCTTGGCAAATGCCGCCTTGCGCGACACCGAGGAGAGCTCATGAGCGGCGATCAGTGTGCTGTCGCATGTCTCTCAGCTGCTATCGGGGGTGGTAGCAGCGTCGGTGCAGCAACAGCCTAGTCCCGTGACAGTCCAACGAGCCATCCAGGATGGCATCAACCTGGCGTTGGACTGTCTGACTAGGTCGGTCACAAAGTCACTGAGAATGAGGCGCACTTTTGCATTGGACAATTTGTGCCCGTCTCAGGAGCTCAAGTCGCGCTTGTTGCAAGCACCGATGGCGGGCCCTGGACTCTTTGGAGGTGAAGGTTGTCGGCACCTCCAGGAGACAGTGACTTTGGTGAACAACCAGAGGGCACTGCGTGCACAGTTTGAAGTGCTGCGCAGAGAACACATGCGTGTTCAGCCCTCGGCTGCTCGACAGCCGTACGCTCGTGGCGGTGCTGGCAGTGTCAGAGGCCAGCAGGCCAGCCGGTTTAAGAGATCGCGTTGGCTACGTCAGCAGCAGCGTGCTGTTGGACGACAGCCAGCGCCTCAAGCGCAGCCAGCCAGACAGCAGCCCACGCACCGTGGTGCACGTGGCGCTGGTCGCAGCACGCGAGTTGCGGCGCGTGGTAACCGGGCCTGATGCAAGAAAACTTTTTCCGGTTGTCACAAGTACCACTCAGGTGTTGCCACTCGTACCAGAGACACACCCACTTCTAAAATTTATGGGCACTCCGTCAACCCTAGGTGCACCAGTGGGAGGTCGTTTGACTTGTCACATTCAGAAGTGGGCGCGGTTAATTCAGGACCGCTTAGTCTTGCAATGGCTTTCGCACGGATACAGTCCAGAATGGATAAGAGGTCCGCCGTTGCATTTGTCTCTGGTACTGGTCTGGACTCAAATTCCAAGAGATCCAGACAAGCGGTTGTGCATAGAAGAGGAGATAAAATCTCTAATTCTAAAAGAAGCAATTCAACCGGCGCAGGATTGGCCGGGCTTCTATCCAACCGTGTTTCTTGTGGTGAAGAACACCGGGTGGTGGAGACCAATTCTCAACCTCAAACCTCTAAACAAGTTTTTAGACACACCGACTTTCAAAATGGAAACAGTAAGATCGGTGTTGTTGGGGTTAGAGAAGGGGATGTGGACAGCATCTATAGATCTCAAGGATGCTTATTTCCACATTCCAATTGCAAGGAGTTTTCGTCGGTTCCTGAGATTTGCTTTTCAGGGACGCCAATTGGAATTCAAGGTTCGTCCATTCGGCATCTCGACGGCTCCAAGGGTCTTCACTCGAGTGGTACTTGCTATCACGGCATACCTCCGCAGGAGAAATGTAGCTGTTCACACTTACATAGACGACTGGTTGCTGAAAGCGCACAACCCAGAAAGTTTGACAGCAAATCTGGAGATAGTTTTGGAAACTCTCACAGATTTAGGCTGGATAATCAACTTTCAGAAATAAGAGCTGGCTCCATCCCAGAAGTTTGTTTACCTGGGTATGTTCTTCGATCTGGAGATAGGATATGTTTATCCATCCCAGGAGAGAGTGGAAAGTCTCCTCTCGTGCATTCAGTTGGTTTGCAACAGTCGTTATATTCTAGCACGGGTCTATCTGAGAATGTTAGGTCTGATGGTTTCGATGGAACCGGTCATTCCTCAGGCAGCCTTACACAGGCGGCCGATTCAATTGTTTCTCATGACTCCTTCAAGTGTTGGACCCTCTCATTCATCACCTTCATTGGTGGATGGAGAGAGGAAATCTCCTGGCGGGGGTCATGCTGACCCCTCCCCACCCGCAAGTAATGATGTTTACGGATGCATCGATGGAGGGTTGTGGAGCTTGCCTGGAAGAAGCCACTATATCAGGGCTTTGGAATCTGGAACAGTCAAAGGAACATATCAACATGCTAGAATTGCGGGCTGTAGTTCTAGGCCTGGAACACTTCCTGAAGGAAGTGGAGGGAAAATTTGTCATGATACGTTCAGACAACTCTACAGTAGTGAGTTACATAAACCGCCAGGGCGGAACGAAGTCGCCCAGTCTCTGTATGATGACATGGAAGCTGCTTTGCTGGTGCATGGATCATATGATCACCTTGAAAGCAGTTCATATTCCGGGAAGGCTGAATCTGTTAGCAGACACATTGAGCTGAAGGATGAGTATTCTGCCTACGAAATGGCAACTAAATCAATGTGTGGCGGATCACCTGTTCAATCATTGGGGAAAGCCCAACATAGATTTGTTCGCAATGAAGAAGAATGCGAAGATGACAACGTACGTTTCTCCGATTCCAGATTCAAGCGCTATCGCAATAGATGCGCTAGCTATCAGTTGGAAGGGAATGTATGCATACGCATACCCTCCAACAATCCTGATTCCAAGAATCCTTCAGAAGATCAGACAAGAGGAATGCCAAGTGCTTCTGATCGCCCCGAATTGGCCAAGCCGATCATGGTTTACGGATCTGCTGGACCTTCTGGTTTGCAATCCGGTTCCTCTTACGCTGATGGACGATATTATCTTCCAGGGCAAAACCCTTCACAACAATCCGTCAATGTTTCAATTGACTGCATGGATGTTGTCAAACAATCCGCGATTAAGGAGGACTTTTCTGAGCAAGCAGCCAATTTCATGGCCGGAGCCAGGAGGGGGTCAACCTCCAGAGCTTATAATTATAAAATCAACAGATTTGCAGAATGGTGCTCAAAGAGATGTATCTATCCGATGGAAGCATCTATTCAGGTAGTAGTTGATTTTCTCTGTCACCTGTATGATACCTATAGTCTTAAAACCTAATTCTATTGCTGGATATAAATCAGCATTGATGACTGTTATCCCTTGCTTGGCAAAGAGGGGAAGTGATAAAGTAAGTGTTTTAAATACTCTTATTAAAGGTATGGGCAATCTCAGACCAAGAAATCCTCCACTGACACCGTCATGGAGTCTTTCTCTGGTTCTGCAGGTTTTGAGTGATAAACCTTTGGAACTACTTAGTGCTATATCTGTAAAATTATTGACACTTAAAACTGTATTTTTAGTTGCGGCAGCATCAGCCAGACGCAGGAGTGAAATTCATGCCTTGTCTGCTGAGCCTGACCGTTATATAGTTACAGGTGAAAGCCTTAAGCTTCTACCAAGATTGAATTTCTTGGCTAAGAATCAATCTTTAAAGTATCCGGGTAAACCTATTATTTTACCTGCCTTAACCAGATATGATCCTGGTGCTAAAGTATGGTGTCCGGTCCATGCTTTAAATAAGTACAAGAGAAGAACTCAGGTTTGGCAGACGGACCCATGTTCCCTATGGTTGTCATATATTGAACCCCATGGGTGGGCGTCAAGAGACACTATTTCCAGATGGATAGTAGAATGTATCCAATTCTGTCATAAAACAGCCACTGGAATCCAGGTAGATAGAGCCAAGGCTCATAGTGTCCGTGGTGTGGTAACTTCCACAGCATTATTTAATGGTGTATCTATTGAAGACATTATGTCAGTAGCCCAGTGGCACTGTGAATCAAGTTTTACCGACCATTACCTTCTTGACACTTCTATCCCACTCGCCGTCTCAGTCCTCAGAAAATAAAATATTAATGCAGAGGTTTATGTTTGTAAATAGTTTCCTCCTCTGCTATTTTCAAATATCACATTTGTTGGTAGGGTATCCCTACTATTAGTTGGCACATTTCTCTTCATCCGGTGGTGGAAGAGATGAATGCCGCGTCCAAGACATCAGAGGTCAGTGGCTATGACCATTTTTTGATTTTTTGTCTTGGTGATGATGTCATTTTTATTTTTATTTTTTAATATGGTGATGGTTAATGTCTCTTAATTGTGGTTCTTTCAGAGAGTTTTTGAAATAGAAGCAATTCTTCTTTTTCCAATGTCTAGTAATACTTTTCATTAAGTATTAGAGAACGTGCTAGTCATTTAGAGCAGCGTTTTTTCCTAAACCTTCCTCAGAAAGAGGGGGGGGGGTGGGGTGGGGAGCGCATTTGCCTTTTGATCAATCTCTCTTCATGGGTCGATTATCCGATGCAAAATTCTATTCCTGGTTGTGGCTTCAGTCACAATTTTCAGATGGTTTAAATCTCTTGAGAATTCAAAGAGCCTAGTCTCTTCGAGGGTGTGCTGGTTTTCAGGACCTTGCCTCCCTCCCACCAAAATTTACTTTCAAATTCTGGTTTTTATCAAGAGTGTTAGGGAGATAAGTATGTTCTCATGATGTGAAATAAGTAAATTTATCAAATTTCTTTTTCACGAGTGAGATGACATACTTACCTCCCTAACAGGATCCCGGCCTCGTCACCCCACGGAGGCCTGGTCCTTTGGCTATTGAATAGTTGCTTCTATGTCAGCCAATATTTAGTAACGGAAGTACCGGTGTGCGCATGCGCAGAGTGTGGTGTTTGTCATGTGCATGACTGTGTACTTCCACCTGCCCATTAGGGGCACCTCAGTTTTTATAATTCTGAATATTATTGAATTTAGAGCCGATATACTAGTATATCAAGAGTGTTAGGGAGGTAAGTATGTCATCTCACTCGTGAAAAAGAAATTTGATAAATTTACTTATTTCGTTACAAGTTCTTTATGGATCCTGAAAAAGGTCATTGTGAAAACAAGTTTTCCGACCGACAAATAACAAGGTAGTTAAAATAATTACCCATTTTTGCTGCATTTTGATAAACTCTTCTTGGGTAAAAATAATGTATTTATGGAAATGAACATGTTTTGACGATACCACCAAAACACCGAGTGCGGGAGAAAGCAAAACGGACCAAAAGTTAGAAATAGAACCCTGTTAGAAACAGGTACCCTGCCACAAACTGATGCAAGCCATAAACATTGCGAGTTCATTCCAAATGAACGAATGAATGAATAATGATTGAATGAATGAATGCTGCTGTTGATGCTGCTGCAGCAGCTGCTGTCAATGACGCCGACGACGACGACGACTGGTGATATTTGCAGGACATGGCCAAACGTGGGACCGGATTGAGCATAGCGCATAACGCCCAATTGGAGGTTACGCTGGCCAGCCAACGATGTTGGGTGATGTTGGCACTAAGCCGAAGGTGATTGCGGTGGCAGGCATCAATCTTATCGAGAACTGTCTTTGAAGCTACAAAGCTGCTGCAGTTGTATACCATCAGTGATACACATGTTGCATCAAATAAACGACTGGAAGGCTATGCTTCCTGTGCCATATTGTATAGAAATGGCTGAAGAGATGCACATTAATGATGGCCGGCAGTGGGAGGTCTTTTGCTACTAACTTCGGCTGAAGTTGGTAGGTGCACATGGGTAAACTCGGTCTTTGCTACGTCTATGAAACAATTTTCATTCTGTAGGGAGAAGGTCACCAAGAGGCTGCCTTTCCTCATCTATGAAGTCTCTATCGTCTGCATACTCCATCTGGTAATAACATATAGAACAACCGCTTGCGCTATCACCGCCAAGACTATCAATCACAACATAGACAAAACCAATAATATGGATGCAGATCATTATGGGATGAATGAGAATGCAGGCTGGAAACAAGTACCTCAATGTTGAAATCATATCAATATCTGTCTCCTCAATATGCATGCGCATGGAGACGATAGGGACGATCGGCGAAACAACTCATGGTGGCAGGATCCGGTGTGGAGAGAGTGAAGGCAAAGTGTAAGCAATGTAAGCGTTCTCATCAGCAGCACTATTGATTTGGGTTCTGTCTGGTCGCTAGAACCAGATACCATAAGTGCTTCTTCATTTTTTCTCACGGGAATTGCAGCCAGCTTTCCCTTCTTCTTCCCCCACCCTCTTGTTCGTCGCTCAGTCTAACAGCGTTCCCTTCTTCTTTCGCCCATTTTCACGTCCTTAGCCCACATGCATTCCTTTCTGGAGGGGTAACTACACTTCCTGAAACCTCGAGCTATCGTTTACATAAAGGATAGCCCTGGGACTGGAGGAAGCCAGATCTCCAATACCACCATAGGGGCACTAGGCATCTTTCCAACTTGCCATCTCCTGGTGCTGGAAACTCACCTTGCCCTGATGACGGGATCTCGCCATGCCCTGCTGAAACCCGCCATGCCTTGCTGAATAGCCCTGTTGACGGGAATGAGCAATTCCTGGTCACGGACACTCGGCATATCTTGGTGATGGGAACGTGCCATGGTCTGGTGACTGGATCCTCCTATCTCCTGATGACTGAAACTTTCTCCTCTTGACGGGAGCTCGCCATGGCCAGCTTACTGGAACTCACCATCTCCTGGTGTTGGAAACTCGCCATGTCCTGGTCTAGGGATCTCGCCATCTTCCATTGATGAGAATCTGCCATGCCCTGGTGACGAAAACTGGCCATTTTCTGGCATATTATTATTTTCGTGACCAATATTGAGTTAGCATCTTGAATCATGAATTGAAATCCTTACTAAAACAGATCGGCTTTGGTGACCGATCTAAAGAGATATACTTGAACTTCTTAAAATTATGAAATATGTTAATTTAGGTCAAGAGTTCATATGGGAGATAACATTGAAAAGTGGTCCTCACTGGCATTAGAAGTAAACAGATGTACATGAAACGACATATGTCAGTTCACCATCATATTAGATTACCAAGCAAATTAAGATGGACAAGTTTTTGCCACATTATTTTAAAACTATCAAACCGCTGTATTGCTTTTCTATGTGAGTCGCGGAAAGCCAAAAATGGTTGTCCATTTAACATATCATACTTAATCGCTAAAATATGATGAAATAAAAATATGTCAATAGGATATATCCCTGTTCAATGCAAATGGAATTTTCTTCACCTTGTTTATTTTAAATGACTGATGACGGCTAGCCAAATGTACCCATCAATCTAGTTAAAGTCTAAAGCTCAAAATAGGATTCAACCGGCTGACTACATGGATATACTACTATCATTTACTTACCCGGGATTTAAATTTTCCAAGTCTATGAGCAAATGTGTCCACTCCGAAAATGTGCCATATCATATTACCTATATGTGGACATTTTAGTGGTGACTAGACCGTAGACATACATTTCTGACATATTATATGCAAATACCGTCAAACATAGTCAATTATTAAGTGATATTATGGTTATGTAATTAATGCATTATTCACATACCATGGTAACGACGACGACGACGACGACGGCGACGGCGACTACGACGACGGACGACGACGATGTGAAGGGAATAATATATTATATTTTCCCCATTATCCCCGACATAGTTCATCTTATAAATGCAGCTACATTATTAATGAGACAATGTGAGACGATGACCTCCGATGACATCGCCGGCTATTAAGGGACTTTCATGCCACCACCGGGACATAACCCGTGATGGGATCAGTAGTCCATAAGGAAGGATAGAATAGGTTAATCATGAAATAGTAGACTGGATCAATTTAGGCCGGGCCCCCAATCGTGTATTTTGACTAGTTATGACCGCGGAACATACTTTTGTTTTCGTGACCGATATCGATCCAAATAACGCAGCTTACTGGGCCGATGCTCAGCCAAATTTGGCAGGAAGGCTCACATCGTGGTAGGCTCCTGTATTTCTATTCAAAATTTTGAATAGTCGAATCTTCTTTTAAAATGTAAGGAAATTTTCAAACCGCTTCTCTTCCTTAGTCGCTAGACAAATTTCAACCAAATATGGCTAGAAGGACCGTATCGTGGTAGGCTACAGAACAACTATTACGAATTTTGATTGGTACAAAATCTTAGACTTTATGAAACATTTCCTGGAAATAGTCAAAACGCGTCTCCTCCTACCTGCTTGGCAGATTTCAACCCAAACTGGCTATAAGGACATTATCGTTGTAGTCTCCATAACTTCTATTCACAATTTTGCTTGGTCAATTTTGGGGTGAAAATCTGAGATTTTATGAACCATTTCCTGGAAATAGTCAAAACGCTTCTCCTCCTTAGCTGTTTGACAGATTTCAACCGAACTGGCTCGAAGGACCTATCGTGGTAGGCTCCAGGACCTCTATACAGAATTATGCTTGGGCAATTTTTGCGGTGAAAATCTTAGAGTTTATGAAAACTTTCCCGGAAATTGTCAAAATGCATCTACTCTTTAACCGCGTGGCGGATTTTCATCAAATTTGACTGGAAGGACCATACAGTGGTAGGATCTAGAACTTCTATTCAAATTCTTTTTCGATATTTTACTGACCATTTAGCAAGAACTTCCAGAACCATTAAAACACTGTCAACGAAACCTGGAGTCAACAATCTTATCGTGATAGGCTTCACCATATCAAACGTGAATATCGATTGGTCAATTTTTGGCGGCCATCTTGGATTTTGCGAAGATTATCCAGAAATCATTTAAACCGCATCACCTCCTAAACAGCCTGGTGAATTTTAACCAGATTTGGTTGAAAGGATCGTATGGTTATAGTATGTAGAACTTCTAGTCAGAATTTTGATCGATTAAGGTTTTGGCATTTTCCGGATTTTCTGAAAGTTTCCAGAACAATTTAAAACACTTATCCTCCTTAATCAGTGCCCCGATTTCAACGGACGTGTGTTTAACAATCCTTTTAGTAGGTAGGTAGGCTTCGACATATCAAACGAGAATTTCAATTTCATATCGGATAAACAGTTAACAAACATGGCGTTTGGCAAGCCATCAACGACACTGACTCAGTCCATCAAATACATTGACTCAGTCCATCAAATACTTTGCCTCAGTCCAGCTAAGACATTGACTCAGCACATCAAAGACATTGACTCAACCCAGCAAAGACATTGACTCAGTCCATCAAAGACATTGACTCAGCCCATCAAAGACATTGACTCAACCCATCAAAGACACTGACTCAGCCCGTCAAAGACACAGACTTAGTCTATCAAAGACATTGACTCAACCCATCAAAGACATTGACTCACCCCATCAAAGACATTGACTCAGTCCATCAAAGACATCGACTCAGTCCATCTAAGACATTGACTCAGCCCATCAAAGACATTGACTCAACGCATCAAAGACATTGACTCAACCCATCAAAGAAACTGACTCAGTCTATTAAAGACATTGACTCAGCCTATCAAAGATGTGCTCTCTGCATGGAGGGACATACGTATAAAGATATATTATGCACCCACTATTGATGCGGGTTTGAGTATTGGCTAGCCTGACCCTGGTTAGAACCATATTAGTTATATGCCGCTCTACGTCCATTCCGGCGTAGAGGAACGGAAGAGGGATGGACACTTTCAGCTTGTCATTCTAAATGCAAAAGTTATCACTTAAACTCATATAATCTCACTGTATTATCGCTAGGAATGACATAGAACTAATAATAGCGATGTATACATTTGATCGGATCTAGATTAGCCGCTTTTTGCGCAAGTCATATTGTTTCTTAGAAGTAATTATTATCGAGCATTGTCCGATAGGCAATACATATGATTCGTTTAAACAAAATGAACAACAATTCTAGTGATATAAGTGAATATAAATATATAGCATAAATACAATAAATCATAAACAACTATTTTCCGTCACTTATATAAATATCTGAGAAGACAAAAAAGAATGAATAATGAATCCTTTAATGGTCAAGATTAACAAAGGCAATCAGATTTTTGCTTATCAAATGTCCATTTACAGGTTAAGAGGTGTATTTTTTAACAATTTACCAAACCAGATATGGAGCCATGCGTCCAACAATACATTTGCAAAGATAGTTTTCATCTTGGCCTGCAAATGGGCATTTCTCAAGATCATGGCAGACGTGTCCCTTAAAGGGTTATTCACTAGTTTAAAAATAGCGAATACTGGGTAAGCAGGCATATGACAATATTACATAAACAACTCTTTATGCAGAGATATATATATATATATATATATATATATATATATATATATATATATATATATATATATATATATATATATATATATATCTGCATAAAGAGTTGTTTATGTAATATATATATACCGTAAACATAAAATTATGGATACAATTTTCAATGCCGCTTACAATATTTATTGTAATTTTTTGTGTTAAATGCAGAAAGGTTATTGCGTGCAGTGATTATAAAGCAATTACTAATTAGTGTAGCGAAGGCTAAGACAACATTTACCATACATAGCAATGCATTATAAGATAAAAACCATCGCTATTCATTTTCTGATGACGAATCATAAAAAGGCATAATTTTGCATAATTTTCCGATTGTCCGTGGTAGGCCCATGCTACAACCCACGAAAGAGATGCTTTTGAACAAAAACAGCCTTGCAGATATTTAGACTTTGCTGAAAGGAACATCATGAGAGCAACAGGTTTCCCATCTATCTCTTGTGACCAAATTCTGTGGGTGATTATAACAACGGTTGATTTAGGTGAGCTCGTCTGTACACGGCTATTTGATACAATACTCGCAGCAAATTAAATTGAAAAGCATCTTCAATTGGCGGCAGTGTCCTCAAATCTGATTTGGATGTTGCAAATATATGCTTGACGATGTGTGTTCAAACAACTAGTACCACTTCGACCAATGAGATTGTCAGTATATTCCCTAGCTTCATTTGTTATTGGCGCTGTCACTGCCAATGTACTATCATTTTCAAATGCTGCAAAATTATCCAACTCTTCTGCATGCCATACTTAGTGAAGCCTTTGCTGCTCTCCGCTTACCCCGCCTGAATGGATAACGTACTGTCTCGCAACCACTTAACAGATATGTAAACAGCATGGTGTCTATCTGTTCTCGAGGCTCCTTACAACACTTACCACAGGAAAGTAAGTCTTATTTCTCTGAATCCAAATATCCTTTAGAGAGTCTAAACGACAAACGTGATACAGACAGAGCATGATCATATTGGTATCTGTCGCATGAACTTATTATGTGTATGTCCAAAACGAATCAGACAATATGCCAGGCAAGCCATAATCCTTGTGTCTGTTTCTTCGTGCTTTCTGCACGACAGATCTATAACAGTACTTACCATGCACAAAACAGCGACAGTGTGTCCTCCGTCATTGGCCATTCCGCCTAGAATCATAGTCATGCCATGTGGAAGAGAATCCGCATTTTCACTAATCGAGTTGGCAATAAACTCTTGTAAGTTGGCTTTGCCGTGGGTTTTTTTCGTGAACATCTTCCTGTCAGGAATGCTTAGATTATATGATGCACAAAACCCACGGATGTGCCACGTATGATATCGCCTCTGTCTCTCGTCACCTTTAAGAGTGCTATCGTCAGCGAAATCACAATGTTGACACATCTACAATTGCTGGGTTTGAACATGAGAATTTTCTGAATGCAGCGTTTTCCCACGGTCACTGACTGTCCTCATACCTAGGTTTTGGAATCTGTTGACAATATAAGAAATACTTTTGGCAGCTAACAGTCTGGTACAGTTGGTTGCACAAATTCATGCCTACATGCTATGAGAACTGTCAGAATATCAGGTTAGTTATCCTTATGCATTGTATATACTTGTTGGAGTCTTGTGTCAATTTCAAACAATGATGTAGGTTAATTTTTGAACTCATGTGAAAACACTACCTTTCGGGTATTATCATCAGCACTTTGGATCCAAAGTACCCGTGTTACTGCACTTTCATTTTGAAAGATTTTGATATGATTTTGCTTTTTGGATGCGCAACCGCTATTCTTGGATGCAAACATAATCATCTTTAGTGGTTCTATCTTACTAGAAAATGTATTCTCTGTAATTTTCATTGCCTCTATGCCCTTACATTTTGCTTCTATCAAGTCAATGGTGGCAACTTTCTCCCCTGCAACTATATTCATTAGATCAACATAGTTGTTGCAGCAGAATGGATTCATCATTTCCTCTGTGATAAGGCATTTGATTTCTCAACTAACTTCTGCCTCTCTAGTGCCTTCTTGATTGAGTGTCCATGCTGAATTGCATGATGTTCTTCCCGCTTCGCCCTTGACTTTGTACACATTGTGCTTGTTTGGCCAGAGACGGTGCAGTGTTCACATACTTTTCTCTAGCGGCCGGAGCCGAGGATATGCCCTTGATTAATGATGTCTTCCAGCGCCATCTCTGCCTTCATGCTATTTAATATACCATCTAATTAATGTATGCAAAGAAAATTTCATTTCATAAAGTTATCCTGACCCGTTTGGGTGTTTCTCAGGTAGATTGTGCATGCCCTTGAGATAGGGAAGCAAAACACCATATACTTGATATAGCGGCTCGGTGCAATTTATGGTGACATATTTTGCGCTTCTTGAAGCTGCTCATTCCGCAATCGTGCTCTCCCCCTCTCCCTCCCTTTCCCTCCATCCTTCCTTCTCTTTCCCTCTCTCTCTCTCTCCCTCCCCCTACCCCCCCCCCCCCCCCCTTTCTCTCTCTCTCGCTCGCTCGCTCTCTCTCTCTCTCTCTCTCTCTCTCCCTCCCTCCCTCCCTCCCTCCCTCCCTCCCTCCCTCCCTCCCTCTCTCTCTCTCTCTCTCTCTCTCTCTCTCTCTCTCTCTCTCTCTCTCTCTCTCTGTCTCTCTCTCTCTTTCGCTCTCTCTCTTTTTCTTTCTCTCTCTCTCTCTCTCTCTCTCTCTCTCTCTCTCTCTCTCTCTCTATGAAGGGGTGTACTGCTTTAAGAAACGAACCATATCGATGTACGTTAGCCAGAACATTGCTGTCACGCCTAAAGTTTCCAGGAGGTAGATCCCGAGAGGAATCATTGCCACTAGGTTTACATTTATCTCTCTGCAGTATGATCTGACTATTTTTGACTAGTTCTAATGCCTCCCACAGATTGTTTAGATTGCTGTTGAGTTTCAATTTGTTCTGATTCGAACCAGATTTTAAATGCATTCGGCAACCTTCTCAGTGAATGGCATCTCGGTATCATATAATACTGCTTTATACCGAGAACGTTATTTGCGCTGCCTCGTTTACCAATGCCATTTCCATCGTCGCCATCCCTTCCCTCTCTCCCGCATATGATGAAGGGACCTTGCTTCTCTCTAATTGTTTAAGATGATACGATTTTCCATCACTATCATCTCATGTGCAGATACTGGTTTGTGTTATTATAATATGGCTAGCTATCCGGTATGTATTTGAAAGCGAGCCCATGTGCCAAAACCAGATATCCTTGGACCAACCTAGGATAATGGATAGACTGTAATGTGTGACAAAGACTGTAGCACCGCGGTATGGGGGTGGACTATTGCCCCATATGCTGGCAGGTACGTTAGGGAATGGAATAGACAAGGTAGAGAATCAACAAGAAACCAGCTCAACTGAGGATGATAGCAGAAATCAGAATTAGACTCTGATAGTGACAATGACTAATTGAGAGATGATATGATCAAATGCAATTTAGTAGATATATTGTCTGGTAGTTAGTAGCATAAGTACACACAATATGGGTGGTCATTTTTCGGTCTAATTAATTTTCATTTCGTTTTTCAATAACCCTTAGTCAGTTGAAATAGGAACGCATTAAAATTGACCCTTTGGATTTGTAAGATGGTGTCTAATACTCACTCTATAAGAGCTTAATATTAAATAGTTTTTATTATCACATTGTCAGTCACAACAAATCAAATTATAAGCAGATTTTATGCAGCTCGGGTAAAATGTGAGCCCATTTGACTGTGCTGACCTAATTATCTAACCGATTTGCATATAACATATATGAAATAGAGGCCACTATAAGGGACATTTTGAGTGTTTAGTCACTGCGCTCGGGTACAGATATATGATGTTATGCGCGTTTCATTTTTCGGTATCACATGATTGCATTTTTCCGTTATATAAAAGTGTACATTCTGTTAGTTGTCATAGTAACAATATTTTAAGCAATGCATGCACATTGGCCCATTAGATGTATCAGACTCTGTCGAATACTCGCTTTTAAAGATGTTAACCTCAACCTATTCGTTTATTAGCACTTTGTCTGTCACAAAAATGTATAATTGCCTACTTTGAGCAGCGGCACAATTGATGACCTTTTGACCTCTGCTGACCTAATTAGTTAACCGATTTTGACATAATGTACACGAAATGGTAAAGGAGCTTAAAAGTAGCAGTGTTACTTACAGTGTGGTCATTTGCTAGGCTATTATGATTATACCGATAGTTATGTACATTTTTGTTACTTATACTCCTTAATATAGTCTGTCTTGCTGTTGTATATACAGTCCTGATAACATCCCAATGATTTACTAGTGCAAGAGTATTATGATATCCAACATTGATTTTCTTATACTTGTGTATGCCATCTATGATGGTATCATGTGAATTATGTTATGTCAGTGGCGGTAAGGTTCGACCTTATTTTGCACACTACAGCGTTAGGCTCCCTTGTGGAGCAGCCCTGATTGTGGGTGGATTTGGAATCCAGTATGGCCCTCCGAACAGTCGAAGGGGGAGTTGAGCCCCCCTCCCCCCATGAAATTTCGAAATCTAGGTGGGCTCAGATGGCATAACCTGTATTTCTGGAGGTAAATATGGACCTTCAGTTGGCTGTAAAATTATTCTGTTTTACCCATTTTCTCAGGAAAATGTCCACATGACATTATTATCTGTAAGAAAAAGCTATATTATCTTAACATCTGAGCCATTCAAATGGTTAGCATCGTGAAATAGTTATTTTTGCTGAAGGGAAATGTTTATGTTCGTTTTTGCTTCTGAAAAGGGGGTTGCCTACTTATATTCTACTACAAATGTGAAAGGCTGAGAATATTATTAGTTGAGAAGAACGGCAACGGTGGCAGCTGACTCTTAATATAAGCAAGTTGCCCCAAGAAATGTTTCTCGGGACCTGCAAGACGGTGCCTTTTTAAGACAGATTGCCTTTTAATATAAACCAGTTGCCATAAGGAATGCCTTCTGGGGGCCTGCAAGATGGCGCTTCTTTAAGATAGCTGGCCTATTATTGCAAGACAGTAGCCATATGGAATGTTTTTGGGGCCGAAAGATAGACTTTCTTTAGGACCACAGTTCTTATAGAACGACCATATTGCTTCCCCTGAAATGCAGGATTGACTAATATGATTAATAAGGCATTTTCACTTACTTCACGGTACCAAGTTCTTGCTCAACAAAGCAATTTTCTGCGTCTTTATCAATAATTTCTTCATTTATAAATTTCAAATAATACGTGTTTAGATTTTTGGGTATCTATAAGAATAAATGCTTCTAACTTTGGTCTAGCCAATGTGCTACGCAGTCTGTCTTTAATATTATTTAGCCCAGATAACTTCATTCATAGGCGACTTGTGCGACTGATAACAACAAGAGAAATTTGTTGGCCACCCCAATCGACTTATACGCATATTTGTGAGGCAGCCAGTATCCACAATTTACATAGTCCGTGCAAGATATATTAGGCACTGTTTCTGTATCCATAACACCACTTTCACAGTCACTATCGTTATCAGAGTCTGCCCATTTATCAAATGTAATATACTATTCTGGAGCATTAGGTGTAAGCTTATTACACCTTCTAGCCACATGTCTCAGCTCAGATAGTAAATTCTCAAGAGTTTTCGTCTCATAGATGTCATTGCTACATTAGGCAGCCCATTACATCAAATTTCACTGAAGTTGCGTGGATTTAGACAGACCAAATCAGAAAAAGGGGCTATTTTACCTGTTATCATGATGACAGGCAATTTTGTGTGCACAATATACCTCAATTTCATATTTAATCAACAGATTGCGCCTACACTTTCATCTCTGTCTCTTCAGCTGGCGTCTTAGCATTCTTTCAGATCTATATCAAATTTGTTATTTTCTCTGAAAATATTGGCTGCCCAATTTCGAATTAGCAGATATACTAGCTGCTTCTTTCGTCACATGAAACTCTTTTCTGATATTTTCTATCACACCACTGCTTGATTTACCATCTGAAACAAGTTTAGCAAAGCCACGCCCGACAACAGATTTTGACACATGGGTAATGATTCTCAAGAACGTCTGAGCTGTCAGCACGGTTTCAAACTTCAGCAACTGTTCCTTGAAATTATCTGCTTTTGCCTATGAATCAGGATAGATCTGTGTTGATTCCTCAAGTTTAGCGAGTGTGTAAATCAAATCAACATACATGGCATTGTATTTGTAAGGCATCACATTTTGAAGACAATGTCTTTCCCATATTAGAATGATATTACGATTACCTCGTACCGTTTCAATCCAAATGTTTATTCTTTTATATGAGTTCTTCAGAAATGCTCAATTTGTGGTCCACTAGAAACGGGCATCCTAATTTACCGGATAACACAAACACGCAGGGAAATATCAATTTTATAGTCAATTTAGGACACATGGCTGCATAATTCTGGCCATTGATGCAATAGCAATCCGTGTTATGTAATCAATAGTCTGGCCACTTGGTCTAGGATAGTACTTTCGTAGGACTTTAGATGTGGCGTATATCAATAACGCTGTTATATATGCTGTATCGGCTACATCACTGGTGATATCCTATTAGCTTTGGGGGTGGTTCTTACTTAGAGGATTAGTAGTTGACTAAAAATATGCAAGCCTTAGATTGACGGATGGCCCAACCAGCCATCCAGCCAGGCAGGCGACCCTTCTGGCATTTGCCAGAATGCCAGATGGGCCAGTCCGCCACTGAAGATCTTCGATTAATAACCTCATCTTCTACAATGTCGTCCTCATCAACTCCATCCTCCATTGACGCTAACATACCTTCCAGATCATCATTCCTCATCAATGGACTGCTTTGCCGCAGCCATGTTTGGTGCAGGAGATATACTCGTACGTGTATGTACAGGGACGATGGGAAAGCCCACGCTTGTCGCATTGTAAAATGCGTTTGTATCCCGCTCTGCAATGGATGAATCCACGTTTAGTTATGCCCCGCCCATCTCTCGTTAAGCTCCATCCACCCTTTGTCCGTGTTTGGATCGATCGAACCATGACCTCCTTGAATCTCAGTTTCCAGGAAATTATACAGGTAAGTACAGTTATATATTTTGAAACTAATTTGACTGGGTGTTCCCAATCAAATTAGTTTCAGTGTATTCAACAGAATGTTTATTAAATCGTAAAGACACAATTCGCACAAACGGCTGACATTTCTTATGGACTCAGCTACGTCATTCATTACGTATTTGATTGGTACGTCAGCCTACATATGGCGCATTTTTTATGACGTCATATTTTTGAGTGACCGATTGGATTCATCAACTGCATTCACCAAAATGACATAAGGTTCAGAGAGTGGGTTCTGAAAGAGATGGATCTGTTCTTAAGCATCCACTCTCCAGCCTCTAACCCTAGTCAATAGACCTTTCCACTCTATCCATCCAGCATATGACGTCATAATTAACTGCGTGACGCATGGCATGACGTTATAATCAATGACCTCATGAATGACGTAGATAAGTACGTCACGAACACATATTTGAAGACGGACGTTTTTGTACGAATTGTATGTCTTTACCATTTGATAAATAGTCTGTTGAATATTTTGAAACTAATTTGACTGCGTGCTGTTTCTGCCATAGGTAGAACCAGCATCCAATAAAATTAGTTACACAAAATCAAACAGCTTACCTGTATAGTTTTTTAGGAAATTGATATTCGGGTATTTCAGAGATCGATCGATCCCAATACGGACGAGGTGTGGGTGGAGCTTAGATATAGATGGGCGGGGCATAGCTAAAACTGGAAAGATCCATTGGTTCAATGTGGTCTCTTCACCAGTGGTTCAATTAATGGAACAACCGATATGATTTCTGACGTGGTCCTGCTGACGTTGGACGCAAATTTTACCACGTCTCGGTTACAGAGTCGAGTTTGACATGTACATTCTGTTTGTGATATTTTCCCAGGTACATATGGTAGTTCTTGTAACCCAGGCTGTCATCTGGCTACCCTCCATACATGACAGGAAGGAATGTTTTGCAGGCCGCAGTTATTTCATTTGCAAAGGAGGGGGTGGGTTGGTGTTGTTGCTGAAGACCTGTATCTGAGTGCAGATCACAGAGCCTTCATACATTGTCTTGAGTGGGATATCGTCTCGCTTTCCCTGACCGCGTGTGCAGGAGCCGCAAGCTGTTAATCATTTCACGCAATGGCTCACTACACAATCTTATGTAAACGTTGTCTGGGTGTGATTTGCTTTTGAGAATTGCCATTTTATTATCAAAACCGGCATTTGCGAGTGTACTTAAGATGTCTGCATCTTATGCTAATACACATATGGTTTGTTGCTGTAGACTCTATCAGGCTCTAGGGCATCTGGTGGTGCCTCCTAATTCCGGAACTAGGCAATTGACTGCGTCCAGATTATAAGTCAAGAGATCCATTAATCGAACCTGGTTTTGGGTATTTCCCAGGTAATCGTACTCTGACATCGACACTTTATATGATAGACATGTGATTTTCTTAGACATCATCCTAACACTATAATGGTCAAACTGACCAAAACAACTTTGCAGTGGTCTTCAGACATGCTATTTGAAAGGCCTGGAGAAGAGTATTTTTTAATATTTACCACTAGAATTACTGGATCGGTAACAGAGCCAGGGATTCTAGGAGGAAAAAGAAAAAAAAATACTCTTCTCTCGGTCTGCAGATAGACATAGGTTAAGTAAAAAAAATGTGTGCCATTATCCCTTTAATGGTCAAGCCGGTGAAATAAATTCAGTGGTAAATTTACAAAAATAGTCTTCTAAAATTAAAATAGCTTGAAAAACATTGACCATAAAAATGTTTAATTGATATAGCAAGTAGTATTTTGAGCGCTTTGAGGTGGTGTTGACACAAGGGGGGGGGGTGAGGGGGGGGGTGGTGGTTTAATTCTGTTATGGGAATACCTGAGCATTTCCCTACTGACTGGTGATGCACAGAATGTACTGGGTGCATACTGCAAAACTGACTGCAGGCACTGACATAAACAGGGCAGGAGGGTGCCATAGATTGTGTGTAGTATTGCACGTGGTAGAAGGCTCATTGAAGAGGCTATGAGCGGTAGATTGTAGTAAATTGTTCTGCGAGTTCACTATTGCTCCTGCTAATAGAGACTATCCGGTGAATCACGCTGATAATGATTGTTGCAGACTTATTTGCCCACACCTTCATGTCATTGTCAGGTAGTGGATGGTATTTTTTTTGCAGATGGATTTGATTAATCACAGCTATGCTTTTAGCTATGCCTCGCCCATCTCTAGCTATGGCAGCAACATCACCTAGTCAAATTAGTTTCAAAATATTCAACAGAATGTGTATTAAATAGTAACGACATACAATTCGTACAACGTGACGAACTAATACGCATTTACGACTGACCAAATTGCGTCATTCATGACGTAATTGATTATGACGTCAGTCTACATGTGACGTAGTTGATTATGACGTCATATGATGGAGCGATAAACTGTGTTCCTCAATTGCTGTCATGGAAGCTGCGCCAATTGACAGGGCCCAGTTGCCGTGTACACATTCGTTTGCCACATAGACACCGATCAGAAAACTGAGGCTCAACAGAATGCCTTGCAGTGTACGAAGTCCAGGGACATCTCTATGTCGGCATGTTCGGGACTTTATCGAGATTCAGTCACACCAACATGCTTACCCAGGTTCAGTCACACTAACATGCTTATCCAGACTCAGTCAGATCAACAGGCTTAGCCAGACTCAGTCAGACCAACATGCTTATCTAGACTCAGTCGGATCAACATGCTTATCCAGACTCAGTCAGATCAACATGCTTATCCAGACTCAGTCAGACCAACATGCTTAGCCAGACTCAGTCAGACCAACATGCTTAGCCAGACTCAGTCAGATCAACAGGCTTAGCCAGACTCAGTCAGATCAACATGCTTATCCAGACTCAGTCAGATCAACATGCTTATCCAGACTCAGTCAGATTAACATGCTTATCCAGACTCAGTCAGACCAACATGTGTATCCAAACTCAGTCTAACCTTGTATCAATTGCATTGAAGTGGATATGTACATGGGCTAGCTAAACGGGTGTCTTAAAGGAACGCGTGATGACCAGATCTATTATCATGGCTATTCAGATTCCTGACTAGTATGTGCACAAAAAATTAACTAAGCTTGGTGAATCATATTCTATCTGTTTCATCATAGTTTCCAGATTGACTTAGGCTTTATAAGTTGTACACTGCGTATGCATAGCATCAAATCGCCGTGCAGTGTTCTGCTCTTGCAAAACGCCGCATGATGCCGACAAACTTAACACTGCTGAACTCACAGCTTTTCAGCTCGGTCGCAGGAACTTGCCATTTCTAATTTCCTGTCCAGGCGAGCCACACTGCTCGGCAAGGTAATGGAGGGATTCGACCTGTCCTTCTGGTATCTGAAGTCATGGCCAATTACGTCACTTGCTGGAACTATGGAAGAGATAAAGAGGTGCTACGTTCCATTGGAGTGTTCTATTGGAGGCGGTGAGGAATGAGTGGGGTTGGGCGCGAATAAAACACTCTTAACATATTTTAAGCAGATTTTTCTTTATTTGCGTATCCATGATACATTGTTGTATTTATGGTACTAAAAGACTAATACACCATGAATGTGAAAAGCATTTTTTGTAAAAAATATTATATTGCATTGGCGAATCTTCAATTTATGAAACTTTAATCTTGTTGCATGTCCTATGAGCTAACAATGTATTCCAAATTTGACAAAAATAAATGTTGGTGCCCATATTTCTAGTGCGGGTCTAAGGTTAGATAAACTGTATATATCTTATATAATATTAGTATTTTAACAGTACATATGCACATTAATAATCTCTGTAAACTAGATATAGATCTAGTACTAGTGTTTCTATGGCAATGAAGGTGCTAAAGCGCCAGCCATCTGGTCCGCAATTCTTTAGACCTCTGAATCCGAAAGCCCGAATTCAATATACCATTTACAGTTGAATATTATGTCGGATAATTCGAAAATAATTTGACCTTGAACAATTTGCTGCCTATGGCAGCAATATGTTCAAGGTCAAATCAGTTTCAAAATGTTCAACAGCTTTCCTTCCGATTGAGATTCTGAGAATTCAGGGTTCAAAGTCAATTGTATTTTAGCAATAGCCAATAATAATATGTTTCTACCACCTGGCTACAGTCATCCTAATTTAAGCTAAAACATTTCGAAGATGTTTTGTATATATTGAATGATTTTGTTTTTTTAAGATATTTAGGAAAAACTAGATTTTGATGACGTAAAGAGAAGATTTAAAAAAGAATAACAACGATAATATGTAACACCACGTAACTTGCATAAAGACGATACTAATAACAAATAAAACACGTGTAATCGATGACAGTAGATTTAGACTAAAAACTATGGAAATACTGTATGTATTTCTACAGTCATTATAAGATTTGGAATGCAAACTTTGGTATCCTCTAGCTTGTTTGTAAAAATCGTTTTCCGAATGGATTTTCTCTAAACTTGATACATGAGACAGAACCCTGTTTTCCCTGCAATATACTACATTACAGATGATGTACAAGCGATTAAAAAAAAGTTTTGTAAAAAGATGATGAACCAATATAGTTTAACCCCTCGAGTGTCAACCGCGCCTCAAAGCTCTCAAAATACGACTATTTAAAATAAGCCTTTAATTTATCAAGAGTTGTCAAGCAAATTAAAAAATTTTGCTAATTGAATGACCATTTGTTGGCCAAGAGAAGACTGGGTTTTTTTTGTAAGTTTATAGCTGGAATTTAGGAAACTCGTTTTAAGAGGTGTCTCTTACCGTTATCACGATTAAAGTGTTAATGGTCAAGGAAATCTGAATGTTTAGTCAGTGTCCATTTGCAGGCCATGAGAAGACTATTTTAGAAAATGTATCAATGGAAGTCATTCCAGTGGTATATTTTCAAAAATAGTCTTCTCTTAGCCCGATTTACCATTATAAACAACACGTTGACATAAGAGGTGCTAATAGTGGTCAAGCACGTTATTATAATGAGCATGAACCCGTTCCTTCGGACACTTTTTCTTCAGAGAACAGATTAGCTATACATTCATAAACCCATATTTAGCAAATGAATTTGCGATTAATCTGCTGTCGGGGTGGGGGTGGGGGGGTGGGGGTGGGGGTGGGTGGGCGGGGAGAAAAAGAGTAGATGGAAAGACCGCGTCCATTGCTGAACAAATGCTGGTTTAAGATACCGCGAGACCCTCAAGGCACATATAAGAATTTGCGGTTAAACGTACACTCCAGTCTTAAGACCATCGGCGACTAGACCAGCAAAACACGAATAAAACGCTTGCCACGCTGCCTTTCCCTCGGCGGTAAGTGCACCACCAAGTTTCTCTGCCAAATATCCCAATAGTATTGGTTCTAATTTCTGTGAATAGATACACAAATAAAGAAATAAAGGAATGAACGAACTAGAGAACAACCAGAAAATGGTTGAACAGATGGGTTGGCTGACTGAGGGATGTAGTGACTGTGTGAGGGATGCATAGCTCAGTTCGTGGGAGTACGTGAGCGATTGGTGTGTGAGTCAATAAGTGCGTGTATAAGCGTGTATGAGTGAGTATGTCAGTGAGCCTACCAATGACGTTCATGGATGAATATGCGAGTGACAAAGTTATGAATATGTGAGTAAATACCATGCATATATATTGAGTATATATGGGAGTGTGTTAGTGCGTGGGCAAGCGGAGGGGAGGAGTGTGGCAGGCGGGTGGGTGGATGTGTTGAGGATCAGGGGAGTGAGTGAGTGAGTGAGTGAGTGAGTGAGTGAGTGAGTGAGTGAGTGAGTGAGTGAGTGAGTGAGTGAGTGAGTGGTGGGTGGGTGAGCTGGTGGGTGGGTGGGTGGGTGGGTGGGTGGGTGGGTGTGTGGGTGGGTAAGTGAGTGAGTGAGTGAGTGAGTGAGTGAGTGAGTGAGTGAGTGAGTGAGTGAGTGAGTGAGTGAGTGAGTGAGTACATTCGTGAGTATGTGTCAGTATATGAGTGGATGTATTGTTCACCTTGAAGTGCTCCCCCGTGACGCCTGGGCGAGATCTGTGCACACACCCCATTTTACGGCACTGTCTTACAAGTTGCTCTGTGTCGTCTAGGGCGTTGACGAGCTGGGCCATGGCGAACATAACGGCAGATGCCTGAGCGCGCAGATGCTTGCTTCCTTTGAGTTCGTCCAAACTCTTGCCTTTGAAGTCTTCAAACAAGTTCATCCAGTCTGGATATTGCTGGAACATCCTGCAACACACAAAATAACAAAACGCATATCAACAGTATATACTTAAAGTAATTCGACTTAGTAAAATACCTCATAATTGTAATGTAACTGGAATGGATTAGAAAAAGTTCGGTTACTCTGCTTGATTTCGAATTTTTCGAATTCTAAACAATGCATGGTTTATCTCCTCTGACGCATTACATTGTGGCATATGCACATTTTCTGGCGTTACGCAGTAATGTGTCCTTATGTACCAGTGTCTCAGCCAGGCTGTTGGTATTGCCTCGGGTGTGGACGGGTGAGTCCGGACATAATGTCGAACTAGGGGTTGGGTTTGTTCGAAATCATCCCAGAGGAAATTTGTGAAGATTAGTCTTTCAGCTAACTCCTGCATTTAAAGAGCATACACCTATTTATGCCTTTGAATCACACGCGCGCACGCACACACGCGCATACACACATTTTCTCGCATATTCGGACCTTTGCAATAAATGAGGATGAGGGCCGTGGCTAGTCCCAGGGAAGATTTCGAGAATTATACTCACTGAGAGGTCCTGCATTTTAAAAAGCTTAAAACATATATGTATGAAAACACTACCACGTATATGCAAACTAACAACCGACAACCGCGATCAATGGATGAAACCAATGCTGGGTAAGCTGTTGAATATTTGAGCCCAATTTGACTGGGTGCAGTTGCTGATTATGGCAGCAACAATCTCCGGTCAAATTAGTTTCAAAATATTCATAAAAGTGTATATTAAGTAGTAAGGACTTCAATTCGTACTTGTAAACGACGATCTTTAAATTAAAAGTTCAGGAGGGGTCTAGATAAACATACTTCATTCATTACGCATTTTGATTGTAACGTCAGCCTACATGTGAGGTAATTCACTTTGACGTAATATACTTGAGTGACAGATTGGATTCATCCATTGTAGATGTAGTCAGAGAAAAGTGACTTTCACGTAATAGCTGACAGTGAGTCGCATACCGGTGTTAGTGCACGTGCAGCTACCAGCATTCTCGCAGAACGCTTTTCTTTGAGGTCCGTGTGTCAACATTTGAATAAGGAGCAAGTGGATTTCGAACTTGGTTTAGGGAAAAAGAATGTAGGATGTCTAAATCGCGCGAGAGAGTATGAAAATAGCGATGCACCTTGGCGAGAGGCTGTTTGATGATGTTCTGATGTGGGTGAATATGAAGAATGTAATAGATTCGTTAAATAGACATACTGAATCTAATTAGGTATCATTTCAGCGTATTCTTTATCCTTATTATTATAGCTGCTAACCAGCTACCGTTTATTATTCCATTCTTCCGACCCAACTGACCTCACCAATTCAACACCAGGAGGTGTATTGCTAATTATGTCGTTTATCCGTTGTTTGGCGAAGAAGGCATCTATTCACATCTGCCGTGTTCTTACGAGCTGGCATTTTTGTGGCTTCTTTCTTCCTAATGGTTTGTTATTCCTATCTTCATCTTACGGTGTTTGAATAGTTTGTTCATTAGTCAAGCGTAATCGGAGACACGACCTTGAGCAAACATTCTGAGCACATGGCGACCTCCGGGTGCTGGCGTCATGGTTAGGGACTATGTGCAAAGAGTCTATGGCGCGTCTGTTGCCTCTGTAACTATGCTAACTCAACACTGTGCCTTTACACGGCCGAGAAAAGCTGCTGTTCGCGTGTACGCGTGCTATTTTGTTTGCAAAATGCCATACAATATTAAATTATGTTACTAATTCTAAATAAAAAAATGTCAGATTTGTCTAATCGACAAGACGCGCAACCGTTCACAAGGTCACGGGGCGTGCGCACTCGTTGCGGTACCAATAATTCTTTCGGTTCATCCGCATACCGTGGTGGCGCTGGGTTTGTAGTTACGCAGGGCTATGCATTAATATAAATACTCTATGGATCGTTATATCTCTGGTCATATTGCCCAGCATGCCACAGATTTATGCCTTCACTGCGAAGTACCAAGATTGTCCTAGTCTGCTCTGACCATAAACCAGCTCTTGCCCGATATTGGGACAGACTGGTCGGATAGTATTCCAAGTATACGCTAGTGACTGGTTTTGGGTCAAATATAGCTGGTCGGCTGTCGAACTCTCAGCAAAGCCACGGATAATGGGGCAAGCAGTTGTTGCGGACAAACTGGACAACTGCCAGGAGCTTATACACACGTTAGCGTACCATGGATTTCGCCACAGCAATTTTTGTGGATGTTTTTTTTGTAGGAAAGTGGTGAAACATGGCATTTTAAGTGTCTGCCTTTACGAAATGGCAAAACTAGAAATTCAACGCTGATGATGAGTGATGTAATACATGATAATAGTATACCCTGATACATAGGATGCCTTGCTTCAGCGCCTAATGATGGTGGCTCATTAAGACAGGTACGCAAACGACAACCTATGACCTGTTTTAAAGAGCCATCGTATTTATGCCCCAAAAGGCATACCCTAAAGCGAGTCGCTTATATTAACCCTTAAAATTTAGATTTTTAAATTAAATTAAAAGATGAACGCATGTTTATTTTTCAGCAAATGTGTTGAAAAATAAACACCGGTTTCTTTGATAGTGACGCAGTGAAAGATAGAATATTGACATCAGAGTGGTAAAGTGTTAAGAGCCCATCTGCATAGAGTGATTCATTGATTGTGCACCAGAAGGTGGTCAGTCTAGACAGGTCACTGTATCACTTCTTACATCACACGCTATCAGCATTGTAAGCGGTGTTATCCGTGAGAAATGGCTGATACGTAAAACAAATTCAAACAGCCGGCTGTCATCTGTGTTCGACGCCCACTACTGGTTGGAACTTTGCCTGTTGGACAGAACGGCGCAGTTAGTGGCTCGACTGCGTAAAGTGAGACAGATATATTCACTTTTCGACACTAATCCCATCACATATCACATCGGGTGAAGATTTATTAATTTAAATTTTCTAAAGTTTTCCTACGCGCTGTCCATACATGGCTAGATTACTCATGATTATATTCTAGAATTCACTATTGTTAATGCGCAATCTAACTGAACGTTTAACAAAACAAGAGGTCCAAGCGCTCACCGGGACCGTTACCATTTGAACCATTAGCGTTTGAACAGACATAATACGTTTAATTCAGCCTGTAACAAGACATAAAATACAAAATTGGGAATTCAGTACAATCGATATTTAGTCGGAAATTAATGATGAATGCTGACAGCACAATCAGATTGAACCTTAGGTTCCATCCAGCCAATAAAAAAAAATTCAAATTGGCCATCAAACCCAAAATTTTGATTCATCTATGACAACCTTGTTTTATCAAAGAGCACGTTCAAGCGGTTAATGAGGAGTAGCATTTTAACCGACTTCCCCAAATTTTCAGAAAATCCAAGGTGGCTGCCTGAAAAATTGACCAATCAAAATTCTGTATACGCGTTCTGAAACTTACCACTCTAATATCCTTCTATCCATGTCTGGTCGGAATTGTCCAAGCAGTTAATGAGTAGCGTTTTAAACGACCTCCCATAATTCTTTTGGGAAAATTCAAGATGGTCGTAAAAAATGTATCAATCAAAATTCCATATACAAGTTCTGAAGCATAAGACTCTAGGGTACTTCTAACAGAGTGTGCTTGAAATCGTCCGAGTGTTACAGAGGGGTAGGCTTTTAACTGATTTCCAGAAATTTTCAGAAAATCCAAGATGACCGCTCGGAAATATTGACCAATCAGAATTCTCGTTAGAAGTGTTGAAGCCTACCATTATAGAATTAGTTCACCCAAGTTTCGTTGAAGTCGGCCATGGGCAGCAACAGCACCCAGTCAAATTAGTTTCAAAATATTCAACAGCTTACCTGTATAGTTTTCTGGAAATTGATAGTCAGGGGGTTCAACGATCGATCGATCCCAATGCGATCGAGGTGTGGGCGGATCTTAGCTAGAGATGGACGGAGCATAGCTGAAATGGAAAGGTCCATTGTCTTAGTTACCGTATATAACGACATCTTATCCTACACCCCTCTGCCCCCCCCCCCACCCGTCGATCAGGCCAGTTTATAAATGAGTGTGTCTGTTAATGTTGAATGAGTAATCACGACTACCGCTAAGTAAGAAAGGAATTCTGTGAACGTGCCAGAAAACATTCATCCCCACACGCGCTGTGCGAGAGCGAGGCATATTATTATAGCGCATGATAAAACGCGTCTAATATCTTTATCTGACAGAGAGCCTTTGTTATCTTATCTACCATTCTTGATCTGCTTAACACATGGCTCTGAATCATTGCCGGTCAGTGCTCTAGGGGTCAGAGAGAATTGAAGGATAGGCATATTGCCGGTCAGTGATCTAATGCTCAGACAGAACTGAAGGTAGTAAGGTCGTGCAGGTCAGTCAGCGGGTCAGTGTGTGACTGATAAGCCGTTGTACATGACTAGACAATGGCGATGACATAAGACATGGGCACAACTCCCCGACCATCGACTCGCTGACCAGTTTTTATATATACATACCACACTCATATTTACTAACATGCCACGCAAGCACGTGGCAGAATGAGCTAGAACTGACCCCAACGCTAACATCTATATTTAATCGTTTTATTTATTGGCTTAAAATCATAATTTAACACGTAGACAATTCACCTTTCCAGAGTATCCATCCATCATCTGACCTAGCCTGATGTCATAATCAGCTCACCGCGTGTATGATGACGTCACAATCATTACGTCACAAAGGGTTCCATATAGACCGTCATCAAATCTCAAACAGTCCGACACGTTGTATGAATTGTATGTCTTTGTAATTCTTTGCTATTTAATAAACATGTTGTTGAATATTTTGAAAGTAATTTGACTGGGCGCTGTTGCTGCCTTAGGTAGCAACAGCAACCAGTCAAATTAGTTTCAAAATATTCAACAGCTTACCTGTGTAGTTTTTTGGAAATTGAACTTTCAGGGTGTTCAGAGATCGATCGATCCCAACAGGAGCGAGGTGTGGGTGGAGCTTAGCTAGAGATGGGCGGGGCATAGCTAAAACCGGAAAGGCCCATTGAAATTCCAACCTAAATTCCATTCCTTTCATATAATAACTGATGCTCCTATAGGCCTGTACAACACCCGCGTTCAGCACCATTATTTCTAGACTGTACACTGCATTCGTTCCACTCAATCAGTATTGGAGGATTCCAGTTTCTCAGTCAATCATATGACTTCATAATCAACTATGTGTCGTGTATGCTGACGTCATAATCACTGACGTCATGAATGCCGTAGCTAAGATCGTCACAAACGCATAATTGATGACGGACTAAGCGATGTTGTACGAATTGTATGTACCATTTAATGAGCACCACCAGCACCCAGTAAAATTAGTTTCAAAATATTCAACAGCATCTTTATTAAATAGTAAAGCCATACAATTCGTACAACAATGCGTAGTCCGTCATCAATTATTCGCTCGTGATGAACTTCAGCAGCTTACCTGTATAGTTTTCTGAAAATTGATAGTCATGGGGTTCAGGGATCTATCGATCCCATCACGGGCGAAGTGTGGGTGGAGCTTAGCTAAAGATGGGCGGGATATAGCTAAAAGTGGATTCCTCAATTGACGCCATGTATTAACACTTTAACCCTCAAATTTGTTCAAAACATTTCAATTTTCTCATAGAAAATGCCCATTTGCAGACCAAGAGATTATTTTTGAAAATGTACCACTGGAATGACTGGCTCTGTTATCGCGCCAGTCATTCATGTGGTAAATCTTAAAAAAAATAGTCTTCTCTTGGTCTGCTAATGAGCATTTCTCACGACGACTGTAGGGGACGTTTTTGACCGGCCGGGTAAAAGGCTAATGCTTCACCGTATCATCATAAATACACAGTCATATTGATGTTAACAGGCATTATAACGCGACTGCCTATATTTCAGTCATAACTAAACTAACGTCGGTATATAGCATTAATAGTATTCGTAACATATCGAGCGTTAGTGAGTAGGGACCATGCGTCACATGCAGACCCACACACACGCCCGTTTTGCAACATTGTAAAAGAATCCATCAGATATATCTCATCTTTTTAATTCTTTTTAATTTTTCAGATCATGATCAATGTTGTTGAATCCTAGTGTACGGACACACTCTGTCTTGTGTTAACATTGAGTCAAATCCGAGATATCAATAGATCATAAATTTAATGTGTTTTTACCCGGTTCTTTTGAAAATCCAGATCACGGCCAACGCCTAGAAATCGTCTTTCAAACAATATAAGGTAATAAAGATGCTGTGTTGTGTTAAAATTTGAGCCAGATTGAATCAGTAGTTTTTTTAGATACAACTCCGGACACACAGACAAACCCCCTCCCCCCCACCCCCTCCCGACAACCCACACATAAATGCAGACAGACAGACAGACGCACACACTCACGCACACCAGAATGTAATACCCTCTTCGCGAGTGTAATGATATTGTATAGTAATTATTATTGAGCGTTTCATGCTTTGAAAATCCTCAAGTCGCTCTTATCGCCTCCACGCATGCGCTTAACCGTGTCTGATGTCAAAGCAGAGAGTGAGGTTATCATATCAAGCCATGTGTTTAAGTGTAGACAGGTTTAATAGGAAATGATTAATACGCCGGGAAAAGACGTTTATTTAGACCAGAAAAATAACACAAAAAAAATCATTTATGTTCTAAGAAATCTTCTGTTGAATATTTTGAAGCTAATCTGTCTGGAAGGTGTTGCTATCGCAGACAGCAACATCTTCCAGTCAGATCAACTTCAAAATTTTCAACATTCTAAACATATGTTTATGCTGAAATTGATATACTAAAACTATAGACCTAAAAATTGAGGAATCTCATCTTTTAAAATTGCCTAAATGATATTTAAAAAATATTATGTCAGATGATATGCTTGTCTATCCAAAAGCGATTAAATCATTACCTATATCTCTGGTAAACCGAAGTGGGACAAAAATGTATACATTTTTTAATTTCGTCTAATTTTCACCATCAGCTGTAAAATACACCCCTTTCAAATTTATTG
>CM067369.1:32779442-33119846 GCA_034401795.1 Chaetoderma sp. LZ-2023a
ACTACTACTACTACTACTACTACTACTACTATTAATGGTCCATTGTGTAAATAATAAACTACGATATATTTTGCTAAAGTTGGCCCAACTCCTCCTCGCCAACGACGACGGTACCAGTCAATTGCCAACGTTGGCTTAATGCCCAATAGTCAACGACGACCGTGCCAACCAATCACCAATGTTGGCCCAACAGAGTACTGTTATCTGGAGACTTCATACTGATGGATAAAATGTTGGTTAAATTTTGCTATCAAATTGAATCTTTTTATTTGAAATCAATAATCTCGCAGTGATATGAGTTGGTGGATCGGCATGACCAATGCTGTTGAAATGAAATGCTGGTTGGATATCCCCCTCACCCCCACCCCACCCCCGCGATAATTGCTGGTCCGTGACATCCTCACAAAATCTTTTAAATCCAGGTGTTCTTATAGATGGCATATCATGCATTTGTCGAGGAAAACAGATCTTAGACTCCTTTGAATAATTGTACCGTTTTCTTGAAAACAAAATATTGCAGTGTATACGAGTATAGTCAGCATCCCATCAAGGTCATGATTGGCGGGTGACACGTGCCCCTCACCCTCATCCAGCGTCTAACTAGACATGGGCGGGTGATAGCTAAAATGCCATTCATCAATTCGATCCATTTGTCGGATTCTTTAATTCGAAACCCTTGGGAGATTAACTGATTCGAAGTAGTTGCTCCGACGTAAAACTGTCGTGTGAAAAATCTGCTAGTATTAACAGAAAGCATTTACTCCGAAGCCACACCACTCAGATTTACGACGGA
The DNA here is from genome assembly GCA_034401795.1 of Chaetoderma sp. LZ-2023a. Lineage (NCBI taxonomy): Eukaryota > Metazoa > Mollusca > Caudofoveata > Chaetodermatida > Chaetodermatidae > Chaetoderma > Chaetoderma sp. LZ-2023a. Next base: position 32,780,236 of record CM067369.1, read on the forward strand.
GTAACTGTTAGAAGTACATATGTGACGGAGGCGTTAATTACATTTGTGTTGCGCAAGATCTGCTTCAATACGAGATCAAGAAAAGAGTATCGTGTCTATTGAGCGACTCTTAGCTTAGTAATTTTCGCCACTCAGTTTGGCGATAAAGAGAATTGAACCTTGAAAGGACACGGTACATACGTGGCAATATGCTATACATACCAGATATTATCGTTTCATGCAAAACTTGATGACATAAATACGAAAGCCCAGAAGGCTTATTCGAAATTCAAAACAAAACCTGACTTCGAAATTCAAAACTCGACTTCGAAATTCAAAACTCGCCTTCGAAATTCAAATCTTAAATCAACCAATTACAAACAGTCTTATATATTAAAATTGCTATCGTAAAGTATCCGAATTCCATTATTACCTCTACCCTACCACATAGCTACCCCTACGTGCCCTGTAGGTGGGGCTTAGAGTACACCTTCCGTATCCTCTGCGTGTCGTAAGAGGCGACTAAAGGAGGTAAGGGTGAGGTAACCCTGAATGAAACCTCGAGTGCTGAAGACGGAGGTTCCAGGCCGCACGGCGCACTCTAATACACCATGGATCCACGCAATTAACGCTTATGATCATGTCGATAGTCACTTTAGGACTGGCGGTATGATCAGCGAACGAAAAGAAGAAGAAGAAGAAGCTACCCCTACCACCACATAACAACCCTTCCCCATAGCTACTTATATTAGATAGCTAAGCATATAGTGATTTATACAGTTATCCCCATATCTACCCTAATTATAGATACCCGGCCCATAGTTCGCCATTTTCCATAGCTACACAGATATATAGCTACCCCTAAGCATACCACCATTCGAAAAGTAGCGAATAAGATATGCCAACACGTTGGTAAGTTATGTCAGTCGCGTTGGCTAGCTGGTTAGTAGACGTGGGATAGCAGGCTAAGCTAGTAGGTTATGCCAGCACTCCGTGTTAGTAGAGTATGCTAGTTGGCCAGACCAGTAGACTAGTATGTTAGAAAAACAATATAGTAGAGAATTATAGTAGACTAGGCCAGTAGAGTATAACGGTAAGCTGTGCCAGTAGACTAAATTGGGTTACTATGCAAGGAGAGTAGTCTATGTTAGACCAGTATGCTGGGCTAGGAGATAGGCTAGTAGGACAGACTATTAAAGCGGTCAGCCAGTAAGAAATCAGGCTATGGTATTAGGTTAGCTCAGTAGGCTTGACCAGTAGACTAGGCTAGTAGCAAGGCCACTAGGTCATGCCTGGCTACTAGGATAGTCCAGTAGGCTAATAAACTGGACCAGTAGGATTTGCTAATGGGCTAGACTAGTAGGTTAATATGCCAAACCAATACATTAGTAAGATATGCCCGTATATTATTCTTCTAGGTTAGGTCAGTAGGCTGTATTATGGCAGTAGGCTTGTGCTACGTCTACGGGTATGGGATATAGATATCAACAGCAATACCGAAGGACCCTTCATTAGGAGCACCACAATTACTATCTAAGTTATAGGTATATAACACTACATATTGTAGGTTAGACCTGTGGGAAATACCAGTAATTTAGTAGGCCAAGCCAGTAGGTTAGTCTGCTGGTACAACCCAGTGGCCAATGCTATGTTATTAAATTCGGCCAGTAGGTTATTCCAGTTGGCGAGTAGATTCTGCCAGTACGATAAGTTGGTATGTTAGTTGGCATATGCATAAACTAGAATCCGACGTTAGCAGACTAGGCTTGTAGATTAGGCTGGTAGGCTAACTCAGTAGCCTAGGCTAGTTTAGTAGGATAAGCCAGTACGCTAGTATATGACTCCATTAGTTTAGTTATATATGCTAGCAGGCTAGGCTGGTATGCTATCCCAGTATGATAGACTTGAAGTGGGTTAGGCCAGTAGGATTTTAGCTTAGGCCAGTGGGTTAAGTGGGTAGAATAGGATAGTTCACGAGACCTGTAATCTAGTAGATTAGCCTAGTATGCTAGACCCGTACTCTAAGCCAGTAGGTCAGGCCAGGAGGCCAGGCTATGCAGGTAGGCCATTGTAGGTTATGAAGTCAGGTAGTATGCTAGGTAATGCTAAAATAGTAGGACATACTATGCTAACAGGCTATGCCCGTAGGCTATGCTGGCACGCTATACTAGTAGGCTAGCCAAGAAGCCTAGGTTAGTAGGCCGCTAGCTTAGACTAGTAGGCTAGGCTAAGATAGTTGGCGTGTATTGGTATGGGTAGTGGCGGTGTATTTTTATGGTATGATAGTGACGGTTGTATGGTTCATGTGGCTATATATAATGGTATAGATGTATAGATATACATGCGGATATGTGTGTGGTTATAAACAAAGGTACAGTATGGTATCGGTGGGTGTATTGCTAGGGTAGCAATTCATGCATATGGAGGGCATAGTTATTGGTAGGGGTAACAATAGATGTATATTGCTCTAGATAGGTATGGATAGAGTAGCTATGGATGTATTGGTGCAGTAGTTATGGATGTTTTGGTAGCATTTCAAAATATGTGCAGTATACATGCCCATATATGGCCATACAAACACATAGTGACTTAGGTTGTGGCAAAAGCTCCCAGATTTCAATCTTTCCCTCACTCCATTTACCACTATACCCTAACAGCCATACCATCCATAGTTAATCTAGGACGATAGCGAATCTTGCTGTCACGGGAAATGGTGATTTTACTGATAAATACTTGTGAACGTATGCATAGTAAAATTGCCTCTATATTGTTCCGTTTAAGCACCTTCTTTACATTTTTCATTATGTAATTATCCTAGATTTTGCCCAAAACCGGGTGAAAATTAAATATGGCAATATTGAACTGCAGTGATAACTTAACGAAGGTAAAATTCTCAATTCTAATTCTAATAGGTGATAGGTATATTAGTACGCATGTGCAGAGTACAGCCAATCAGTTTGGAGTACATGTTGACCATTACCATGGTATGCACTGTGGCCCATATACACATAAGCAATAAGCAATAACATTACATTTCTTTTCAAGAAGAAAGTAAACATTCTGAATTTGTTTCAGAAACAGAAGTCGTCACAAACTTTGCATCAACAATGATTGTTTCAGAATGCGCAAACGTAAACTCTGACTGGCTGAATTAAGATTTGAATTTCGAAGTCGAGTTTTGAATTTTGAATTTTGAATGAGCCCTCTGGGGTTTCGTATATAAAGCTCATCGTCTTCTATATGGAAAATAGTTAACAGAAAAATAGTCCCTCTTAATTCGTCGTAAAATTCAAATCGGTCGTACACAAAATGATGACGAGAATTTGCCGACGTTGCGTAGATGCTGATACCACATGAACGACTGGAGGGATTGAGTTGATTTTAATGTCTGTACTAAGCTAGTCGTACAGTGGTTAAGATGATATCAAAATCAACACTTTTACAGTACACTGTGGAGATAAACTGCATCCAGACCTGTCTGGTCGCCGAAGTTGAGTGTGTGTCACAGTCTAGTCGTTATGATGATGTGGCGAAATGGCCGATCATTACGTTAGAGGTGTACTCTCAGCATGCAGCCACGGCTCCATTTTTTAGATTGCGTTACATACCCAACAATGGACTTTCGAATTTGCCAGTACGAGTTATTGCACATAATTCACCTCTTTCCCGACAGGGCTAAATTCCTAGTCACGTAGATTTCGGATAAACTGGCAAGGCCTTTTGGAAAATCAGTCTACCGTCACGTGGATCGGGATTTCACACATTTGCCGGGATTATCTTTTGTTTGTCTCCACTCGCTTATCCAGAACCGACGATCAGAATCTGTTGGGTGTGCGGGTGTAGACGATCTGTTTATTCGATAATGATTTTGCTCTGCGACACGCTATATAACAGTCTAAATTTCGCGATACGAGTTGGTAAAGTCGAGGTATTCCACAGACCATTTTCTGGTTTCTAACCCTTTCAACCAGAAGTAAAAATTTATTTATGACGCGCAGAACTATGAATTTTTTGAAACTATTATCGAACTTGAATTTGTTGCCGCCTTAAACAGCAAACAGTCTTAAGACGAATTAGGTCCAAAATATTCCACATTGCAATACTTCAATCATAGATGTTGCTGTATTAGGGTTATGACATGCAATGAGGTGGGGGTATCACGCGATACAGGATCATTAACACCGGAGTCATGGCGTATCTAATGTTGATATTGATCCACGCTTGATATCATTGTTCTAGCTATATAATTTCTATCCTTGCCCACCTCAAATGGGTGAATCCAGTTTATCGATCAATCTTATGATGTCATAATCAGCTACGTCACATTTAGGCTGACGCCGTAATGAATTACGTCTTTAATGATACGATATAATCATTCACAAACGTTTACTAATTATATCTTTACGATTTAATAAACATTTTTGTTGAATATTTTGAAACTAATTTGACTGGGTACTGTTGCTGCTATTAAATTGCGAATCCATTTCTACTTAATCTCATTACCCACTACTATCATCTTCGGTATGTTTATCCTGGATAGCAATGAGTCAAAGTAACGCTTTGCTTCACTATCCTGGTTGTCTTGTCATGTCCATGTGGAAGGACCGTGTTGAGATAAAGCAATCTGATAAATTACTGCCTGTGAGTAGGTTACTGTATAACATCACTCAAGTCTCTATTTGGCAGTCATATCTATACGTGTTCTATGAATGAACTCCATCAAACTCGTTCGTGCTTGTGCACGTTCATGTGTGCGTAAGCGTATCATAATTTACTCTGAACAGGAGACCTTAGGCAGTTGCACTACAGCACAACCAGCCTCACACTCTCACACAGGGCACGCCTACGAACACACACACACACGCACGCACGCACGCACGCACGCACGCATGCACGCATACATACGTCTTGGGGTTATCACGAATACCTGAAGACAGATAAATGAAGATTATGTCTTCTTTTCCCATCGCTAATAACGACTCCTAGGGTGAAGTGTAACACAGTGCCATAGACACACTTTACATAGGCATATATTCCCAGTTCTACGTAAGGACAAGTATTTAACAAAATTATAAATTGTAGATATGATTATACATAGTGCAACTACTGGTCATCTTCACAGACTCTAACACCTCTTCCATGACGTTACCTTTCAGTTCTCTCTTCTGAATAGATCTCCATGCACTCATACTATTGAACACTGAATCACCATACGTTGTCACGATGCCGATTTGCTCACAGTCGAAGATTATTCCTACGCATGCTTGCTCAGGTCGGGCACCTTGTTCTGTCATAGAGCTAAATATTACACGTTGATTCAGCTTGCTTAGTCACCAGCAGAAAGAATATCAGCGAATGTCATTGAGGAACAGAAGGACAATTGCAATGTCCTGCAAATAGAAATCCGAGAAAAGGGTGTAACACACGCTATAATGACGTTGGTCTATATTGACTACATGAGTGTCTCCTCTGTTCTACAGCAAACACTGTTTCCAACGGACAATGGAACTTTCCAGGTTATCCATCCATCATATGACGTCATAATCAACTGCGTGACGTGTGAGACGACGTCATAATCAATGATGCCAATCATCATGAATGGCGTAGATCAGTTCGTCACGGACGCATACTTGATGTCGCACTAAGTGTTGGTGTACGAATTGTATGTCTTTACTATTTAATAATCATGTTGTTGAATATTTTGAAACTAACAGCACACAGTCAAAATAGATTCAAAACATTAAACAGCTTACTTGTATAGTTTTCTAGAAATTGATAATCAGGGAGTTCAGGGATCGATCAATCCCAACACGGGCGAAGCGTGGGTGGAGCTTAACTAGGGATGGGCGAGGCATAGCTAACACTGGATTCCTCCGTTGCATTTGGTAGCCAAAAGATATGTGTTCTTTAAGACTAGTGTTCGAATGGAAACTTTATCAGTTATTCACAAAGGATATTCATCACTAAACACTCTTGGGTCTACTTACCCATATAATGGTCAATCTGTCCAAAAGCTCCACCTGCGGTGGTCTTGAGGAATGTCCATTTTGCATGCCATGAGAAGACTATTTCTGACAATTTACCATTCTAATGACTGGTTCTGTTCCATAGCCAGTCATTTTAATCGTAAATTTTCAAAAATTGTTTTCTCTTGGCATGCAGATGGACACTGATGAAGTAAAAATTTGGATTCTTTTGACCATTAACCATTTAATGGCCAAAGCTACCTCTTCAGTGCTCACATGACATATTCATCGGTCGGATGGCAGAAAGATACCTTTTTCGCAAAGTCCAGTGTTAAATTTACAAAATAATATTATCTTGGACTGCAAATGGATATTCACTGATACATTTTTCTAAAAACATTTTTGCAAAAGTGTTGGTTAATTGATGCAAATTTTGTAATTAAGTGCTTTGAGATGCGGTTGACATAAGAGGGGTTGTAATGGACCACTTTCTTTATCCTGTATTGGAGTATTAAAGGACCGCATTGGTACGGTATTGGTCCAGTATCGACCAGTATCGACCCAGTAACCAGCATTATCAGGGTAGTCATAGCCTATACAGCGTCTATTATCATGGTTATGGACATGGTAAGACAGTACATGTGGTTTGCATATGCAAAACCTGTCGGCCTACACGTAGGCCCCACTTGCGCTTTCTCAAGACGTGATATAGAGACCTGCTTCAAACAGACGTACCTATATACACAGCAGATACATATCGACGGACGAAACCGTTTCCAGAAAATAATGTTTATGTTAGAGTGTTAGTCTATCTAGTTGGCGTGCTGTTACATGCGTTTCTGTGTCCTATAATACATAACATTACTTGGTATGCGTAGGCGTTACACGCAATAGTACGCAGGTGCTACATGCTGTATGGCCGTCTGCATTGCTCAGTTTGCTTATGAGAGTCCATAGATTCCAGACCAAAGCTCAGACTGACAGAGACCAACCAACCAACAGACTGACGGACGGACGGACAGACGGACGGACTGACATACACTGATTTATACTATTTGCGTGTAGCAATGAAACTTTCTTGTGCATGCGTAAATAATGATAGCTGCAGCATGTCATCGGTCGAACGCGCTAGATGTACTGGGCTTTTTTCAGGCACCAGTCATGGTTGGGTTGCCAGGTGGCCGGCGTCCCACATCTGTCGCCGTCCGAGGGGACCGGGTGGCCAGTCATCTCGCAAGCTGTCCTCTCCTTTGAGTCCCTTGAGCCCCGAGCTGGGGCGCCAGTCGAGTGAGGTCAGTCCGCCGAGGCAGAGGCTGTCCACACACGTGGACCCTCTGGGGCAACTCACAAGTATCTGTCCAGGTCTCGGTTCTTGCGACGCCATTCCCATGAAGCGAGGTTGGGGCTCCCCACAAACGTTTACTGACCGGAGTGGTCAGCAGTCTCTTTGGAGATGCACAGGTCCAACTGGAAATTTCTGACATGACAGTGTGCCAGTGATCGACGCAGCAAGAGAGCTGATTCTCCCGTGGTCGTTGATATGCTGGTCTTATCCCCGCTGTCCATGTTCGGAAGATAGGGGCTTGAGGTGGCCATTCCTCATCCAATATCCGTTGTGATCTACTTCGGATGTTTCCCTTCCTTCTGATTCCCTGGTTGCCCTTTCAGTCAGAGCGGAGGAGGGTCATGTAGGTGTGTACATTCGTTCTGGCCGAAGTGGTCTGAGCGGCAGAAGCAGTCAGAGGTGAGGCGGTGACAGAAGTCATGGTTGTCGAGGTGACAGGAGTAGTTCCTGTACTGGTGGTTTCTGTAATGGGTGTTTCGAAAACTGGAGTTCCCGTGGCATTGGCAGCGGTTTCGGTGGCGGGAGCTTCTGTGATGGTGGCCGCGGCAGTGGCTCTATCGGCGCCAAGGGAGGTGAATCTCTGAGGCACTTGCAGTCGAAAAGGCATCTCCAGGGCGATGAGTGATTCCTTTCGAGAAGAGGGGTCCAATTGGGTTAGTTTTGTGGGGAACGACAAGTGCGAGCAGATGCAGTGAATGCGAGATGGGAGGAAAGGGCCGCAGGTGGCTCTCTTCACTGCCAGTAGGTTTCGATCTTTTCTGCCTGCATTCGAGCCACTTTCCTTTTAAGTCTCTCTCTCTCACTCTCACTCTCTCTTTCTCTCTCTCTTTCTCTCTCTCTCTCTCTCTCTCTCTCTGTCTCTCTCTCTCTCTCGCTCTCTCTCTCTCTCTCTCTCTCTCTCTCTCTCTCTCTCTCTCTCTCTCTCTCTCTCTCCGGCGCTAGAGTGTCGAGGAGGGGAACTTAGGGTTGCCAAATCTCCATACTGGGTATTTTTGCCATCGGCCAAGAGTTGTGCACGGGATGCCGAAAAGGAGCAATTTGCGTCCTGATCATCAGACGATCATAATCACCATATCGAGAATACCATCACTCAGGAGGCGGGTAGACCTGTGAGATAGTGGGGGGGGGGGGCGGGGTCGGTGGGGTGGGGGAACGGCTGTCTCTTGGGATGATCTTAAACAGGAGGAACAGCGGTTCCTTCGGAGTGAAGGAAGAAACAGTCGGCTTTCTTATTTTCCCGGGCAGTCAGTACATCGCTTTTGTTTACTATTCGTCTCGTCGGTCGATATATATGTAGGATAAATGACTTGAGAAAGTCTTTTGGTGCTGAAAGATAACAATTTCCTAAAGGTCTGCTATTGGGTAGGAACACGCAGGGGGTGGGGTGGGTCGAGTTTTTAGTCATTGCGGCCACTCTATGAAAGAAACCATATCCATTATGGGGGAACTCCCAGTGGCCAGGCGCATGCGCAGTGAGGGCAGATTGTGTCTTAGACATTCTTGCCTTCATGCATGCATTGACTATAACCATCCATAGGGCAGCCGTAGCATAGCCCCAGGAGGTGTGGTTTACTGGTTCCGGGGTGGCTAGTGCTTCCAGTTATCCGACCACACGGCCCACCTAGCCATCAACATCCCTATTGAAGGTGATTCCCCATGACACCCCAGAGGTGATACCCCGGAGGGTATTGGGGAGGTGGTGGGTCGTCCAGTTCTTTTTCACAATGAAATTTTGAAATTTAAAATTTTTCTTATTGGTACTGAACGAAATTACACGTTTTGACCATATAGAGATCTACAATGTAACATATAACGTTGGCATAATATAACAGTTTAACTAGAATTTACAGAAACAAAAGGATAATTCGAACGAACATGAAATTACATAATATATACAGTCAGCCTTCTGCGACTAGCCACATTGTTCTGGAAGCAAGAGGATGGCGCTTCTCCAAGACTGTCTAAAAATACGTACAGTTGCTAATGGAGGGATCCAATCTGTCACCCAAGTAATTGACGTCATATTAAATTACTTTATTAGAGGGCTAATGTCATAATCATTAGTAGGTTTAATACAGTAGGGGAAAATTGAATAGTCCGCAATGAAGAGTGCCAATTGTATGTCTTTGATCGATTTATAGTTTAATAACTGTTCAGTTGAAAGGTTTGAATCTAACCTGACCTGGAGCCGTTGCTGCCATAAGCAGCCACTGTTCACAGGCAAATTAGCTTCAAGATATCCAACATTTTAACTGTACAGTTACTCTGAAATTGAAATTCTGGGTGTCGGGGTTCAAGTTATATAAATTCATCCCAACTTGCGCAGAACTTATGTGGAGCTTAGTTAGAAAACGGCATAGACAATTAGGTCATCAGGGAGCTGACGTCACGGTCATTACAAGGTTTAACGTAGCAATTCCGTTATGAAGTGTACGAATTGTATGTCTTTGATCGATCTACAAGTTAATAAACGTTATGTTGAGTAGTTTGAAACTAACGTGGCCGAGGGCCGTTGCTGCCGTAGACAGTCACTGCCCGGAGGCAAATTAGCCTCAATATATCCAACAGTTTAGCTGCATGTATAGTTACTCTGAGACTGAGATTCTGGGAATTCCAGGTTCAAAGTATATAAATTGGTCCCAACACACACATAACTTGGACGGCGATAATCTAGAAATGGGCGGTGCATAAGTATAAATGGATCCCTCTATTCTTGTGGTCCATAATGTGGTGATCGCTTCAGACAATAAGCAGCCTTAGATTTCTACAGCTGCGTTCTTGTATTCAAACGCCCATGGGCCCCTCTATTCTTCTGGCCCGTAAGGTTGTTGCTTACGATAATTATCAGCATCAGACATGTACAGTTGTGTTTCTGCGTTCAAACGCGTAGTATATATATTTAGCAAAATTCTGCAGTACATTTCTTTTTAATAACTCCCAATTTTTTAACGCGAGGCGTGTAATTAAGTACTTTACTCTGAGGTCTTGGTATTTAGGACATGTAAAAAGGAAATGGTGCTCATCTTCAACGCAGCCTAGATCGCAAGAATAACATATTCTATCTTGCCTCTCTAATTTGAGGTGTCTACCCTTTTCGATCTGCAGTACATGTGCACTCATTCGGAACTGTGTGAGTACTACTCTGTATTTTCGGTTATACCTATCATCTAGTAAATAGTTTTCCATAGCAAACGCACATTTAGCGGTTTTATAAAAGTCATATCTGCTATGGCAACATTTTTCTAATGCTTGTGACCCAGTCGGTGCTTATTGCTGAATTGTCGTTCTTATACATTTCTAGATATGCTTTGTAAATAATCGATGTTTTAGGGATTTCGGAAACGATGTGTATCCAATATTTTATAGCGTGTACTATAGATTGGATAGTGGCCTACGTCACCAAAGACACATAAGTTTGGTGTTTTAGAATGAACGCTTAGTATGTTTTTGCAAAATTTTAAATGAAGATGTTCACCTTCGAAGCTAGTTACAAATTTGTCTTCTATCACTTCATTTCTCTCAAGGGACGGTAGTAGATTTAGCGGGCCCCATGCTTCTGCATTATTGGTAGGAATGGGTCGTATTAATGTATCAAACAATTTAAGTTGATTATCGACAGATAGATGATGGAATTGGTTTAAGCTTTTCAGGCTAAAGATGGCCCTCATTGACTTTTGTTTTAGATCAGTTTGAGCGGATTTTAATTTCCCGTTACAATGTAGCTTTATGCCGAGATATTTACACGACCTCACAATGGATAAGCATTGCTTATTGTATAGGAATCTGTGTTTGGTTATTAATGTGCCACCTTTATTAAATACCATTACTGAAGTCTTGACTAGATTTACCGTAAGACCCCAATCATTACAATATTTGCTTAACTGATCGAGTGCATTTTGTAGACCCTGAGCTGAAGTTGATAAAATAGTAATGTCATCTGCGTAATTTAGGCATGGGACAATTTGATCATATTATTTAGGCGGATCGCAACTAGAATTAAATATTTGTACAATATCATTGATAAAAATGTTAAATAAAACAGGACTGAGAACATTACCTTGATGGATACCAACATGCACTGGGAATGTAGGAGTAAGGCCCGTGTCTGTCTTCACACACGATTCTGCGCATGCATACATATTTCTGATGGTTTTATACATATAGCCACTAATTCCATGACTCAGTAATTTACAAAACAGTGCTTCATGCAGGACAGAATCGAATGCTTGTTTAAAGTGAACAAAACAGGCGTATAAATAATTCCCTGTCTTACGCTTATGTTTACTAGACGTCTTTGTATAAGTTTCGATAAGCGCTTTTACAGTTAACACGTGATCAGCAGTTCTTGAGCCTGCTTTAAAGCCAATCTGGTTATTAGCAAGAATATCGTGATCGGCTAGAAATTTCACAATTCCGGCCTGCAGGACCAGACAAAATAACTTTCCAAGACAGCTTGTTATTGTGATGCCACGGTAGCAACTTGGGTCATCTTTTCTACCTTTTTTTATGAATTGGTGTTATAATACCAGATGACCACGATTTCGGAAAATTTCCGGACGTAAATATTCGATTAAACAGTTTACATAAAGCCATAGATGTAACCGGTAGGCTATGGATTATCATCTCATTGCTGATCCTATCACCGCCCGCCGATTTGTTATTTTTCAAGCATTTTGCTGCATTATTTATTTCGAGCTCGGTGATTTTAAAGTCCATTTCACAGAAAGATGGTACATTCTCCAACTTGCTTAATTTATCTTGCAATCTATCAATTAATGTCTTCCAGGACTTACATGGCTTGCTTCCATGGCGAAAATGATCGAACCATCTGTCTGCGGTAACGAAGCTTTCATCAGGTGGGCTGTTTGTGTTTCTAAATTCCTTTAGTAATTTCCAGTATGAAGAGCTATTGTTTTGGCTAGTGTTCATTTGGCTTATTATATTTTTAATAAAAATATTCTTTTTATACTTTATGAGGTTTTTTTTATAACACTTTAGCTTTAAGAAATACTGGGAGCGGTTCTGATTATTCGGACTTTTAGACAATACCTTTGCCAAATTTCGAATAGTTCGTTTCAGGTCAAGGCATGATTGGTCGAACCATTTCCTTTTACATGTTCTCTTCCGCCGCTTGGCGTTGGGTAAGATTTTACGAAGGGATCTATCAGCAATTGAGCAATATAGGTGATTTATGCTAGATAGCGCCACCTCCAGATATGTACTGCTATTATCATCTATGAAGTTCATTGATTTAATTATGCTATCAGCTTCTCTCTTTGTATCAATATTGTTGCATACATCGATGAATTTCTGTTTTGATACGTCTGACCAGATATATTTAGCAGGGAGGGGTCTGGGTGCGGTTACCTCTCTATTATGTGGGCTGCTACTTGGCAGTCCACTTGGCATGTCATTCACTGATAGCTGAAGAGATAATTTACAATGATCTGAAGCTAGTTCTAGAGACTCCACTTTAAAATAGACAATTGAAGATAGCATATCGACATCCATCAGAAAGTAATCGATTACGCTGCTACCATTATATTTGTGACATGTACATTTTCCAAACAAATCACCAAGTGTCCTGCCATTAACAATTCGTAGTCCGGTCCCGATACATAGGTATAATAGCATTTTCCCGTAATTATTCGGGGATTTAGTATCTTGTGTATTTCTATTTCTGACATGGGTTGATGGCGGGCCTACAATTTCACAGTCGGGTAGGTAAACCGATACATCACACTCATCAGGGACAAAATCTGGAGATTTCCTACATCTAGCATTAAAGTCGCCGCAGATTAATACAGAACCCTCTTGAGAAAATGATGCTATGTCATGCTCGAGTGTCGGGAACAGATCGAGATTGTTTCTCATTGAATAGGTTGTGTTTTCAGGAGGTAGGTAAACAACAGCAATATATATATCTTTAGCCAGTCCAAATGTAAATCTGTCCATTTTAGCCCAAACAATTTCATTAGATGATTTAATCTCTTTAATACCATGCTTGAGGGATTCCTTTGCTAAAATACAAATGCCGCCACTTTTAGTGTCGCGCTTTGCTATGCTTTGGGCGGTCAATTTGCGAGATTAGTTCAAATCCATTCAAAGAAATATCACTTTTAGTATCAGTATGTGTTTCAGTTAGGCATATTAAATCATATTTACATAGATCCTCTTTTACAGCCTGCATATGAAGTTTGTTTACTGGGTAACCAGCAAGAGTGTTCTGTATTAACCCATGTACGTTCCACGAACATATGGACAACGTTGACTTTGGCGAGTGCATGATAGCGATAGTATTCAGGCGGCGCTATTAGTAATTAAAGGCGTACAGTTAAATCTGTCTATAGCGACCATCTGTTGTTGGGACCAGAAGATAATAGTTTTTCAAGACGGGTAATTGCAAAATCACACGTCTTGAAAAAGCACTCATCTTATATTTTGAATAGCCACTAATGGTGCGTGTAGTGGTCACCTTAGTCAAGTTTACCGCATACGCATACTATAATGGGCGTATACATTCAGGATCCGAATGTATTGTGATAGTAATAATTATACTTGGCATGATATAACTAGTAAAACTGTACAATTATTTGCATGCCTATATACTAGTGCATACCAATGGTATTAGGCCTTTCTCTTTTATAATAATTTATAATAAAAACATCAGCAGCAAATAAACTACTAAAAGTCCTCGTATCTCAGCTTTTCAACGGACTTAATTTCGTCACTAACTGCTCTTATAATATTAGACGCGAATACTGCGGTGCCCTCTCTACCATTCAAGTGGATGTCATCTGAGAAGAACCGCCTACCAGGTTTACCGTTCCGTAACAGATTGCTGTGGTCTATAAAGATTAGGTCACACTTATGCCTTATTTCACGTTCCAGTAGAGCGTTAAACAGATTTCTCTTACGGCCAAGTACTGGATCAGCGCATGGGATAAGTTTAGAGACAAACAATTTGCGGTGAGGCGCGTTTTTCTTAATGGTATGTAAACAGTCTACGTATTCGCTGACGACATCCTCGATACAGGCGTTATGGGTTCTTAGATTGTTGATACCCACTTGGAGGATGACAGCTTTAGTACGTTGTGTAACCTTGTCTGTTTGAATGGCCTGAACTGTTGCGGCGTTCACCTTTTCTGTGTTCGCGCCGATTTTGATAAACATCCTAGCGGGGTCAATATATTTGGTTATCGAATCGCCAAACAGCGCAATGTCGCACTCACGGTGTTGGTCTACAGATATGGAACGGCGGCGATTCCAGCGCCGAGTTTCGTGTTGAGATGTATGGTGTCTACTGGTAGATGCATCATTATGATCGACCTCAATACACTGCTTAGTATTTCCATTATTTAGATCCTCATATGTATCACACCGTGAGTTATATGTATGTTATCTGTAAGAGTGATTCACTTTTGCAAATGCATTTTGATTTCTACTAATATACGGGCCTTTAACACTTTCACTCCTACTACCTTTAGCACTTTCCCTAGCTACATCATACTTATGGTGTCGCTTACTGTTAGGACTTCTTGTAATAGCTGGCTTTACACGCTGCATATCATTTTTAGCTCCGTTGGTTTTATCGTTGGGGATCGAATAATTTACACTATTGCTTATTCTATTATCACTGACGACTTCGCCATCTCATCTCTAAGACAATGATTTTCCTGTTGAAAATTGCGAATACAAGCGCGAAAAGAAGCATCCATTTGCTCGTAGATGTTAGTTGCATTCGTGTTGTCACACATACGCGTATTAAACTGAGCTAATTTGTCGGCTAAATCAGTGCGTACAGATTGGACAGCTGACACTAACGGGGCTGTAACCTTAGATACCGCTTTCTCTATATCGTGGTAAGGAACCGAAGATTTGTTGTTCATGTCAGATACACGACTATTCAAGAGTTTTAGCTCCTCTGATATTGCAATGCACGCACGTGATGTCGTGGTGCTTGGTGTTGCAAGTTCTGCCACCGCTTCTTCAACTCCAGACGTTACTATTGATAACGTTTCTAGATCGGTCGACACTGCCCCGGTCTGGGTACATCTGTTTATAGACTGTTTCCTACCGTTACCCTCAGTGACAAGGTGAGTTATTGTTGCCTTGCTGTTAATATTATCGTTTATCGATGCACTACTCTCGGTTACGTCGGGATTATATGATTGTATCGCTGGGCTCGTGTTGGATATACTGCTAGCCGTTGGTACGTTAGATGCCGAGTCGGTAGTACTATGTGGTATCTCTGGTGTGTTGACAGTTGTGTCACCACATACGTACTTTAAAGCTCCTTCATTCGCTAGTTTGTTTGCTGCGGAGTTTCATGGGTCTCCCTTGTGACCACTGACATGCCTCCATTCTAGGGTGATACTGGGCGATATATTGTCTAGTATGCGCCATAAGTCAGAGTTTTTTCTCGTATTAAGTTCCCCTGATTTTGTCCATTCGTGATAGCACCTTGGATAACGTACTCACTGTCTGTTCTAATAATGAGATTGGATAATCCGTTTGCAGTAGCTCGTTTTATCCCATAAATGGCTGCATATGGTTCTGCCCTATTGTTGGTGGGAACGTTCCCATCGTTCGGTATTGGATGTCCAGCGTTCCACTAGTGCTCCATTCCCCAGTAATTACCATATCCTGCCTGGGCCTCAAATCCACCGTTATTTATACAAGCACCGTCGACATTAACAACTAGTACATCCGTTGAGGTTAAACAAGGGTTATTTGATTGCGCCACTGGGGGAACTACTGCGCTAATGTCATCACAATAGTCATTAAGTGTTTTGCCAGAGTCAATCTCCTTTGTATAAATCCGTATTTCGTCGTGAACGAAATTGTTTGTGTTCATGTATTCGACAGCCTCGTCTAGTGATGAGTAAGATTTATGTTTGGCACAGGGAAATTTATTTACAGAATCTTTGCACATGTTCCAGTCCAGAAATATGTCACATTTTTGGCCACAAGATACAGCATAAAATTTGCCTTTATAAGGCTTAGTTCTGGTTTTTGATTGGTCTGACATGGTGAGGATATTTTCATTAAATTATTTAATGTCAGGGAGGCACCAAAAGTATTCAACACGACATCAACTACCGGACAACAACTACCGTAGATTAAGATTAACATCTGTCACTTTGAGCAATACAGTTAATCTTTAAACCGTTTGAATTAAGGATCACATTTAAACTTTAGCACATGTTAAAACCCTAACAACTTTAGAAACTTTAAAAAACCTTAACAACTTTAACCGCTTCACAAACTTTAAAGATATTGATAATATTAATAACTTTAACGACCTCGCGATTTTCAAAGTTTTAATACTGATAAATCCAATTTAGTAACGTAAGTCAAGGCTGAGTGGAAAGCGTAGCGCGTAGAGCGGAGACAAAACACGCCCGCCGCGTGTGAAAACCAAGAAATGTATCACAGAGGGAGGATTGGAAAGTGTGGCATACTTTTAGCTTTTTGCTCGTTTTTTTGCATATCTGGCAGGCAACCATCATGCTTTTCTTTGCGTCTTTATTTGTAATAAATGAAACCTAACACAATAATAATAGCGGCTCATCCCCTATAGGATCGAAGTACTTCTTTCCTCCGAGACCTGAGGATGAGCCGCCCCTGAACAATGATAGCACAGTGAAGAAGTATAATTATACATGGTTGTATGCATATAAAGTTTTTGTATTAAAGTGGCATATGAGTTTTACCAGCTCAATCATCACTGTCGCTGAGTCCCACCATAGCGTGGAAATTGTCTAAACATCCTACAGCTGCATCAGCCCTTCTTCGCTTTTGTCCACCGTGTCTTGTTCTCAGCCGAAATCCTTAGCTTCCTCAGGCCCATTCTTGACTTGAGTGCCCCGAGTCCTGCTTTCTTGAGGTCACATCGTAGCACACTTAGCAATTTTAAATGACGTCCTCTCCTGGCTTTGTATTTGCTGGATCTCTGTGCTAGCGTATCTTCTGACATTCTTAGCACATGGCCACACATGGACCATCTTTGCTGGGCGACTTTTACAGACAGCGGCGACGTATTACATATCTTGTATAGTGCATCATTGGAAATTGTGATGTTTGGCATAGGTGTCCAGTGGGGAAGATGTAGCACAGATGATCAATAATCACATAAGATATTAACGCAGAAGATGTAGATGTAGTTGGTGTCATGGTCGACAACAATCAATGCAGAGATGTTGATATGGCACAGGTGAAAGTTGGAGAAACGTGCGGTGCAGGGTTAATTCGTCGGATGGGCTTAGAAGTGATGACTGATGGGAGGGTGATGGCTTGTGATGGAGAGGAAGTTACATGGGTTGGCTCAGTGATATTTCTAAGAATGGCAGAAGATGTGATGGCCACAGGAGTGACCGGAAGAATCGGACTAACGGTGGTGATCGTGACAGCAAAGGATGAAGCCATCATAGAGGTCCCAACTGATGGTGCGCAGGTGCTATGGAACAGGTGTTGCGTATCCTTGCAGAAGCAGCGGATACGGTCGAAGATGGTATTCCCTGAGGCGTTTTCTAGGCCATGGGCCATGGAAACTGCCATTTCTAACATTGCTGGATTGTCCATATTTAGTTTGGTCACTGTTACTAGATTGCTCAGTATCACTCAGTGCTAAGTACTGTTCCTACTCAGCTAGTGTTGGTCTTCTCCGTCCAGAGAACAATACTGGTTGTGTCTGCGCACGAAGACACGGGTCAGTCAGAGAGAACAGATCTAGAGGGGTGGTGCCGATTGTTGATTACCTGGCTGAGCAATTAGGTGGAGTCAAGAGGAGCGGTGACTTCGGTACACGGGTAGTCAGGATACTATCTCTCATCTTCGAAGGGTTGCAGTGGCTGTGGCAAAATTAGCGGCTTGTCATTGATTTCTTGGCGCTAGCCATACTCTCAGAAGGTAGAAGGCAGACAGAATGCTTCACAGGGGTTAAGTCAGAAGGTTGTCCGGTAGTGGTGGGAATCATGGAACGTTCCTGTATGATGGGATGGCGTGGTAATCCTAAAATGGCAGAACTTGGCGCGGGTGACATCGAAAGGCCTATCGGCAAGGATGGTGAGTCTCCAGGTACGGTACTGGGAAGGACAGGTCCTGAATATTCGATGGCCAGTCACGCAGCTAAACGCTGGGAACGAATTGGCAGGGATCTCTTGGCATCGATCAATATGACGATTGCTATGTCATACTTCTTGACGTCGGCATGATGCTGTCTTTCAATGAAGTGGATAAACATGGATGGACAGGAGCGGCAGACTGCCTGAGACCCAAGGTGGACTTGGTTTTCATGTGCACACAACTCATTTGATTGGGTAAATGGGCGGATTTTATGGTGATCATTTGTTTTATGACCGGGTTTTACGTGGAGTGGAGATGATGAGCTTGGGAGTTTGGGCGGAAATCACAGATGGATTTTCTATTATTTTATAAACAGTAATAATACTCCGCTTATCCAAATGGCATGATTCCATGTGCATTATTATAATTGAGGTTGTACCTCTGCCCAGTGTTTATGAAATGTACCACTGGCGTCACAGATTCGGTATTTTCCGGCTTCAGTGAATGACGTCATAACACGTCGATCTTCGCGACTCATATGTGTATAGCCACTCAGAGATGTGGGCTCTGATTGTTATTTAAAACATCTAGAACTGCCCATCTCGGGTGAATTTTAAAGGGATGCGAGGTTAAAGGCTGCGCATGTCTGTCAAGCATGAATGAAGCGTCAGACTGTGGGTCTCTCATTGTATCAGCAATACGCTTATTGTTTTGATACATTCTCTGGCATCAGGAATAGTTAAGTACGGTGGAAGAAATATCAATTCCAGCAGGGAAGGAAGCGTTTTCTTGGTGAAGGAGGAAGCGTTCAGATCGGAGAGAGAGATGGTGTCTACCTTTCCTCAGCTCTGCAGCACTGAATATCTCCACGCTGGCCAGCAGCATTTCTTGTTATCCGTATGCAAGGGGTGCACCCTTATGCTCCATCGAGTGGCAGATTCCATTTATGCCACTAGCAGGATATTCTGCAGCGGGGCGTTCGTGCGCATACATGTCGTACAATTTCTATATGGATGGGTTGGACTGGGATGGTGGGGGAAAAGGAAACCACCCGCCGCAAGAGAGCCTGTGGTGGCGATTTAGTGTGGGGTTTGGCTTGGGTGTGGATGGTCATGAAGTTTTTGGTCGTCACTTCATGACTGGGGAAGGGAGTCACATGGTAGAAATCAATGCACCAGAGTGGTGGTGGTGGTGGAGGGGTGGGGGTGGGGGGTGGGGAAAGGATTCCCACTACCGAGGGCCACTAGGGGGCGTGATATTCAACCTCGCGACGTAGGCAGTGGTGGCCGTTAAGCTGAGGAAACTACACTGGGTATATAATAACAGAGTCATCAGTGCAGTTCGAGGGTCTGTCATCAGGGGTTGGCGGCTTGCCAGATGATAGTACTAGATGGGATGATTTGGATGGTGGTGGGGGTGGATGGTTGGCTGGGGTATATCATCATTCATACATTCAATATCATTCGCAAAGAAGGGATGTCCTGTGTCCCACAGGTACAATTTTCCCGAGCATGTAGGTCCCGTATTGGCGGTGGCGGTGGTAGAACTGTTGATGGTCGGTACTGTGCGCCATCACACTCCAGCGATGGTTCTTCTTTTGGTTTCCACACAAGGTTTCAGGCGATCAAAGTGGAGGAGGACCTCTTGGTCATCTGGTGCACGGACGTGATAGTTCACATCCGATTTTCATTTGAGGACAGTATATAGTCCTTTCAACTCGTTACTTAATTTGTAGCTGGCTCCTGGAGGCACAGTCGGGTGGCTTACCTTAACATGGTCGTCAATGCCGTAATGTTTGCTATAAGTGTGGCGGTCATGGGTGTCTCTCTGTCGTTTATAAACTTCTGGAAAGTGAGCTTACATCATTACAAAAGGGAGACGCAGGTCCCAATCGTGGCAATATAGCTAAGTTTCCTTTGTCAGCATAGTGGTGAGAATTCGATTGAATATTTCTACTATTCTATCGCAACACGGGTGAAGAGGAGTGGTCGCCATTTTTACTATGTGCAAAAGGCGGCAAAGTTCCTGGAAAAGGAGACTCTCAAAGTTCATGCCTTGGTCTGAGCGTAATACTAGGGGAAAGCCAAAGTGGGAGAAAATGTGGTTTACCAGGGCTTCGGCGACAATAACGGCCTCTTGGTTTGGGAGGGCAAAAGCTTCTGTCCATTTGATTAAACAATCTTGAAGAATGAGAATATAGTGGTCTCTGTCATCCGAGGTTGTCAATAGTTGATCATATCAATCACGATGTGGCTGGGAGCTGGAGGCGGAGTTGGGTCGATTAGTCAGAAGCGGTCGCCAATGGTGTACAGTTCACCATAAGCCATGGGTGGCTTTCTGTCATTTATAAACTTCTGGAAAGTGCGCTTATACAATTTCATACATGTCCTCCAGGCCTTGATGGAATAATTCTATGCAGAGAGAGGGGGAGTTTAGTTCTATGGGTGCATGCGGCATCACGATGTCCAGCGGTAGTGACATCTCATGACCTAACATCATATGCACGGGTGTAAATTCAGTACTAGAATGGACAGCAGTACGGTAAGCCATCATCACAAAACGGAGATGCATGGTGGCGACAGTTTGATTGACTCTTTCTACCATCCTATCGTTACGTGGGTGAAAAGGAGTGGGCCACGTTTTTACTATGTGCAAAAGGCGTCAGAGTTCCTGGAAAAGACGACTCTCAAAGTTCGTGCCTGGGTCTGAGAATAATTCTAGTGGAATCCAACGTGGTTTACCAGGGCATCAGCGACAGTAGCGACCTCTTGTTTTGGGAGGGCAAAAACCTCTGTCCATTTGGTGAAATAATCTTGAAGAACAAAAATATAGTGGTTTCCATCATCATTGTCAAGGGTCCAATTATATCAATGACGACATGTTCAAAGAGCGTGCCTACAATATATGTTTGGAGTGCAGTGGTGCATATCTTAGTAGCACAGCGCTGGCAGGGGCTATATTTAGCGGTCCATATTTTCATGGCCGCATCTATTCCGATCCATTGGAAACATTGTCGAATTCTTTCTAGGGTGTGGTCGTGTGCGAAATGTCCTGCACAATCGTGTAGTTGCTCAAGAACTGTTTAATGCCAGTGCCGGAGCACTACAAGACAGTTGTGGTAATACAGTATTCCGTTATTCAGGTGGCAGTCTTCGAAATGCTGATGGTAATACGTAGTTGTACTGGAGGCAGGTAAGATTTGCTTGTGGGACGGGTGTTGGTGGTTGTTTAACCAGGTAATGACAGGCCCAAGATAGAGATCGTTTTATTGGGTGGTGCTAAAGGAACGGGAGGCCCATTTCTCAGCGGAAAGGAGAGGGAACAAAATTTCTTCTCTTTCTACAGCATCAATGGGGAGGTCATCGGGGGAAAATGTAGGCATGGGCGAGGACAGAATAGGGTTCAGGTTGTTTATGGAACAATGCGTCAACAATTCCATGCATCTTTCCGAGATGGTGTATCACATTAAATTAGAAACTCGGGAGGGTTTCTTGCCAAAGAGCAATCTGTCCTTCGGTTTTATGCATTTTCTGTATCCAGTGTAATCCCGAAGTGGCGGGTCAGTTTGCAGTGTAAATGGTTTTCTATAAAGAACGAGTTTGAAATGCTTACTAAAATGATTGGACTACCGCAGGAAGTTCGCACTTAATAGTAGCGTAATGGCATTCCATGCATGAGAGGCAGCAAGATCCATAACAAAGGACTTGTTCATGACCATTGCAGTCGCAGTACCTAGGCATCTATAGTCAATACAAAAGTGGAAATTGCACTCTTTCTTACTGGCTAAAATGGTAAGCCTGTCCCATGGTGACGTAGAACACAGTATTTAAATTGTTTGCTGGTAGGCTTCCTGTTCTTTGTGGATAGACAAGCAGTGGATGGGCTCTTTCACGGGACAATAATTTCTGGTATCGATGTTATGGTGTACCAAATGGGAATGGGAAGTATGTGCAGATGTGGTGCATACGAGATGGGAGGAAAGGGCCACAGGTGGTTCTCTTCAATGCAGGTGGCTTTCGACCTTTCCTGCCTGCATCCGAGCCGAGCTCTTTTTAAGTGTCTCTCTCTGGCACTAGTGTGTCAAGGTGGAGAGCGGGAGTGAGAGGGAAAGTGCGATGGCAGTCTTTTACTTAAGATTTAGGTTTTCCGAAGCTCTGTGCACAGTATTTTTGCTATTGGCCAAAAGCTGCACATGGGGCGGCGAAAAAGAGCAATTCGTGTCTTGATTGTTAGACGAGCATCGTCACCCCATCAAAAATACTATCGCTCAGGATGTGGGTAGGTCTGTGAGGTGGTGGTGGAAATGGCTGCCTCTTGGGAGGGTCTTAAACGGGATGAATGGAGGTTCCTTCAGAGTGGGGGAAGAGACAGCAGACTTTCTTATCTTTTCCTGGCAGTCAGTACATCGCTATCAGTTACTATTCATCTCGTTGGTAGATATATCTAGAGTTAGTGCATCGAGAAAGCCATTTGGTGCTGAAAGATAACAATTTTCTAAAGGTCCATTTTAAGGTGTAGCGGGAGAAGAATTCTACTTTAGTTAGGAACACACGCGCGCGCATATGTGTGTACGTGTGTGTGCTTAGTCGTTGCACTGATGTTCTCAGCAGACGTCCATAGGCAGGCTATCTGTATGTGCCCAAATCTATAATTTATAGGGGATCCCGCACACGGTGGTGTTTTGGTTACATAAGATGTTTTGAGGTTTAAGGCCTCAGGTGGCCCCATGATGCGATCAATTAGATTAAGCGAGAACCTCTACCCTTGCATGGTTCAGGCAAATCTTTGGCTCAGAGTCTATAATCCAAGAGCCAGCTAACATTTAATCAGCCGGAATATTGCAAAAGGTCTCTTGGTGGTTTCTAATGTAGTTTGGGGTGTAGAATGCGAATCTGGATTTTTTGCTTGCACCCACCAGCGACCCGTATTCGCAATTGAGTAGAGGACTTCATCAAATTTGTCCAAACCACTCCATTAAATTCTTATATAGAACTTTATAAATTCATTTGTCTAAATCCTTGAATACCCATGTTTTAAAATCATGACACTATAGTAACATAGTTTGCAAGGCACACATAATTATAGGATTGAACATCTCATTGATATTTTATACAAACTTTAGAGGCCTTTGTTTAACTAATTTATTCTGATTAACCAAATACGAAAACGTTTTTAGTCTATTAAATGAGTGATTTATACCGACCACCTGTTTTTATTACCCACCATTTGGTGCTTGATTGCGTATCCGTTATAGACAGGTTCGATAGGTTTAACAATTTCGCATTATGGTGAATTATAATTAGCCATATAAAACTTATATCACGCCATTGTCTAGTCGATCCAGGATATGGTTATAACATTTTAGTCATACTCCTGATCACTAACACTCACATTACTGTCGTCACAATTAGGAACTCTTCATCATTGTATTCTTCTTCGTCGTCATCAAAATTTACATCCATATGTACTGCCACATGTTGCAAACCGATATCCATTTTCCTCTGGAGGAGATGGTATTGGAACGAGATCAACAGTGTGTTTCCACATGTACGCAACATGTTCTAGACGAACCTTCTGTAGAAATGTCATGCAGCAAGGTGGAAGAGAACTTGACTCTTTTTTAAAATAACTCATACCTAACAATATCAACAGATTTGCTTTTCGGATTTCCATACAGCCTACACATGTACAACTCCAGTGTGTCTACAACAGTGGCAATAACAGTCATGGAGATCCCCAACTCGCCAAAAGCATATGTAAATGATTTAGATGCAATCGTTATCTTATAAGGCTTTATCTTACCCTTACACAAAAACGCTGCTGTGTAATGTCAACCCGTATATGCATGTAGCCCAGGAAGGTTTTCACAGTATCTTCTCCAAGGGCATTAATAATCATGGAATTAACGTTTGTGTATTGTAAATCAAGCCACACTGAAGAACAACTCTTTAAGGAAACTTTCAGCAGAGCTAGCCGGACCTGTGATCTAACACTATCTTTTGCTGTAGTTTGGATCAAATGTGTGACATATTCTTTGCCTGTTTTCTCCCAAATTATTCACGATGGTCTGTCAGCTACTTTTTGAGCCTAGCTAATATTGATAGTTCTCACCATGGACTCAAAAACTTCTTAGAGAATGGCGAATCATCTCTTAGTCATCCAAATCTATTACAGCTTGTTGATTGTGGATTCTGCGTCTTTTGTCTCACATGAACCAAACTTTCTTTTGATCTGTTTTTCAATGGTTTGCGGTCAACACCACAAAATATACATTTGATCTCAAATACACCTGCCGAAGATGTACTGGGATGGTCTGAATTTGATCGAGCACGTTAGAATCGGTATGTGGAGGAGCCGGACTGCAGTAAGGTTTTTGTAACATGCTGAATGATAACTGTCATTCTCACCGTGCGTTTTTCTGGTAAAGTGTTACACACTTTTATATATATATTTACTTCCCGTTTCAATCACATCGAAAGCTGATCTGTTGACTTCAAACGCAAAGCTATCATGAGCTATCACAATATGGTGTGTGGCAAATTGGGTAATTCTACCTACTTGCGTTCCCAAAAGATGGCTAAAATGTGTATTTCGGGATGTATTTAGTGACCCAGTGACCTAGACATTTGAACTTTTTACCTGCAACACAATTTTAATTGTACTCAACAATATGCATGTATGTTACCGATTTGGTGATTATACCTTCTTACATTGCAAAGTTATTGATGAAGATTTTTATTCTGGAATGCACTAAGTGACCTCGGGTCGCTGGTGAGCGCATGTCTCACTTTATGCAAGCAAGAAATTCAGATTCAAATTCTACACCCTAAACTACATTAGAAATCACCAACAGACCTTTTGCATGCAGTATTCCGGTTGATTAGATGTTAGCTAGTTCGTGGACTACTACACTGGCTTGAGCAACGTCAAAAAGATCTTTATAAAGTCCTAGGCACTGCCCTTCCGAGTTGCAGATGCGCAAACCAGCCCGAGTAATTAAAGAGGAATGAGTTTAGTGGCACCTCAGCTGAGTTGGGGTGCCGCTGAGGTCTAAAATGATGACAGGCTGAGAAGGCGTGACAAACTTGGAAAAGATTCCGGTGATGCAGTGGTTATCTAGTTCGGTCGCAAAGAACCTGTGTTAACCGCAGGATCGCTTAATTACCACTACATGCATCTTAGTGGGTGGTGCAAAATTTAGGCAGTGACTAGACCCATTCGAGCAGTCGAAAGGATGGCGGGGTTTATCGAAGCCATGAACGGAGTGCGTCCATGGGGAGTGGTCTCACATGGCACGATGAAATAATGTGTCGTCGAAACCATTCACTACTGCGTGGGGAGTCCGCGACGAGGTTTGCAGACGCTTGTAAGATGAGCTGAGAAACATGGTGAACTGGGGGACTCAGCTTTCCTAATCCTAACGTTATTTATTACTGAAGATGGTTCATGGCCTAGCCGAAGCAGCGCAGATCGAGGTGTCAAAGACACATGCTGATTGCAAGAGCATCGAACTGGAGCTAAGCAGGGGAAAGGTCGCAGAAGCGTCTGCTGGTGACTTTACACTATTTGCGGGCAGTCCAAGTGAAAATGCGAGGTACCTACAGAACAAGCAGAAGAAGTAGCCTAGCGGGGCGAAAATAATGCGTCTTTGATTGCAGCATTGATTCAAATTCATTTATGCTGCATGAATCGCTGAGGGCATCACCCACTTAGAGAAGCAGCAAAAAGGGTGAGTATCCTTATTAGTACTTAAGAGTATTCGAAAAAGCGACGCCACTACAATGCTAGTATTTGTCTTCATGTTGAGTGGAGCATGAGATCGTCGTCCGCAAGTTCCGCCAAAATGGCCAATCTCTTTTAGAGCGTTCCTTAATGCAAAAGATGGAACGGTCACTAGAGTGTGGAGGAAATTATAAAAGGGCACTTAAGGTGATATAACGAGGAATCTGTAAAGAATAAAGAACTAGATTAGTGCGTACATTAAAGCTTTATCACCCACAGTTCATGTCCTAGAAGCACGGTAAAGAGTTCACAGTCACAGCCAGGAGAGAATATGTCCCGTGGTTACGGGGTCTAGGTTTTACGATTGTGGGCGTCATTGGCTTTTAACCAGCCTTAGTAGGTATAATCACAAGGCACAACGGCATGTGGTAATTTAATCCTTGATTGACAGAGATCATAAAAGCTGGGCAGGCAGTACTGCTTAGAGTGGATGGAAGTTCAAGCAGCTTCTCGCAAAGAGGTGGTCACAAGAAACGAAATGGGGGAAGTCTGATTTTCACAAGGTATTTTTGTCGTGAGTGTGATGTGCTGGAGTCGTTTCTCATGAAAGGTTTTAGTCCGAAGAGAGAGAGAGAGAGAGAGAGAGAGAGAGAGAGAGAGAGAGAGAGAGAGAGAGAGAGAGAGAGAGAGAGAGAGAGTGAGGGTGGTGGGTCGGTTGCCCGATAGAAGTACGCTTTGACAGAACTGTGCGTGCGTTTGTGCGTGCGTGCGTCCGTGCGTGCGTGCGTGCTTGCGTTTGTGTGTGTGCGTGCGTGCGTGTATGGGGTGGGGTGAGGGTGGGAGGTGTTGGTTCAGTTATTAATTCAATGTGAGCCATTGTTGTTGTTGCGTGAGGATAATCATCCAGTAATTTGGAACACCCACAGCAGTGGTAAAGCAATTGTTTTGTTAAAACTTGTAAAAACTACTAGTGGGAGAGAGGACTAAGAGACGATACACAGAATAGAATAAAATAAAGTAACACAACTAAATGATCAAACAATTAAAATACTCAACGCAGGATTAAGATGATTATATACACATATACAGACGCATTAAAATCAAACAAGCATGAAGCAGCGATAGAGGATATGGATAACTATGACGACAGGTTGGAAATGTAAGTGCTGCCACAGTGTATACTGTAGCACAATCTTCTGCTGTAATTTTTAATATTGCAGAGCAAGTTGTCGTCATTAGGAAGGAGACCAGAGTCAACTAGCGTAGTTCAGGCGATGATAAGTTGAGCTAGACGGTTCAAATCAGAGGCTATTAGATTCCATGTTGATATATCTAATGCGGAAATAATGAGCTGTTTGATTTGGTCCAGGCTGTCTGTCCTATATCTAAGCAGAACGGGACATGAGGTAAACATATGCATGTACTCCTCAGGGTCGTTCTGACAGAGTTGACAGATTGGGCATTCAAGTAGTCATCAATCACAGATGTTACCATAGATCCATACCTCCTTCCCGGGGCTGTGGTCGAGAAGTTGAGCTATAGGTGGAAGGTAATTGTTTTGGCATCTTATAATACTGCCAAGAAATGTTAGTTGTCGGCGATGTAGCTCAGCAGCAATAGACCGAATCCCAGGCAAAAGGAAACCTGCACATTTCGGTGTACGCGTGGGCAGAGACTGAAGTATGCGCAGCATCTGCAGATGAAAACCCTCAAGGCATTTACGGTGTTTTTGCTGGATTATAAATATCTCTAACCCATGGAGAAGGCGTGCTAGTACAAACATGTTAAATACTTTTAGGCTAATCTGCAATACAATTGGAACCACGTAGTCCAGTCCCAGAGAGGCTATAGAATGTTCTTCTAGCCAGGGATATTCTGTTCTCAATATTGAGAGATATTTCATCTTTAGAGCTACGGATTAGGCCGATGTGTGTATCCATTGTTTGATACGGGGATAGCCATTCGAAGTGCCCTCTTTCGTCAAATTAAGAGTACTACTACAGGGTATTCCGTGTAGTGAATTCGGCAGTGACAAGTAGTCTGGGGGCCAGGAAAAAACCTGTTGAACCCCCTCAGGATTCACTGCCATCATGATTTTTTTACTTATTACCTTCTAAGTAAAGGATCTGTACATATTCCCAGAAAAATATTGTCATGATCCTTGTTTTCTAGGCATAAATCTAAACCGCATCATAGTCGTCAGAATCAGTAATTTTTATGTGGTGGGGAAACAAAAATTGCGAAAACTGTCATTTTTTCTTCTTTTTTATTATTAATAAATGACCACTCAAAATAGTGTTTCTTGCTTCCTCTTCCATGTCTGGTATGTTTTATGCAAATTAGTTAGCACTTATAAAGAACTATTGTTATTAGGGTAAGACGTTAATAATAGACACCTTCCGACAAATCTAGAGTCACTGTTGATTTATTCCATGAGATACTGTTAAAATAACAACTGACAGAATCTGCTTGTCGAAAATAGCAGAGGAATGCAATTATGGGGGAAGTGAAAATTGAAATGAACATGATATTTACATCTAACTAATGTTGATCTAATACAAAATTCAAAATGCTTTCTCTACTGTCTGCTGCAATTTCATATATGTTTTATGCAAATCAGTTGGATAATTATATCATCAGAGGTCAAAACTAATTAATTTTACCTGCTGTTTAAAACTTGACAATTGTGCATTGTTGTGACTTACAAATCACTGAGAAAGAAATATTTTGGCGCTATTTGTTTAAAATGTGTCATATTAGGTCAATGTTAATTTATATCATGTAATTTTATTCCTATAACCGATACCAGAGTATCCATTATTGAAAGTACTTGCAAAATGCAATTATGCTGAACTGAAAGATGAACTCACATAAGATCGTACCTAAATAGTGTAGAGTAATAAATGATCACTCATGGGGCTTTTGTTGGTGCCCACTACATAGCAGACAATACATAGGCTAGCCGTTTTTGACGCTCTGTGTGAAGGCAGATTCTTGGTGCAGGGTTGATAATGTCCGGTTTTTTCTTCGTGTTCACTAGTTTGGCATTATCATGAAGACGTGAAGTGCAACAGTCTCTGGGTCAGATGAACGATGACACAGCAATATCTACAAAGTCTTCATAACATGTTGAACAGAAGTGTGTTATGGTGATGCTTGAGTTAAACCTGCGTGTGAAGACAGCCATATCATATGGAAAAGCACAGGCCACTACATCGTAATATGTAGTACTTTTAATTTGACATGCGCATGTATGAAGATTCTAACAAATTTTATGAGGTTTTGGGACCACTGAGATGCTACAAGAGTCTGGCCTGCCATCTGATGTTCACCGAATCTATAAACGGTGTGCTCTCTGTTAAGAACAATAATGGGACAATCTTTTGCCAAAAAGCAATAACAAAGCATTTGACAATCTTGTTAAATTGTCGTTTCAAACTACAAATAATGTTGTCATGTTTGCCAATGAGGGTAGTTGAATTGCTAAAGTAATTAATTAATCTGCGATACAATCGCAGATTATTGGAACCACTCAGGATCTTCTTTGTTTCTTTCTTTCTTTTCTTTCTTTCTTTCTTTCGTTCTTTCTTCCTTTCTTTTTTTCTTTCTCTCTCTCTCTCTCTCTCTCTCTCTCTCGCTCTCTCTTTCTTTCTTTCCCTTTTTCTTTTTCTTTCTTTCTTTCTTTCTTTCCTTCTTTCTTTCTTGTTCTTCCTCAAAAGCTTCGGCCAACTTATGCTACTCAGCCTGGAATCGTGTAATATTGTTTTTCTTCATTGTTATCCATCCAGTAGTTTTCGAGCTACCTACCTTTGAGTGGACAAAACAGTCCCATAGGAAACTTAAGGGGATTTTCAATGTTGATATATGAACTGCTACTACACCACAGAGTTTTGATCGGATCACTACCGTACGTGGTCAGGATGTTAACATTTAGAGTCCTGGAGGTCCTGATTGATCTGCAGGGTACATGCCCAAGTTGAATGGTA
This sequence comes from Chaetoderma sp. LZ-2023a, assembly GCA_034401795.1. Taxonomy (NCBI): domain Eukaryota; kingdom Metazoa; phylum Mollusca; class Caudofoveata; order Chaetodermatida; family Chaetodermatidae; genus Chaetoderma; species Chaetoderma sp. LZ-2023a. Next base: position 32,810,301 of record CM067369.1, read on the forward strand.
CTCCATGGGCATCAAAGTTACCAGTTTTTGTGTTTGTCAGAAATGAAGTCTCCTTCACCAGAGAAGGTCAATGTACATATTAGATTATGCACTGTGACATCCTCTCACGTTTCCAACACCCCTGGATTCCAGGCCCTGGTGGAAGTCTACTCATTGGTTATCAAAATTACAACTCAATATTGATATTTGAACTACGACTACACATAGAGTTTGGATCGGATCATTATCATACTTGGTGGGGATGTTACACAAGGAGTCTTGATGGTGCTGACTTGTCTGCAAGGCACATGCCCAAGTTGAAGCGTACCACTTGGGTATCAAAATTACTAGATTTCGTTTCCGGCAGAAACGAACTGCTCTTCATGAGAGGTCAATGGACATATTGGATGATACCGTGTGACGTCCTTTCATGTTTGCACCACCCCTGGGTCACAGGCCCAGGTGGAAGGCCACCCCTTGGGGCTGAAAATTACAAGTTTTCGTTTCTGGCATATATTATCTCCCTTTACCCATACAGGATGATTGAGTCTTAGATTGAATGAAATGTTAAATTTCGAATCCAAGGCAGCCCACACAAACGTTGCAGATTTCTCGGTTATTTGACACTTCAGGGCCTTTTCCTTGATTTTCATGACCACTTTACTGAGGGTGTATCACGTATGCCGAATCCAATGGTGATGGTTTTGGAGTGATCCGACCTCACGCTCAAGCTCACCCAGTAGAGTAACAAGATACAAGTTTTCATTTTTGACATAGATTACCTCCGTTTACCCATACAAGATGATTGGGAGTCTTAGATTGAACGAAATGTTGCATTCTGAATACAAGGCACGCCACACAAACTTTGCAGATTTCTCGGATATTTGACACTTCAGGGCTTTTACTTTCATTTTCATGAAACCTTTAGTGAACGTTTATCACGCATGCCGGATCCAATGGTGATGGTTTTGGCGTGATCCGACCTCAAGGTCAAATGTATATTCAGGATGCGCTAAGTGAACCAGTGACCTCGAGTTCTGACCTTTTACCACAACCTAAAATATTTTCTAGCGACTCCTAATATCAATGTATGTGCTCAATTAGGTGATTCTACCTACTTGCCTTCCGGACTTATGGCCAAAAATATGTATTTCTGGATGCACTAAGTGACCCCGTGACCTCGATTTGTGACGTTTTGACCCCAAACTAAAATATTTCCTAGCCACTAATAATATCAATGTATTTACCAAATTTGGTGATTCTACCGCTTGGGATTCCCGTGATATGCCTCGGATAATCAGACGCACGCACGCACACAGACAGACAAACACACAGACAGACGGCACCAACCCTTCGGCGGCGTGAGTAGTTACTTTTTTCAAATATTTGTGTATATCAATTGGTTTCTAAGCAATCGCAAGTGTGCCAGTGTGTGATGAATAAATAAACAAATAATTTTATGGTCATATTTTATTTTGAAATAAACCGGCATCTTTATTTTTATTCACATTTACTTTAGACCACTAGCAAAGCAAAAGACGAATTATATAGTTATTATATTAACCCGTTAACAATCAAGTTGGCAATAAGGCGGCGTCTTCAGTGGTTTTGAAAAATGTCTCTAAGTGAAAACTAGTTTTGAAAAATGTTCAACAATGGAATGATAACAGAGCCAGTCATTCCAGTGGTGGATTTTTAAAAAACAGCCCACTCTTGATATGCAAATTTTTAATGTCCTATGAGCAAATGGAAGTTAGTGAGCAGATATTAAATTTTCTTGACGGATCTTGAGCTTTAAAGAATTAATGAATTAAACCCTATAGAAAATAGCTCAGGATGTATTAACACTTTTCAAGGAGAAAATTCTTTATGCTATCTGAAATATTCAGTTTAATATTTTGAAACTAATTTGACTGGAAGCTGTTGCTACCTACTTGCATGCAACCAGCAACATCTAGTTAAGCTATTTTCAAAATATTGAACCGAATAATTCTTATATTGTAGAATCTCATCTGTAAAGTTGAAAGGGTATCTACAAAGCCTTCAATAAAATCATCAAAAGACGTTTGTGAATGGATAAAATCACACCTCCCAGCAGATTGATAACCACAGGTGAGGTTAACTCTATCAATAATACTCTTGCCAATGGTAAATATCAGGTAGACTAACTTAGTATTACTAACTATATTAACTAAATTTTTTTAAATGATTTGACTGCAAGTTGGTGGCGCTCTAAACAGCTGCAATTTCTAACTTATTTTCAAAATATTGTGCAACTATCATCAGACATGAAGATTCGAGTTAAAGGGGATAGGCTGAGCTATTGGGCTCAGAAGAAGACCACAGGCCAGGAGAACATGATATTTTGTATACATTTAAAGCTCTCGTGTTCCATTAGATAGAGACACATTTGCACGCGATATGAGATGCCTGTTCAATTTACCCAGTATGCAATGCTACCCGGTGTGCAATGCTACCCGGCATGCAATGCCCTGGCTCCATAATCGTTGGAAATATTGGACGCCATGTTCGTTTAGTCTATTGTCTGCACAAGCCAGAATTTCTCAAACAAAACCGACCTGCTTGCACATGCAAATAGTCATTTGTTATCCAGCTCTGGAAGCATAAGCATACACGTAGGGCATATTCGCAGCCGCTCATACGGCAGTCTGTATGTCAATACTGCTCAGAGAGAGAGAGAGAGAGAGAGAGTGTGTCAATGTCCAGGAGAAAATATGAGAAAGCTTTTATATACATCGACACTAATTTGCGTGAAAGTTGTTGCTATCAATGACAGTACAAACATTCAGTAAAATTGTTGTCAAAATAATTAGTATGGAATGCAATTACTACCGGCTATATATTTGATACACATTTTATTAAGGTATTGTTGCAACAGCTTTCAGTCTATGTATTCTAAAATAATCATCATAAATTTCAGTCAACACCTTCTATAGGCCTATGCTCCTTTTATCTAAATAGTAATATATTGATTGCGCGTGTGGGGATAAGAATTCGACAATGTTGTTGGTGCCTTAGAAACCAACAGCTTACAGTCGAATTGCTATTCAAATCCGTAGCGAGAGTCGACTAAAAATTATGATGATTATTTTAGAATATAGAAACTTAAAGCTGTTGTAGCAACAATTTTCAATCAAATTAGTATCAAATCTGTACCAGGTATAATCGCATTACCTAATAATTATTTGACTAATTTTACTGAATGTTGTTGCTGTCATTGATAGCAATAACTTTCACGCAAATTATATCAAAATATATATCAAAGCTTTCTCTAATTTTCTTCTGGAAATTGACACAGTTGTGCTGAACATTATTGAAATGCAGGCCGTTGAATGTACTGCCGTGAATAGTCCGCCCTACGCGCGTGCTTACGCTTCCAGAGCTGGAGGAGAAATGGCTATTTGCACGTGCAGGCAGGCTGGTTTTGTTTGAGAAATCCTGCCCTATTAGTCCGGGAGCCAATTTTCAAAAGGGGTCTAGAAGAATGGTTTCGTAGCACACCAAGTATTCAGAAGGTTTGTCTCTATATTATGCCAGACCGATGTCTTGGGTATATTCTGAGCCGTGTTGTACAAGAAAATTGTGGTATCATTAACCCGTGAGAAGCCCATTTACAATAGGTGTTGAATGTAGCTCTCAAACAATTTTCACAATGGTAAATTTTTCACAAACTTAAGCGCATGTTATATCAATACAATCTTAACCAATATGGAAAGGAGTGATCGTATATCGCAGATTTATACATAATCAACCTCGTTTAAGACACCCGTATGTTGCTTTGTACATATTGGGGCACTTAGGTCTTCTTGTGACTAGCAATACCGTAGCTACAACAATGCCCATGTTTTCTACATTTTTCAAAATTAAACTTTTAACTGACATGCAGTGCATGTCTACACAAGCTGGCAGGACATATTTATCACGTGAGCAAATGAGAGAATGTTACTCATCCGTGTCAGAGTCATCTTCGACAATTGTATGCTGAACATTGTCACGCATTTCACCTCCCATACAAAAGCATGCTTCAGTGCAGAGTAGATTGTTAGCCTTGCATTGACAGAGATCTGTTCTTTTGCAGGCAGACTTTTGACATCTACATGATGTGAGTTCAATTAATCCAAATGGAGCAGGATCCTTTGACATTAGAACATGCTTGAGTAGACCATCCACTATACTCCAGCCATGTCCATTTGGAGATGGAAGATTCTGAACAGCTTGCAATGAACGTCTCCAAACAAGAGCTTGAAAATTGGCCCTTTCGGTGTGATGCTTTAGACTATTCGATGTAGGTGGAAGATTTTCATTTCGTTGTCTCTTTTGACAAAAGAGCCAATAACGGGTTTCATCAGCTGTCTTTCCCACATCCCTGGTGGAATGCAACTCACAGACAAATTTCTCACATAGAATTGCAGTATTCGGTGATAAGTCAACATGTTCGCCGAGTTGGGCTAAGCTAAGCTGATGACATTCAGATGACTTTAAGAGATTGAATGCTTTTCTCTTAGCGACTCCAAATAATGCACTAGTGCTATCACAACCTGTAAGAGAATGAAACCCAGGCAAAGACAGACAGATAGCTGGGCCCAGTACTTGAGCAACTGTATGTATTGGTATGTATCGCAATTTGTCCTTTGTGCCCGTACGGAACCATAGTTCAGAACAGTGAAGCGAACGATACGTATATATACTAAGTACTGCCACGTCTGTATCAGGAGACTGTATAACAACACGCATGTGGTCTTTTGAAGCGTGTAGCGCGTGCAACATCATACGCGTATCTGCTTCCTCGTGATCTGATCGAAGTTCTTCCAAATACGACGAATTGTTCGCTGAAATGACAACAACATCCATTCCATCGTTAAAGCCACCAGCAAGAATGACGCAATTGTCGGCAGATAGCATATTTGGACCAGTATCATGCCACCGCTTGCTGAGAAATGCAACCAGGTTACTTTTGTTGCTTGGATTGCTGATGTACTTGGCCCATTGCTTTGGAACGGGAGTATTTTCTCCAGAAATCTTTACTTCAAATGCTGTTGATGACCCACGTTTTAGCCGCTCTTCCGCTTTGAGAGATTCCAGTCTATCATATCTGTCAAAAACTATATCTACTCTGTTGCAGTCTTCTTGATTCAGTGGAACTGTAAAGATGTGCCAGTATTTATCAGCCAATTCTCCAAATGTAGACGTACCTCCAGTTTTAACCATTTGCACAATTGCCATGCCATCTACTACATAAGCTGTTGCACCTGTCTTGTCAACAGGTGGAAGCCGTCCATCAACATTTACTTCCTTTTCTAGTTCACTTAACAAAACACTTTTCACATTCTTTCTTAGAGTCCCATCCGTATGTGACAATGATAGTGGAACAGCAGACAGTTCATACGTCATCACTAGTTTTAAATCAACATCTCTGGACCTTGCGGCAATAATTAATCGACCAAATAGTTCGCGGTCAGATCTCACATTGTGAATTTTTTCATCATTTGTTTTGAGTTTTTTCTTCTGTGCTAGGCTGGCAAATGTTTTAAGTTTTAAGTGTGGCAACGTGTCCCAAAAGCTTCTCGTGTTAGTGTCCAGCCGCTCCTGAACACAATTTTCCATAATCTCCTTACCAATGTCACAGGCGGAAACAAGTCTCTTGGCGATTTCACTAGGCAATACCACGCCAGTTGCAATGTTTACAAGCGGAAGACACTCGCTGTCGTCGTTTTCCGCAATATTAAAGGGATTGGTCATTATATCTGATGAGAACATCGAAAGTATCTTCTGCACATCGGTTTCATCCCTGTTCATTCGATTAGTCCCCATTTCCTTATGTACTCCAAACATGTGTCTATCTTGTAACCCACACATTTGCTTTGTGACCGTTGTTATGGCTGCCCTCTCGTGGCTAGTTAAAAACCACCTCTCCAGAGCTCCTGGCTTTTGTGTTATTCCAATAATACCACCTCGCTTTTTGGAATCCAAATTAATCGATTGCTCTAAGGCCATATCTGTCCACACTTGATTGAATGGATGGTCTGAGCGACTTACGGAATGATTTCCATTCAAGAATTGTTCATGTACATGGGGATGTGTACTTGGAAGCATCTTCATGTCCGCAAGATATATTGGCAGCCATCTTGCATAATTGGTTCTGTCCATGCTGTAGAAATATGGCGCCATAGCAGCAGTAGCAGATAGGTGTGCCTGCCAATCTCCAGTTCTCTCAGCTCTTATGAATCCAAGCAGCAGCTCTACCATATGAATATATGAGTTCCAAAATGCGAACAGGTGTAATTTCGAGCTTGACTCAACTTTAAAGGATTTGAACAGCTGTTGCAATTTATTCACGTACATACACACCTCTTTGAAATTTTCTTGCAGTGCGTCTAAGTCGTCAATGCTGCTTCGGCACATCTTAATTTTCTCATCCAGACTCTCCAATTCTGTTGGAGTAATGTGGTCTTCATGTTGTCCATTTTGCTGAACCCATTTGGAAAAAGACTGCCATTGTAATCGCAGCAGCGCTTCCATAACCAATTTGTGAGCCCTCACTCCTCGATTATATGACTTACCTTTAAGTAGAGCAGCAGCCGTGCTGCTACCATATGTGTTGGCCTCTATGAGGAGATCTTCTAAGCCAGAGTCATCAAACATCTTTCCAATAACAGCTAAGTAGTTTAGCGCAATGTGGAATCCCCCCAGTCTGATCACAGTGTCACTAAACTCTTCTTTATATCGCCACTGTATCTCCTTTGCCTTGACATATATGGCCCAGTCGAATGTAATGACCGAGTCATTCTGTCCTAGTGTTGTCATCATTCTTTGAACTTGTTTCATGACCGTATACACCGTATTGAATTCAGTTGGTGATCCGGAAATCATTGGACAGTAACCGATTTGTGTAAAAGGTGCGTTAGCACATGATACAAGTGCATTAAATCCACTCCAACTAGGGACTGTTTGTGTTTCTGTGGTCATCATGGGTACAAGATCTACCGCAAACAATTTTATTGGACACATTCGAACGATGGCCCATGCAAGATCCATGACTAATGCCTGTTCCTGGATTGAGCTATCACATTGGTACCAATCCTTCTTGACAGTGTCTATGAACGCGGTCACAACTGGTCTTCTACCAAACACCCCACAATATAACCTTCACATTTCACCCTCGCCTTTGGTATATGCATGCAAAATGTATGTTGGATATATGTTATGTCGATATCCGTATAAATATCATATATGGTGAATCTAATACGATATTACTTTGAGTTATGACACGATCATGCTTATATCGTTGTGCACTGTGGATACAGCCAAAGCCTAGACCCCCTATGCAAAGAAATCAGGATAACTAATTAGTGCTACCACAATTTGTTTGTACAACAGGGCTTAAAATGTGTGGGACATGTCCCCCAAGCCACAGCAAGTGTCAGACCTTCCGAATACTTGGTGTGCTACGTCACGATTCTGACCTAGCTTTAGCTCCTGGACTATATACAGACAATAGACTAAACGAATATGGCGTCCAATAGTTACAACGATTATGGAGTCAGGAAATTGCATGCTGGCTAGCATAGCATGCTGGGTAAATTAAACAGAAATCAGCAGGCATATCATATCTCGTGCAAAAGAGTCTACATTTAACGGAACACGAGAACTTTAAGGGTGTTTGTAAAGGCCAACCTGGAGCCCATAGAGAACTGTCCTTTATACACAGGTGTCATAAATGTTATTTAGGAATTAAATCCCTCAATGGTTGACTCTTGTGATAGTAATTTGACTGAAAGCTGTTGCTCTCTAAGGCACCTTTGATTTCCAGTAAAAAAATTCAAAATTTCACCAGCTTTCTTGACAGTTGTTTCCGTATATACATGCATATGAAACGAGATTTAAAATAAATTAAAATTTTACGTAACCATTTGAACCTGAAAGAGCAAATATGAAAAAGCACATGCAAAGATCATGTTTAATATTTTGAAACTAATTTGATTGGAAGCAGTTGCTGACTAAGGCAACAACAGAATAAGGCAACACATATTTCCAGTCAAGTTAATATGAATAAGCCCTTGAGCTAAAAAAACAAATACCAAAAATCACATGTACATGTTTAACAAATATTTCTCTTTACTATTTTGAAAGTAATGGAGCAGTAAAGCAGCAACAGCTACCACTTAAATTAATTTTACTTAACTATTTGAATCTGAAAGAGCAAATATGAAAAATCACATACATTTTCCCAAATATCCTGGTTTAATATTTTGAAAATAATCTGACTGGAAGCAGTTGCTGCCTAAGGCATCGACATATGACAGCAACAGAGTCAGGCCGCTATCACTTCCAGTCAAATCAATGATAATACACCTTTGAGCCCAAAGAACAAATAAAGAAAATCACATGTGGCCGTTTAATAAATGTTTCTGTTTAATATTTTGAAACTAATTTGACTGGAACAGTAAGGCAGCAACATTTTCCTGTCAAATTAATTAAAGAAATTGAACAACTTATTAGTATGATAATGTGATTTGTTATACATTGCGTACCTTCCTAATGCATTGTGAAGAATTAAGAAGAGATATTAAGTAAAGTGCTAGCATCGAACAAACATTTTTGTATGCAATTGATAAAGTAATTGAAATTACCAATTAAAATATCTTCAAATGCAATTAATTACAACTGAATTACAATTACTTTCTTAGCCACACAATTACAATTACAATCAAGTACTTGAAAAATGTAATTAAATTACAGCCAATTACAATTACAAATTACAATTACCCCCTGTCTGCATCCGACCCAGTTGTATGTTATATGTAGAATAGCAATCTTCAAGACCTTTAGTCATTACTTCGTAGATTGTACGACTATCCTATGTCACCTCAGGTTTCCTATAGTCGAACGATAGAGTATCGGGTAGAACCTGAATGAATCTAGAACAATAATCGCTTTCATTATCATCTTCAAATAGGCACATGCACAGTGGACCATAGCAATAATTCTTATATGAATTTCCATATGCTAAGATACACAGGTGTGGGTAAAATGCATACTTGCATACTTGTGCCCAACTTTATCTGACACATTTTTGGACGACATCCTTAAACACCCCTTTAAAGTGGCATATTCTTTTTGGATGATTGATCACTGACACGAGGCTCTTCAGATTGTTGGTGAATCGTTGAACATCTCACTCATGATCTCACGGAATCTCACTGTTGCAATTAAATGGCCGATGGATGTGTTGTAAATCAGTGGAAGGCTAAAACTGAAGAAACCGTTAACCTATGCATACTGCCTCCAATACCTTTTCTCCACATGCGCGCAATGAGGACTGAACTGTCAGGTAGTTGTTTGGAAGAGAGCCCATGAAAACATGCGACGTTACAATGGATGAGATTCTCAAATACTGTCCCATGATTGTAGATGTTCTAGAAAGCGAAAGTGACAGGGTAGACACTGCCGATAATAGCAACATTGTAGGTGAGGCATCAGCATCTAACATCTCTAGTAGTGACTGCGACTAATTGAGTGATGTTATGGCTAAATATAGCAGATTTATTGTCTGGTATGTGGAGTGATAAATTACTTTCAAAACCAGCATTATCTTAGCAGCCACAGTAACAAGATTCAATGAAATAAATAACCATTGACACTTTTGATTTGTCAGATGGCGTATGGCATTTATTTTCAAGATGCTAGCAACAAAATAGTCCTTTAGTAGCGTTTTGCCAGTTGCAGTTCCCCATTATTGCACTATCCAACTACTTTCAACAATTGATATTTTCTGTTATCCATCATACTAACAACATTCCATCAAATAAATGAACATTGACCATGTAGATTCGCTAGCTGCTGCCTGTCATTCATTTGCAGGCGCTAACATGAGCACATTTCTCTATCAGTACGTTGCCAGTCACTGCAATGCGCAGTCACCCAAATCTAAGCTGCAGTGAAAGCTGGCTACATTTGAACCCTTGGTGACCGAATTCCTCAACTGATTTGCATATAACATACACGCGATTTCAGAGGACCTTCAACGAAATATTTTGAGTGGCGATGTATTATGCAACATTATTTAGATGCATCGTTATGTTAATTTCATTTTCACTTCCCCATAATGACATTTTCAGCTAATTTCGATGAGGAGTTTCTCTCAGTTGTTGTGGCAACAGCATCTCTTGAAATAAATCAACATTGACTCTTTAGATTTATCGGATGGTGCCTATTATTAACCACTTACGCTACTAATACCAGACAATTCCTTTGCAAGTGCGTTGCCAGTTACAGCAATGCACATTTGTCAGATTTTAAGCAACTACCAAAATTTATGACCATTTGACCTCTGCTGACATTATTCTTTAACTGATTTGCATAAAATATGCAAGAAATGGAAGAGGAAGCGACAAACAATATTTTGAGTGGTCTTTTATTAATAATATATAACAAAAAAAATACAGTTTTCCAAATTTTGGTTTCTCCATCCCCTAAAAAATACAGATTTTGATGACTATGATGCGGCTTCGAATTATGCTTAGAAACCAAGGATCGTGAGAATTTCCCTCTGGGCTGACAGCCAGGCGACGTGCTAGCGAGTGTAGTCCATGCAGGGGAGTCTGTCATACCGAATCGTAGTCAAGCAGTCAGCAGGTGGGACATCGTCCAGTTGGTTAGCGGCGAATCGTGGCGAAGGATGAACGGGTTATATTTTTCCGGTCCCATTTCATATCGGAAAGACTGGATGTAGCTCATGGTACTTCATGGCACACGCATGTTTGTGCACGCATTCTCTCAACATGAGCTAATGAGCACTGGTCTGTTGGATGATGTAATTCTGCAGGCACGGGACAATAGATGAGAGGCAGATGCGGTAGAGAGCAGTGCAGTGCATTGGATGCAAGAGAGGGGGGGGGAGGGTGAGGGAGAGAGGGGTGTAGGGAGGCAGGGAGGGAGAGACTGAGAGAGAGCCGAGCGAGAGAGAGAGAGAGAGAGAGAGAGAGAGAGAGAGAGAGAAAGAGAGAGAGAGAGAGAGAGAGAGAGAGAGAGAGATTTCTTTGGCGTTGGTCAACGAATGATGTCAGTCTGAACCGTCCAGTCTTGGAAAAGTGGAAAGTTGCAGAGTAACTTCCGGAATTTTTCGGATTTTTTTAGCACGTTTAAAGTTGTAGAATCCTAGTTTATTGTTTCACCACTTCTGCTGTTAAAATTTGAGCGAAATCGGACCCGTAATTTCCTAGTTATTCGTAGATACATAATTTTATCTAATCCGGATGCAGGTTCTTTTATCCAGATCACGGCCACAGTCTGGAAATCCTCTTACACGGCAATTTCCTTCGTTGTCTTAACATTTGAGCCACGTCGGATTAGTATTTTTATAATACGCTTCCGGACAGATACACGCACACATACATACATACATACAGACAGACACAGAAAGAGGGAGAGGCGAACCTCAAACAATACACCCATGGGGGGTGAGAGTGAAATTCAATAACTCGTTTAACTACTGTTACCACTACCTCTAACCGTAGCCGGTATTGCCGCTACTACTACTACTACTACTACTACTACTACTACTACTACTACTACTACTACTACTACTACTACTACTACTACTACTGCTACTACTACTACTACTACTACTACTACTACTACTACTACTACTGTTACTGCTGTAGCTGTTTAAGCGCACGTATTTCATGCTACAAAATACGGTTATAAAAATACATCCATCTTATCAGATTTTTATTGTGAACACATATCCCAAACATATCCGACAGTAAGAAACGCAGTAATGTATCCTCACTGCATGATGATTCCCTCTAGATTAGGCGCGTCTGTAATCTTAGATAACGAACACTCGCTTTACTGAAGTATGCATCGCCATCATCATCCGGTACAGCAGTCACAGCAACAACAGCGGAAGCAGCATCAGCAACATACATCAACAACAGCGCCAGGGGCGGCAGCATATAGTACTTAGTCTTTGAAGCATTGCGGATTAGATTCTGACAATCTGCTACTAACGTTGAATGTAGAGGAATTCTATTTATTTTTATCTTTGTTCTTTAGAAGTGTATATAATTTGATTTTTTTTGTACTTATTTTTTTTTGGGTGGGGGGTGGGTGTGGGGTGGAATTTTAATGCCAGATGTTACACTTTGTTGCGAAAACCTTCAATCCTGTTGCCCGATCGTTTTAACAAGAAGCTAGCCATTGCCTGCCATCGCTGCCTGTTCAGCGTTGTCTTGCTTGTCCAGTTGTATGTTGTCTTTCTCTAGTTATCCTCGTCCCTCTCCATTTGACCCTGTTGCCGTTGGCTGACTTTCAGAATATCTCATCTTCTTTTCAACAGTTAGCATGGCCTGTTTGCATTTGGCTTACTCGGTCGCTGTTCAGTGCACCTGGTTAAACGTGACCTGCTAGCAGACCTCAGGTACACCCGCGCTGTTATAATGTCTTTAGATCTATCATCAAAAATATAAACACCAATTATGTTTGAAAATAACCACAAAAAGGTGGGCTGCATCGGCTATAGACAATTTATCATGGCTTAAAAGATACCGGTGATGCTGGCCCTATATCTAAGGCGTGCCAGCTTCAAAATCGCACTGTTTGGGGACTGGACGGACAAAAGTGACATTTTTCACAACATTGGTGTCTAGATTTGACAAATTCTCAAGAATCAAATTTCTGACCAATAGGTGGCCATTATGACGTCATTTACTAAAGATAGTTGACAATATGAGGGATTTTACAAAGTTGCTATAAGTTTTCTTAACATTTTATATTATGCTTGATATAAATATAATTCATTCAGACCGGCTCTAGCACATTTGCATCTCTAGCATGTGTCAGACTTGTAACAACACGTTATGCGTTCTGTACATGCCATTGCAGATTGGGGTAGCGTCATCCAGCTTGGCCTCCATTGTTTGTTTATCCTGTATTGTTAAACCCCATTCACATGCGATAGGCAGCACACACAGATCGCTTCCACGATGTACAGGTGTGTCCCTGATAAACTGCGCCCTTCACATGTTGTTGGAAAGAATCCTGAGCAGGAACAAAGTTATCAATGCTCCGACTATTCTTGCAGAAGAGTTTTCGTCGTGTTTCATTACAGATTGAAGCATACTAGTTGCCTCATCCAAGCTAATAGTCAGTCACTCTAGAATCTGAAACTGTTGCGAAGACATGCCAATTTAATAAACATGCTGTTGAATATTTGGAAACTAGTTTGACTGGACGCGGTTGCTGCAGCAGCAGCAGCGCCCGGTCAAATTAGTTCCAAAATTTGTAAGACCATGCTTTGTATAGTTTTCTGGAAATTGATAGTCAGAGAGTTCAGAGACCGATCGATCCCAACACGAGCGTGGTGTGGGTGGAGCTTGGCTAGAGATGGGTGGGGCAAAGCTAAAAATGGAAAGGTCCCTTGTTGTAAATAGCCTATCCGTTATAAATATGAAGGAATCAATGGCCTTAGGAAATGCATCCCATGCTGCCCAGTCAGTGCCCAGGCAGTCTTCTTCCCCTTTCCGTGGAAGATGAAGTTGTGCCACAACCAGAGTAGGCGTGGAAGATCGGTAATGTACTAATGCGCAAGACTTCTCTCTTCCGAATGTATGGCAATGCTGTTTATACAGTACATACCCGGTAGTGAGGTCCTTTCCCTTCATCATTTGGCAGCAAGACCGCCCAGTCAATTTAGTTTCAAAATATTCAACAACATGTTTATTAAATGGTAAAGACATACAATTCATACAATTTGAATGACTTTTAAGCGTTTATGACGGACTAAATCGCGCCATTCGTGACGTAATTGATTGTTATTATGACGTCACACTACATGTGACGTTGTTGATCATGACGCCATATGATTGACTGAGAAACTGGATTCATCAAATACAGCTGAGATTAGTTCTTAATCATAACCAGAGCTCGTCGGAACAGACATTTTGCTTTGTATGTGGAAGCTCTAGATGCACTCATGTGTCTCTGCTTTGGACTCAACCACTACCATAATAATAGACGGTTGTATGAATATCTACGTGACATGAAGTCACAGCCAGATAGCGTAAACCAAGAGTTCCATATGAAAACTGCTCATAGTGTTTTCACAGTGCCAATTGATCATGCTCACGAACAAGAAAGCTCCAAAGCGGAATAGTCGCGTCAGGAAAAACCCAACAGCCCTAACACCATGGATCACATTTAGACCTGAGAAAGCTAGACTTTTGCCATAATTTGAAACCAGATACCTACCAAATGTAGACAAAGAGAGTAACTATAAGCATCACGAGGAATATATGTCATTACAAAAGGCCTTTCAGCAACAGGGTCCTACGTCTAATGCAGGCAATTACCGAATATGGTAACCTATTTTCCGAATATGGTAATCCATTTTCACACACACGCACGCACGCAACCGCGCACGCATGTACACAGATTTTGTCACGGTGTAATTCGTTATTAGGATTGTGACCGTAGCTTGCATGTGACATGTAACTGATTATGACATCAGATACCTGAGTAACAGATCTGATCCCTCCATTATTGAAGAGTTAAAATAGTGGTACGATTTAGGTTTATAATATTCTCACTGAATGCCTCGTAATAATGACTTATTGTGAACTGTGTTATGTGTATATGTGACACATTCTGCTCGACGTGATGCATGACATAACGGGCGTTCTAGAAAACACTAACGTCATGTTACACTTTTTGTTAAATTACTTTCTTAGTGCTTATAGAATTTGCCATTTCTTGTCTGTAGTATTGAAGGAGTTTACACCAATAACGTAGGTTACTGTCGCGAATCTGACTGGCCCTCGGTGAGAATCTAGACCAGGTGTGCTTTTAAACAGGCTTTCCCAATTTGCCTCTTAAAGTGAAAGTTGTTTAGGTTATAGTTATGCTTTACATATTAGTGATAAGGGCCATCAGACCTCAGAAATAAGTCCGGATGATGCCAACGACTCTCAATTATTAAGCAGATCCGGCGTGGACCTCTTAAGATTTTGCATACTGAGAATTCAAGCCTCGGCATTGCAAGGGTAAGGTTGTAAAACAAGCATTGACATCCGCAGGAGGTTTTCAACGTTGTCTGGGTATGATTTGAAATTTTGAAGCGCTCTGAAGGCTTTTCTCACATTTGTATGGCTGTGAAATTATTATATTTTTATGCATTTTCTCCAGCAATATGACGATCTCAAACAATATCCCGACATGTACCAATACCACCCAAATTGCGAGTAATAGATTACTGTCTGGAACCGATTGTCCGAACATTTATTTTCTAGAATGTTTTACCTGAGACATTAAATACTATTTCAATACGTATATGGTATATTTCTGACCTCGTAATATGTCAATTAGGCGGAAAACCTGGATCCATTATGCAGACCGTGTAGACAGATTCGCTGAAAACAAGTGCATTAATTAAAGACTGCAGGTGTTACTTGTCATAATCAAAGAGGTCAATCACTTAATTGATGATGGCGCTTTTTCTGTCCACTGCATTCCACCGACGTACGTCCATCATGCACACGTCAGACAATGCTCTACAAGGAGTCGTGGCATTACGGTATTTTGGCATTGATAGGGAATGGAACCCACAACCCGTGAGAGCGTCTAACATCATAGCCCACACACGCTTCCACCACACCAATTGGTGGACGCGTTTGTGGGCCATGATGCTATAGGCGCTCCCGCAGGTTTTGGGTTCGCTTCCCGGTCAACGTCAGACAAACGTTCAGTAGACAATGTTGGCCGAATCCAATTATTGGCGCGTATCAGCGGACTGTATGTTCTTTCAAACACAAGGGTCAATGTGATATGTATGTCTTCGCGAGCAACGGGAAATAGTTCCTATGGTTTTATATTTTTACATAGATCTGTTCTTTCGGATTCAAACCACTCCGTCGATTTTAACAATTTTTGCAAATCATAATAACTGCTGGCTTGAGGACTTATGTGATAATATAGATGTGTCAGTATCAGCCGAGTGGCTCAGAATGTATAGAGGACCTACGCAATGCGGACTGAAGCTTGTATGTATTCTGTACATTCCAACCATTTCATTGCTGTATTCAAATTTTGAAGCACTGTATAGTATGAGGCACATCATTTAGCTGCGTTTTTCTCATTCTATTTACGATAAAATCGATGACAGAATGATTGATAACATACTGAACCAGCGCAGGCATCTGATAGAACATCATTGCTTTTACGTTGTCTAGAGTTCGTTTCACTACGCTACAGGTAGAGAAGCTAGAAGCTGAAAACGGTCCGCTGGTGTGCTACATTAATGCACGAATCCACCTTAGTTATGCCCCGCCCATTTCTAGCTGAGCTCCGTCCACGCTTTATGTGTGTTGGACTCGATGGAATCCTGAATTTCAAGAATCCCAATACCATGGTATTTGAAAATAATTTGACTGGGTGTTGATGCTGTCTATGGCAGCAACAGCGCCCACTCAAATCAGTTTCAAAATATTCAACCGAATGTTTATTAAATAGTAGGGGCATACAGATCGTAGACTTGCCGGCCTATTAAGCGTTTATGACAGACTTAGATACGCCATTTATTACGTATTTTGATTGTGGCGTCAGCCTACCTGTGACGTAATTGACTATGACGTCATATGCTTGAATGACAAATTGGATTAATCAATTTATTAGAGCGGCAGTTTAGATTCAGGAGCTAAGCTATTTGGCGGTATTATACCGGACATGTTGCAATACAGGAAATACTGTGATATAATTGCATAGTAGATGATAAGATACACATAGTTTTCATACTGATATCATTGGATGAATACAATGTTAGCTATGCCCCGACCTTCGCTAGCTGAACTGGCAGCAACTATGCCCAGTCAAATTAGTTTCAAAATATTCAGCATAATATTTATTAAATAGCAAATTCATCAAAGACATACAATTCGGACACCTACAGGACTATTCCCGCTTCATGACGATGTGTTTGTCTTTCAATTATGATTGTGACGTCAGCTAGCCTGTGAAAATCGCGTCAATACTCGAGGTGGCAGATTGTATTCATCCATTACATTTTGGTAAATATTCACGCTATCAAATCATTTAAGCTGCCTGAAATCTCGACAAAACACATTCTTGTCAAAAACACATTGTTAGACAAAGCGAGTTTTAATGTTAGGCCCCTAAGTGTTGCCACCGTATTACCCTGACAAACTGCAATGACACCCGGGGGCCCTACGCCACATCCGTCATGTTCCATTCTTTATCGCGTCTTCTGATGAAAGTAAAGCGGATCAATAACTATCATCGTGTTCAGATCATGTGTCGCCGCATCTCTAGTTCGAGTCGTTGTCCGGCTGAGCAAATGTACGTGCCCGGATGTAAAGGCAAGTTAGCTATGTCCATGAAGGGTGTCACGTTCTCGGTTTGACGGACCGTGCTCTACAATATTGGATTACACTCTCATTTTAACCGCTTTTGTGTCAACATCGCCTCGTAGCGTCCATAATAAGCTACTCATAGCAACTAACATTTTAATGGCCACGATTTAAAAGAAAAATCTTTCCGGGCCAAGGGAAGGCATCGTTGTAAATATACCTTTCCATCATTTGTTGTGTTTTTTCGGACTGCATAGATCAAAACATTTTTTGCATAGCCCGTGTCTATTAGCAAACCAAGAGAAGACTATTTTTGTTAAATTTACCATTGGAATGACTGGCTCGGTTACCGAGCCAGTCATTCTTGAGGTAAAATTTAAAAAATAGTCTTCTCGCGGCCATGCAAATGTATATTCCTCAAGACCACTGCAGACGCTGTCTTTGGTAGCTTTGGCCAATAAAGGGTTAAGTTTACACAATAAGGGTTAACCCTTAGCACACAGATGACACTATTCTATGTTTCACTGTCAATAGCAAAGAAACTAGTGTACATTTTTCAACAATTTTGGTGGAAGATGTTTCTGTTGAAAAATAAACACTAGTTAATCTTTTACTTTAATATGAAAATTATAAATTTTTGATGTCAGAGTGGTAAGGGTTAAGAGAATCTTACGGACAGAGCAGTAGGCCAGTTCTCCAAAAAATGTGTAAATACCTTTTATATACCAAGAAAAAATAAGTCAACAAGTCTAATATCGGTGTTTTTTAAATGTAGATCTAATTAGTATTTATTTATTTATTTATTTACCTCGTGATAATCACTGTATATTTTGTGACTTTACTCGCCATTATAATTGTTATACGTATGTGCCGTCATATGCTACCTCGGTAGCCTGAGTGTAATAAACGTGAAACTGGAACGGAAGCTGACTGGTTGCGGTGTGACGATCTGGAAGTAAGGTGTGCATCTTGGCACCTTTACAACGTGTATGAGCGGCAATATGCATTCTTTAATCCCAGGACATAGGGTGACATTATGGGTATAAAGTGCTAGATATAGACTATTATACCTACATTGCCACTCACCACTGATTACAATTTGCATTATAATTGTTATAATCACTATGACTACTGGAAACCCATCCACGCATACCATCATGCTATACCTTTTGCGGTGGTAGGCTGATCTGTGCCACGAAGTTAGGAATATGTTGGACGTGAGAGTTGGATTAGTTATAGATCCGAGTCGTCTAGCATGTGCCTTCTGTTGTTACAATGAGTAATTTTGATCTGGGGAAAATAGTGAAACATGATATGTATTCGAGGAATGTGTCTGTCCGCATAATGTCTGTTATCCTATAGCCCGCCACACTCTAGATCTCTAACTTAATCTTTACCCACGGTCTGCGTGCCTGCGTACGCGCGTGAGCGTTCGTGTGCGGTACGCGCGCGTGTGTGCGTGCGTGCGGTGATGTGCGTGTGTGTGCTAGCCCGAGTGCGCGTGTGCGTGTCCGAAAAAACACAACAAATGATTTAACGGTGAAAGAGGACTTGCAAATTTTTGGCCGTGATCAACCGGATCCGGATCGCATCTACATCTGTATCTATTGATATATTGGAAACTGCTGCCCGAACGCTCCACCATGTCGGGGGACTAGCATATAGGGCTGCGAGAGTCCTCTCAAAATGAATAAAAATAAAACTTATTTTTAAACAAATGCATAACATTGTGCTGTTTATACACATGTGGCCGTACAGGCTGACAACGGGCATCTCTCCCTCTGCTGCTCACCCTCTCCTCTCATTCGTGTTCTCGCGAGATCTCCTACCTAAACGGGAGCGAGTTCTCGGCTCTATGTTTAGATTGCCTCTCCTCTCTCATCAGCCCAGATGCCCCGTGGCCAGCTGCCAGCACCTTATTGGCTGACAGATGAAAAGTCATCGGAGAGCGTGCGTGCGCTCGAGCCCGCGAGAGAGAGAGAAAGAGAGAGAGAGAGAGAGAGAGAGAGAGAGAGCGCTCAATCTAAAAGTAGAGGTTATGCTTCTACGAGAATACTCGATCTCTAATCGAACGAGATCTCGCGAGATACGAATGAGAGAGAGAGAGAGAGAGAGAGAGCTATGCGCTTACCTAACCGGCTAGTAACGCAACAAGAGTTACCCCCCATAACACTTGCCACACATTTAAACATTTGATCTAGCCAGACTTTAGGACGGGTGTGACCGTATACTAGGTTTCCACCACTCTGGCTATGTTCTGAGAAATCGGGAAAACGGCTGGAAAATCCGGAATGTGACAAATTCGGGAGGGTTAAGGTATAATATCTCTGATTACTCTTGTTTGATATTTCTTATGATATGATCTCTATCCACTAAGCCATGACACGTGTCTATACAGGTCTTAATAGCAAGCCCGTGTTCAACATCGCAGCATCAACTATCTGTCAGCCTTTCTGTATAGAAAATAGACATAGACTGGCGATCATTCCTTCATCTTATTCACTTGCTAGTACATGGACTGCAACCATTGTCTCACAGGTGTTTAAGAGCAGTGAATTATGGCGCGTTCAAGAGCGGTAATTTATTCGCGTTCTTCCATCCAGAGACCGTGAAATTATAGCCAGCACCCGCAGATCGTATACATCACCTCTCTGGCTGTACTGATTGTACGCGATGGCCACACAGCTGCACGCGTCTCAAACGTGTTATCATCGCTGTCAGATCTACTGTAATGGCCTTGTCTGCGTGAATGGTAGAGCGAGCCACACAAGTGCGAATGTGCTGAAGATGATGGTCTCTACTTAATCACCTTAACCCTTTACCCCTCGAACTTATTAAAGAAAATTTTAATTTTCTCATAGAAAATGGCCATTTTCAGACCAAGAGAAGACTATTTTTGTAAATGCACCACTTGAATGACTGGCTCGGTTATCGAGACAGTCATTACAGTGGTAAATTTTCAAAAATAGTCTTGGTCTGCAAATGGACATTTCTCAAGACCACTGCAGAAGCCGTTTTTGGCTGATATGAGCGTCAAAGGGTTAAATAACCATCGAATTTGTTAAAAGATCTAAATTTTCTAATCGAAAATGTCTATTTCCAGACAGGCAGATTATTTTTAAAAGTTTATCACGGTTATCGAGCCAGTCATTCCAGTGATAAAATTTCAAAAATGTTCTTATCTTTGTCTGCAAATGAACATTTCTCAAGACCTGTGAGTGCTAAAAGGGTAAAGTGTTAACGCAGAGAACCCAGTGCACTACAATGTAAGGCCTAAATTACTAAATTTCAATATGGCAGCTGATATTCACGTTTGATATGTTGCTGTTATTGTGAGACAGCCACGCGCCGGTGTAACATTATTTCAGAACTACACAACATATACGCTAAGTTCAGAAATAACTGAACATAGGCCCTATTTCCAAAACACTAAAACGTTTTGAACATAATTGTCAATATTAACTTATTTATGAACTGTACTATAGTTTTGGAATGGACGAAGAGTGCCCCTTGTGTATGAAACGTTACTCTTCATATTCATTAAATATACATGAATAAATATATATGGCGGTTGATAAAAAGTGAAAATAGAGATTTGGTAAACCTGACTAAAATCGCTCTGACTCATATAGTCCATGAGCCAGTACGGTACCTTGGTCGGTACCATCTGGGGTGGGGCCGGGGTGAGGTGGGGGAGGGGGTGGGGAGGGGCGAATGCTCATAGTGATTTTTGGCAAGGTCTATATCTCTAGAGATGGAAAATATGTGATAGCATTGCAGCATTCACATGTTTCTGTGCGTTATCGTCTTTTTAAAAGGCCTACCCCATTTTCACGTATTTTTAAAGGGGTGACTGCAAAAAACCTTAATAAATATTTTAATTAACTAGTCAGAAGCATAGAATTTGGACTCAGTGTGTTTGAATGATTCTCTCTTATAGAAATGTTGAACAATATTTTAATTGATTAACAGTAATCATTTTAATAACAGACTTTTAAGCGTGCGTTGGTCAAGCTGCTGTTGAAAAAAGCTGGCCTTGACAAAGATAACCTAAAGAACTACATGCCTGTATCCAATTTATCGTTTATGTCAAAGCTGGTTGAAAGGGCTGCATGTGAACGACTTTCTGATTATGTCAACAGTAACAATCTCTACGAACCTTTCCAATCTGCCTATCGACATGGTCACCGCACAGAGACTTCCCTACTTAGAGTCTTAAATGATCTCCGCTGTTCCGTTGATAACGGCAATGTAGCATTACTGCTACTTCTCGATCTTAGTGCAGCCTTTGACACTATTGACGACCAGAATCTCTTGTCACGGCTTCAAAACGAATTCGGAATAAGAGGAAGTGCGTCAAACTGGTTTCAGTCTTACCTAGCAGATAGATACCAAACGGTCTATGTAA
Source organism: Chaetoderma sp. LZ-2023a (assembly GCA_034401795.1). Lineage (NCBI taxonomy): Eukaryota > Metazoa > Mollusca > Caudofoveata > Chaetodermatida > Chaetodermatidae > Chaetoderma > Chaetoderma sp. LZ-2023a. The sequence continues at coordinate 32,832,069 of CM067369.1, forward strand.
ATGATAACTACTCCGATTCGGTTGAACTTAAGTGTGGCGTGCCTCAGGGCTCAGTACTGGACCCTGTGCTATTTACTCTGTACACTAAACCGCTTGGCTCAATCATCGACCGTCATGGTCTTCTCCACCACTTCTACGCAGACGACACACAAGTGAAAAATAGCTTCCTACCGCCCGCAGGTGATGCGGGCGTAGCCGCTGAACAACTATCACACTGTTGCATTGACATAAAAGAGTGGATGACATCAAATATGTTAAAATTGAATGACGATAAGACAGAAGCTCTCCTAATATGTCCTGCAAGTAGGCGTGTGAAGTCTCAAATAGATAGCGTAACTATCGGCTGCAGCTCAATTCAGGTGTCTAACTCTGTCAAAGATTTGGGTGTATGGCTAGACAGTGAGCTAACCATGGAAGACGATGTAAATTACCTATGTAAATTATGCTACTTGCAGTTACGAAACATAAGTAGAATCAGGAAATTCCTAACCAAAGAGGCCACCATCAAACTTGTGTTAGCCACTGTAACATCTCGTTTAGACTATTGCAACAGTTTACTGATTGGTGCCCCAAAGGTGCTCATCAATAAACTGCAGGCAATTCAAAACACTGCTGCCAGGATTATTTCTCGCTGTCCCTATTTTTGCACGAATCTCTCCTATTTTGAAAGCTTTACACTGGTTACCGATCGAACAAAGAATTCGCTTCAAAATCCTCTGTCTGACGTACCAGTGTAGAGCGGGAACTGTTCCTTCATACCTTTCTGAACTAACAGTGCCATACATTCCTGGACGATCACTAAGATCTGAGAACAAAAAAGAATTAAAGGTTCCTCCAACACGTATGACATCCTATGGGTCTAAAACGTGTTCATACGCAGCTGCAATCGAATGGAACTTGCTTCCACTCGATGTTAAATCCTGTCCTACACTGGCCTCGTTTAAGCGCAGACTGAAAACCATCCTTTTTATCCAATGTCATCAAAACTGTTAACTTAAAATTTACGTTTTTCGTCGTTTTGTAAGCGCATAGAGCACGCCTTTCGCGTGGAGTTTTGCGCCATATAAGTGTACTATTATAATTTCTACCACGTTTCAAATGCAATTCGTGTAGTTTTATTTTTATACTTAAAATTATCATACGGTTTAGGATGACAACATCACAAGGCTTTATTGAAGGTCCCTATTGCACTAGAATGTTGACAGGACTTACATTATTACTTAGGCATAATATGTAAGGTGTAGCTATATTTGGGTGATGCTATCCGAATAAGTACGCGCTATACTTTCGTAACAGAAAATCTGCCTGTCTGTGTGTCAGCAGCTGCTTCTCAGATAATATTGATCCGATCTGGCTCAAAATTTTAACACACGATGCAGTGACTAAGCTAAACTAGTAATGCCGAACTCTGGATATGATAAAATAGTGAAAAATTACAAACTTATTCATTTAATTCATTTTGTAATAATACAATCGTCCGGGGTAATTCCATAAAGTGTCAATCTAAGTAAATTGAAAACGCACTTTCGCGGCGTTTACGCAAATTGTCGTCTGCTAGGATGATATACAGCTTCCCGCCTTACACAAACACATATCAATGTATATAATTGTTTGAGTAAGACACGCCTATATCTAAGTAAATTGAAAATGCATTTTTGCGGTGTTTATGCAAATTGTCGTCTGCTAGGATATCTATATGATATACAGTTTCCTGATTTACACAACGAATATAACTGTATGTAATTGTTTAACTAAGACACACGGCCTTTTTGAAAGGTGGTCATTTGGTCGAATGTTTTGTTTTGATTAAATGATAATGAGTTTGAAATCCTATTTATACCTAACACTATAAGCTTACTTTAATATTTGTGTTTCATATACTATAGTGGTGGAGGTCACAAATCTGTGCACTGGACTAAAGTTGAATAGGGTAGTCTTCCTGTAACGTCTTTCCTCGCAATGGAAGAAAGTAAGCAACCCAAATCTACCCAAGTGAAATGCATCATCGACCAGGCATGTCAGGAATCATCAGAGTCACCAGATTAGTCCACAGAACTATGAATCATGGCTAACTTTGCTAGAAGCTGCTACTGTTAGGAATTATGCCCCAATGCTAGACATTATCAAACAACTTAGAGAGAAGGAAATTCCCCCAAATTTATTATCACAGAAAATGCAGGAGTCCTTTCACTATGAAAAGAGAATTGGCGACTGAAGCGGGCAGCAGATGACACTTTCGGTGATAGAGCTGGAAGCAGTGGTTGTAGAACAAAAATGCCTTCTAGACAACCCTCGTCAGCATCAAGAGTGTATGATCCCGAATGCATTTTATGAGGAAAGGCAAAGTAGTTGAATCAGTCAAAAGCTTGTCAATGCTACGCAACCGAGGGTTGACCAAAGACTCCGGAAATGTACAATTATAAAGGGAGATGAGAAGATTTTAGCAGTTACAAGTCGAGGTATTGTAGCTGCAGAGGCCCATTATCATGCTTCGTGTTGCAACAACTACACAAGATGCAAGATAAATGACCCAGAGGGCTTGGACAAGGACATTACCAAGGACAAAATATGTGCCGAGGAAGTATACCAAGCAGTAGATGCAAAAGCTTATACATAACGTTTCCAGTACATCCGAACTGTTATCAAACCCATATTGCCATGATCACTTCACTGACAGTCAAATTGGAATCTGGTATGCAGTCCAACGGAGTTGAACTATTAAAGGAGTCAACTAAACACATCCATAGGAAACTGGAATCTGAGCTTGGAGAATCCATTCATATCTTCCCAGACGAAAAGGGAAAATTGCTAACTGTTCCAGACAATGTCACATTGCAGGCCATTGTCTTAGTAAATCAGATTCTGCAAAGAGAACTTAAAGTTTGGAAAAGAAAATCTACAACTGTCAACAAGTTCATTGATCAGACGTCATCACATATTCGATCTGCCATAAAGCAAGTTATGAGAACAACTCCACGGTCCTTCAGACGTACACACAGAATTATTCATGGTACCAGATTATCTTGAACGGCTTCTCATATGGCTACTTACTGGAGAACCTTAAATTAAGAGTCTATCACAAAGGGTTAGGATATTGATTCAATCGTTTAGCCAGGACATAGTTTATGCAGTGGCATGCGGCAAACAGAAGCATCATAAACATCTGCTGTTACCATATGCTGTGAAAACCCTCACTGGTAATGTTGAAGTAATCTAGAGACTGAACATACTGGACATCGAGTGTCATACTCACAACTGGAAGAAAATGATACTGCCCTATGCCACCAGCATAGCAAACTAGCAGCTATCCTGAATCAACAATTTGTTCTTCAAGCTTCTATTCAGTCTAATGTATTTACAAATTTAGCCTGGGACAATATTGACAGAATTAAAGAGCCTCACAGGAAGAGGGACATCTCATCAGATGAATATAATTGCAGTGCAGCCCAAAACCTATGAGCCACATCTCCACATAGCTACTATCACAGGCATTAAGAAACAAAAGCAAAGAACTGTTTCCACAGAACATCAAGGGTTTGAACTATATATTGCTGGAGAGCGAGTTGGCCCACAACCACTGATAACCAAAGCTACTAATTTACAAGAAACCAAGAGAGTAGTCGAGATAGCCGGGACAAGAATTTGATTTGGGTACTTTCAAGGTTCAAAATCACAAAATCACAAAATTCTGAGTGGACTGGGTTCAGCATCAGTACTAGAGACTCAGTAAGAATCTCAGCAGGTTGGCTACCTACCTACCATCAATGCACCTGCTACCGTGACTACCGTGTTGGAGTTTCTTAATCAGTCTTAATCAATAGTGATGGACCAGGCTCTTTTTGCGAAAGTGACAGAAATCCCCAGGAAACACAAAGACTGCTATATCCATATCGTCTTACAAATGGGAACTTTCCACACCATTCGTAATATCCTATCTATCATTGGAAAACGTTTTGAGGATGTTGATCTCACGGACATATGCATTTAACCAGACATGGGTGCAGATGGCTCAGTCTCTGGAGTTCTTGATGGAAAGACGTATAACCGTGCTGTCAGAGTGCACACTCATATCTATGAAGCTTTAATAAGACTAGCGTGGACAGAGTTTTTTCTTCTTCCGGAAATGGTGTCAGATATAAACTCCCTTTTGGTCCAAGTGAATAGCATTGTGGTAGAGTTGTGCCAATATAACTTTGAATGCGTATTGCACAGCCCAGCTTTTACTTTGGAATGAATAATTAGACAACCTTCGCCATGGAAACAGTGAGTTGTCGGCATTTTGGATGTCTTACATTTACATGGTAGACATTCTTTTGCTAGGCCTTCTGCATGCTTCTTGCCCAGGTAACTGCACTCGAATGCCATTAGCTCAATGATTCCCTGGTGCTTTGTGTATGACAAACTGAATTATGCCAGATACCTACCAACCTACTATGCACAAATGCCCAACCGACAAACAGACCATCTTGGTGTGTATGAAGCCATTAAGGCTGCAAGTTTTCTGTTCAGATCTCTCACAATAACCCATTTGGGCGAATCCCAGTTGACCAAACCACTGAAATTACAGTGACCAAAGACACACAGACTCCAGGAGGCACAACACGGTTCAGCCTCAAATCTGGTGCTGTAAAGAGGTACTATATCATAGCTGAACATTGGAGTGTATCCTTAGGACCCTTGAGAGACATGGTGCAAGAGAGCAAATCTGAGCTGCGCCATGCAGATTTACAAGGGCCAAGGGTTCAAAAGGTTGAAGAAACTGTATCAGCAGTAGTAAGCCTCATACAAAGCTGGGTAAACCCATTTGCTGAGAACCATGATCCCATTAGCATAGCTACTGCAAAGGCAGCGCCATGGGATATTGCCTTTGACATAATGAAAGCATTTGAGATTGGGGAATAATGTTATGTCAGCTTTATGGATGAGAGCCTAGAGAAAGACCCACCCGAAAAGAAATTCCACGACTCAATGAAAATGAACAAATTTAAAACATTCAGTAACATGTGCAAGAAGAAAGAAGTGACGACAAATGGGAGAGAAATTGTCTTGAAAGTAGACAGGCCACCTTTTGGTCGCATCATTATGATGACACAAAGGAGCAATCTTCAGATGTTGGATATTCTCTCCCATCCTTTGGGACATTTGCCATGGGCCTTGGCAACACCAGTGAGGTTGTTGAGAAAGACCAACAAAGCTGCTTTGGCTAAATTGTTACAGAAGAATGTAACACTTTCCGAGGAGGTACCAAGAAATTTTGCAACTGTTGTGGATGGAATAAACCTAGTACATCGAGTATAAGGTGATCAAGTCACATTTAGGGGTGTGGCCAAATCGGTCTTGCCTATGACGCTGAGGGATGGAGGTCCGAGTCAGTTGATGTTGTTTTTGCATACTGAGAACACTCAATTAAGAACAGTGAAAGATCTGTGAGAGAAAAGGACTCTGGCTCTGGATATAAGCTACAGGGTATCACATCGTCACAGATTATGAGACAATAGATGATGTCAATAACAAAACCAGTCTACTCACTTTCATAGTCAATGAATGGAAGAAGGCAGAGTATACGCTTTACATGAGAAGGCTTTCTTTGCTACTGTCAATGACACATGCTACAAAATTACATCCGAGAGTAGTGAGGAGATCCCTGCTCTAAAGTTTATGCAAGAAGAGGCTGACGAGTGCTTAATTTTGCTACTGCATGCAGCACATGCTGTAGACAATGAACACCAAGCAATTGTGATCAGCATTCTATGAGAACATTAAGTCCCCATTGTTCCAAAAATGCGGCAATAGAACACGCACAAGGGTCCTTGAGAATAGAAAAATAGGAACTACTGTTGGCAGAGATGTCTGTAGGGCTCTCATTGGAATGCATGCATACACACCGAATGTAATACTGTGAGTGAATTTGCTGGCAAGGGCAAGACAAATGCTCTAAAAATGTTGACCAGCAACACTGAGGCACAAGACACATCCCGGGAGGTGGGCCAGGAATGAGATCTCTCTCCTGAGCTCATGAACTAACTAGAGGCATTGCCATGCCTTCTTTATGCCTCAAAAGCATCCACTGTGAGAGTTCATGACTTGAGATACCACCTATTTTGTGTAAAGAAAAGAGACATAGAAAGTCACAAACTGCCACCATGTTTAGTGAAACATGCACAACGTGCAAACTATCGGGCTGCAATATGGAGACGCTATTTGGAGCAGGATCCTCAGACCCCCAAACTCTATTGGTAGAAGATGGAAGTTAAAAAAAGAAGAAGGATTTGAGCAGTTGGTTGTACACTGGGTGGAAGTCCAGCTGGCACCAGAGCCTGTCATGTATCTACTAACCATCAATTGTCCCATGCCAAAATGTGCCTGTCCGATAAATGGACTCAGATACACTGACATGTGTAAAATCTAAGATTGTAACAACCAGGAATCAAGTACAGACAAAGATGAAAGTGTTGATGTGGACGAGTTAGAAGATGAGTATGATTATTAAGTTGATGATGGACATTTAACACTACTTCAACTTGGGACATTGAAGCAAGGCCTACTTTGTAGCCAGTAAGCCATGTCTAGACTATGCTTACTTGTAAAATGGGAAATCATTCATTGGCGATTACATTGATTGTATCATAAATATCTGTATACCCCAAATCTTGGTCATCAATACCATCTGGGCAGGGGTTCCAAGGCTCACAGTGATTTTGACCCAGTATACATCCCCATAACAAAGAAATATGCATCCACTTGCGAAGGACTCAGCGATGGTTTGTGTAAGGTTATGTAAGGGTAGAGTCAAATATAAATAGTCATCATAGATCAAGGACAAATTAGGAATACTGCAAATTACCTAATGTCTCCATATGTTCACTAAAACAGCAAAATGATGTCACAACCATGAATTAACCTGCAATGGCACACACTTTCACTTGTCTAAAGCAATCTTCACACAGACGTAATCTCGTAAATACGATTTATGTTGACGTATACAAAGGATACGAAATTTTGATTTATCCTCAATAAATTAGAAATATTTTAATTCTGTTTAGTGCAGATGCATGTATCACTATCTGGTTACCGTATCACAAGATTTCACCACCACAATGTTTGAACAGTTCATTACTCATGCACACCCATTTTCAGTGCTTTGAGCGACTTCTCAACCTCTGCTATTTCATTTGCTGTTAGTAATATCCTGGTCTCTCCTCAGAACGGGTGCATGTGGTCATCCTCGTGGCCAGGGAAGTGTTCTTTGAACCATTCTCGAATTGCCTCGGCTTTGCCCTGGGCATTCCCGATAAAGTGTCCTTCAGAGTTGTGTACTGTGAGTGGTGGTGTGTAGTAAGCAACTCACAGGGCTCGGGCTGCCCGAAACATTTTGTGGCAGTCATCTATGGCAGTAATTTCATCTGCTAGTCTGCTTGTTGAGTATCAAGATCTTTTAAGCATTCATTAATGTGGCGCAGTATGTTATTGCGTTTCCTGTGTAGTTTGGTGCGGTCTTCACTTTGGCCACGTTGGTGGTGGTGGGGGGGGGGTGATGGTGGGTTGCAATCAGCAATGTGTCCTATCTATGTTGTCTAGTGACGACATGGGTATTTGACAGCCGTATTTGTGACAAATGATCGATTGGAACTAAGGAATGCCAACAGCGCATCTCCATTGATGTTGTGTGTGCCCTCTCCATACGATCCCATGCATAAGCCAGGTCCTGAATTTTTCCGTATTGCCGGGTTTACCCAGCTTGGAGTTGAAATTGCCACACATGAACGGTTGCCATCTGGCTGGGTTTATAATAGTGGACGTTAGTTCTGCATAGAAAGAATCTAATATTGCTGGATTCTCTTTGGCGTTTTCAGTGGTTGAGCCATATGCATTGACTATGCGATACTTAGTGGTGGTGCGTTTTCGCGTTGGTATAGCCAAGTCGATGAATGTAATGCGATCACTGACGTATCCAAAACTAATGACATGACAATATATACTACTAAAATTGCCTTAAGACAATGTACAATAACAGAAACTATTGACCATAGATATACAAATCAGAATCCATACAGCAGTAACTACATTTATTTTGCAATTATCGACACTGAAAGGCAATGCCAGATATTGTGCAACTAAGAGTACAAGCACAGTGACAGATGTAACCTTGCAGCATACTGTGGAGGAACTACAGTCATCTATCGAAGAGTCTGCCCAGTGCCACTGTCAGTGTCACTGCCCAACTACCCAGGACAGGGTATGGCCACCCCTTGCACTGTTCGCAGCCTGACACTTTCTTCGCATGCTGTCAATCAAAGATTGGAACCGAATTTGCAGTATGTTGGCAAACTTCCCTGTCAAGGACGGCTAAATCTCATGGCGGCTGATGGGTTGGACTGGTCGAACTGAACCGGCTGTCAGCAGAAGGTCTCAAACATGGTCAAATAAATTCAAGTCTGGAGACCGAGCTGGCCACTGCATTTGCTCGATACCCTCGTTTTACAGTGTGACTCTATGTGGTCACGCATTATTTTACATGAGATTACAATTCATGCCCTATTGCATCAGCATAGGGCCGCACAACGGGATTCAGAACTTCGATACGGTACCTCACACCAGTCAGACAGTTTGTCTGGATGCACTCGAGATCTGTATGGTAAGAGCTACTGATGCCATCCCCCTATCACGACCGATCCTCAACCATAACGGACGTGTTTCACCAGGTTAGCATCAACAAATCATTCACTGTGGCGTCGCCACATACGAACACGTTCATTGTGAGAGTCCAAGCAGAATCTCAACCCATCAGTGAATAAGACCGCTTCCTATTGAGCAGAAGTCCAGTTAACAAGCTCTCTATGCCTTCCTTGTCTCGCTTGACGGTGACCCTCACTCAAGGGTACACATACAGCCGATCTGCGAGCCATCACACCATTGGCATGCAATCTGTTTCCAACAGTCTGAGTGGATCTCGCCAACCGCGTCATGGCTCTAAAGTAGTTTCGCAATACTGTAGCATTGGTGGTTCGGATTCGGCAGGCATAGATGACAAGGAACATTCCTTATGATTGTGTGGTCGCCCATACTTCCTCCACCGCGACGTCTGTTCACATCACCAGTCTCCTCATACCGGTTCCATTCTTGGGAGATGGCACCCTACCAAGGACAACAGCTAGTCTCATATGACATCTGCGGGGCATTATTTCACAAACGTATCAGCAAATTCCATCAGATGCAGTGAGAAAAGTAATTCTATTGCCTTTTGTGGGAAAACACGTGTTCCATTGAATGTCAGCAGACTGCACTTTCCATGCTCAATCCTGGCAAGCTTAATTAGAACACTAACGACTGACTGCACCATTTCACCCACACATAGCCCATTTCACTGTCAGTTTCTTTGATCACATTAGGGTTAATTTCTGAATGCTTTGCGGTAGGAATATCTGGCTCTTCTGGTATTTATCTATATTAATTTCGAAGACCCTTATCAATTTTGAGTACTTTATATCTCACAAGTACGTGTGCAAATGTGATTTTGCAGATAAACAGTTGCTTCCAGTAGATTCGAAACCCTAATTTACTCAGAGATGCGATAGTCATCATGGACCCCACGTTGGTTTACAGATACATAAACCAAACACTGTTGCCGATTTATCACGGACTGCATGCTGGGGGCATTGATGAGGCGTACTTCTTGCTCTGAATGTGCACACTGATGTATCACCTGTAGTCTGTACCTTACATTTTCTGCTCTGATCTAAATCCGATTGGCTTTATCAAGTTTTCAGCCTGAATTTTGTGAAACGATCTTTTGCAAAAGCATATCCTTGCAACACTCAGTGTCCAGATGATGCACACAGTGTTCGTCTCCTAGATACTTCCATCTTTTGTTAACAATATCGTCTTATTATAGTAGTGTTCATTACTCTTAGTATTGCTTACTTTGTCTATTTCTGACAGATAATACCCTGGCATTTATTTAATGAGTCGCCAGATGTATACGCTACAAGTTTAACATCATACATGTTTTGTTACAGGATCAAAACTTACAGGACATTGTATTATAATAATAAAAAAAGGACCTTTCCAATTTATCCATCCATCATATGACGTTATAATGAACTACGTGACCTATATGATGACGTCATAATCATTTCCTCTTGAATGGTTCGATTTAGTCCGTCTTAAAAGCTTAATAGTCAGACACGTTGCACGAATTGTATGCCTTTACAATTTAATAACCATTCTGTTGACTATTTTGAAAATAATATAACGGAGCGCTGGTGCGTCAAGGAGTTCAGAGATCATCCCAACACGAGCCAGATGTGGGAGGAGCTTAGCTAGAGATGGGCGGACATAGCTAAAACTCGAAATATCCATTGGGTGGGAGGGTGCTGTGTGCAGGAAATGTCCCATACGTGACTCTGCACGTTCTTAAACTATAAATTAATAAGGTGCAACTTTTCACTTTGTAAATATAGGTTTGAAACAGTGTAACTGTTATAAAATTCATTTACATCATATAAGTTCTAAAATAGTTTACTCTTTGTATGCTGCTATAGTATCGGTAACAAATTAGACAAATTAATGATCACGAATAATCGTGTCAGTCGAACGGTACTGTTGTTTTGGTATTGCTGAAATAATACACGTAAATTTCAACGACGATACCGTGAACAGTACAGTGGGTCAGATGCGACAGGAGATCGATCTGTTTATTATACAACTCAGCTTCTGAAGAACTATGTAAATATCACTAGATCAATCGCTTGCCAGAGATTGACCTGTATCCGTGCAATACACAAACTTTCACATGTTCTCAATTACCACGACCTTTGACCTATGGTGACTTAATTAATTGAAATATATACAGGGTGACACTTTAACGCATCAAAGTAGCATTGTGGGAAGACTATGTAGATATTGAAATAAGTACCACGCGCTAAAGTTGACTTATGCCAAAATGTAAAAATAAATTACAGAAAGAAAGACAGACAAACAGGCGGGTGGGCGGGCGGGCGTGCTGTCGGACGCACGGTCAGACAGATGGATAGACGGACGGACGGACGGACAGCTCGACAGACAGACAGTCAGATAGACAGACAGACAGGCAGGCAGGCCAGCAGGCAGGTGGGCAGGCAGGCAGGCAGGCAGGCATGTCGGAAAGAAAGAAGGCAGACAGGCAGGCAGGCAGGCGGGTAGGCAGGTAGGCAGGCAGACACACAGGCACGCATATACATTAAAAAATAATAGCCGTTGTTGACTTAGACAGTGTCGCGGTGACGCCTTCCAGTCGAATGATTATAAAATATATTCAACAGAAAAGTTTTTGGAATTTTTACAGCTTAAAGAAATTCAATAGAATATATTCCAAAGTAACCCCTGTTTCCAAACAGTTTGCACAGTAAGTACAATATATTATATTTATTAATAAACATTTGGTAATTATTGTTGTCATAAACGTAATTACGCACACCAACGTTACGTATCAAACAAGTGGAATTAGTTAAGCTAAAAGAAATAGTCTGCTGAATACTTATAATACGAACCCGCTTCTGTCTAAACCAGTATATAGCAGTTTACAGTCAATTCATCTTTAAGCCATTCACCACTTCGTCAGTATCGTAGACAGTGTACTGATGCTTTTGGTCAAGTTCCTGCGGGTACGAACCCGCTTCTGTCTACCCCAGTAACATTTTCCAGTCAATTCATCTTTAAGCCATTCGCTGGTTAGTGGTGTGGCCAGTGTTTTGTGGGTACGGGCCCAATTATTTGGTATGTCAGGAATGGGTATCGCCTCCCACAAGATGAGAAGTTCTGTGGGTCTCCCCTGTACTGGGAAATTATATAAGATTTAACTACGACAGGTTATTAACCCTTTAACACTCAAATTTGTTCCAAGAGATTAAAGTTTTCTCATGGGAAATGTCCGTTTACAGACCAAGAGAATACTGTTTTTGAAAATGTATCACTGGAATGACTGGCCCGGTTATCGAGACAGTCATTCCAGTGGTAAATTTTCAAAAATAGTCTCCTCTTGTTCTGCAAATGGACATTACTCAGGACGACTCCAGAAGTCGTTTTTGGCTGATATGAGTGCTAAAGGGTTAAAACATACTTTCCCTTGGAACAAAACTGAAAAAATTCATCACACCACTCCTCACTCCTAAGTTTGTTTGCGGAGTTGGACGTTTTACAAGAAAAAACCGTCCTGGACGACAATTGCTCCCCCCCCCCCCGCCCCCACCCCCTCCCCACACCCACCTCCTTCCCACACACCCCTTCCCCATCAATCTCCTGTCCCAGGCAGGTTAAGGAAATATTTGGACACAGCAGTATGACACAAATAATATAGAAATATGCACTACGACTAGTTGCGTGCAGCTTGTCATGATGGTGGTCTTTAATGATATTTAACAGTTCCGGCGAATTCCCCTGACATTAACCATATTATCATACGACAATAATAGTACAATTTGTATGTAAACAGTGTAAAGGGGACACGTATTTAGGATGTTGAGTAGACACATGACGCTAATGGGATACATTATTGTAAATAGTAAAGGTTACAGATGGCGTGACCACGAGCATATTCTCACACAACATCATAGACATATAACACAAGTACAGCAATGTCAACGACCACGCATATGACGACGCCGACTAAAATATCACAATTATAATTGTGGCCGTTATCATCATAATTTTGAGCATCATAGCCATTCAAATTGCCAGTGTCTGCTATCTGCATCATTCAGTGAATCACCACCACGTACCCTCACAAGGAATCATTATCAATGCAATAGCAGCCAATACATGATCGTGGATTCACTACTTCCACACGCTTACTATATGAGTTTGCGTTTCTTGTGCGGTGGAGTAATGTGGCACCTGCTGCACTTCGCTGAGGGGAATAGGAATGGTCAAAGTCGGACACCAAACATAGCATGCCCTATTCTACTACTCCTCTTGGTCATTCCTCTGACAGAACACAATTATGCTGATTGATGGCAGAAAGTAGCTATATGACCTTAAAACATGCATTAAAATTTTGCTATTCGGGTTAAATCCTTGCCAAATATATATTGTGTATATGCTAATGTTAACATAACCGTATGTGCCAATTTTCAGGTTATCTTAATCTGCATTATAGAATTCATAGACGATTAATGTTAGTTGAGTCGTAAAATAATGGGAGTGTAAAGCCATAAACGTATAATATTTTGGCAATGAGGATTTACATTGGTGAATGCTAGGGGATGTTTGAGTTCAGAGATCGATCGATCCCAACACGAGCGAGGTGTGGGTGGGGCAGTTAGAGAGATGGGCGGGGCATAGCTAAACCTAGAAAGATCCATTAAGTGACGAGTATCTCGGTTGCGCTTTGAATACTGTTTCGAAATTCCTTTATTCGGGTAACTTGGTAAAGCCATAAACGTATAATATTTTGGCAATGAGGATTTACATTGGTGAATGCTAGGGGATGTTTGAGTATATATATATATACTCATATCAAACATCCCCTAGCATTCACCAATGTAAATCAACAGCATGTTTCTTAAATAGCAAAAACATACAATTCGTACAGCGTGTCGGACTATTCAGCGTTAAAGACGGGCTTAATAGAATCATTCATGGCGTTATGATTATGACGCCAGCCTACACGTCACGTAGTTGATTATGACGTGGTATGATTTAGTGAGGAAATGGATTCATGAATTATACAATTAGTCTAGAATTACACTGTGGCGTGCATGCAAACCCGCGTACCATTCCTACGCCTGGTCTCCAGCCACATCATTCGAAGGTTGCCAATGTGGCCTGACTAGACATATGCAAAACGTAACACGTCTGTTCCCCCTCTCAGACAGTCTCCCAAAAAGGTGTGTTAAGAACAACATGACCCAGAAACATGGATAGATACTCTTCATTAATGAGACCATACGTGACAGCGACGATTACCTGCAAGACAAACACAAATAAGCTTGTATTAGAACTACCCTTGAATTATAAAATCAATACAATATCTTTACTATAAGTAATTATGTAAGTAACCATATTAATGTGTCGCTCAATAGGAACATTGACCCAAATAGTTTCGCTCATGGAACACTAATAACTATATATCTATGGGTTACATAGTTAGCTGAAACAGGTGAAGGGAGATAACTTCAGGTTATTTACGAAACGACTCAGTACCCTCGAAAACTAATAACTAATACCACGAACATGAAATATCAGAAATACGAACATGAAATATCAGAAAGAAAAACATTGTGTAAACAAGTACAGTCTTTATAAACCACGGCCACTCAGTAGAAACACGATAAAAACGGAATACAATAACATGATAGGCCTATACTTGGAATGACAGAAATGCACGAGGATAGTAATCGCTGTATTGATTACGTCATCAAAAACTATGTACACGGCTAACCAAGTTAACACTGAGACCGGAATTAAACCCGAAAATGAAAACTAAGATCATGGCCGAAACCATGACCATGACACCATTTAAGGCTCAAAGCTTAATTATTCAGGTTCAGTAGCCACAGAGAGCAAAACAGTCTCCGCGGCATTGTCTCCCGTAACCCCCGCTTACCCAGATAACGCAGCATACTGGGCCGATGCCGGGCCGATACCGTGCCGATACTTTCGGTATCGGCCCGGTATCGGCCCAGCATCGGCCCAGTAAGCTGCGTTATCAGGGTACTTTCTGGGAAAGGAGCGAAATTAAAGGAATAGAAAGAAGCAGCGAAGCAGGAATAACGAATGAGAAGTTAAGAGAAAGCTGATAACATAGCTTACTGGACCGGTACTAGACCGATGCTGGGCCAATACGGCCCGGTATTGGTCCAGTGTGGGCCCAGAAACCTGCCTCATCAGGGTCTGTTTCTCATATAGTGAGAACGGTTCCAGAGCTAGTAAAGATAACGATAGATGTAGACCCAATGGCTCCAAAATAATTTCTGCTGTCTAAAAGTATGCTATTAATTCTTGTTTGTGCCGGGATATGATTTGGTGTGTTCATGGATTCTGAAAACCTTGACAATCTTGAAGTTTGGACATTGACCGTTATTCGATGCAAGCTCAAAGCCATGTGACAGGATGTTCTCGATATCACATTTATATCAGCAAGCATCTTAAGGCAAAATGAATCTTACGATGAATAATTTATTGTCAAGGACAGGCGTAGATAATTTCCTAAGTGAGCCTCATACGAAAACTATCAGCTAAGCTGACAAGCTCTCGTGTGCGATAACTTTCGGTGAGCTGTTCCCCTAAATTCATTAATCCACTTTTAGCTATGCCGGCCATCTCTAGCTAAGCTCCGCCAATGCTTTGCGGGTATTGGGATCGATTTAAATACTTTGAATCCTTGTATTCCCAGAATCATAATTTCATGGTAACTGCACAGCTAACCTGTTGACAATTATAAAACTAATTTGACTTAGGATTATGGCAGCAACAGCGCCCAGTAAAATTAGGTTCAAAATATTCAACAGGATGTTTATTAAATAGTAACATCGTCAAGATTCATGAAAGAGTAATTTCTGCCAATTATGATTTTGACGTTAGCCTACATGTGACGTAATTGATTATGACTTCACATACTTGGCTGCCAGATCGGATTCATCCATGTGCAAGAATAGCATCGCGTCGTGTGCGGTGAACGTGAGCTAACAGCTGAACTGACATATTCTACTAAGCAAAAATGCACAGCGCCCCTAGGAACTGGAACAATGAGAGATTGCATGCACACAGCCCTCGGTTTCTGTCACATTGTTAGATTTTTCCCGGATAGTTCTGGTATTCTCCGATCAGGGCCAAGGGTGTAGAAACCGATTCTATGGTTGCACTGTTTTCTTGCGCTAAAATTCTAGTCAAATCGTATCAGTAGTTGAGTGAGATATACGTAGATCCAGAATTCGATCCGATCCTGATCCGGTTTTACCCAGATCACGGCCAAAGCAAAGAAATGCTCTTTCCCTGGACGATCCTGTGTTATATTAAAAGTTGAGCAAACTAAATAATGGTCCAGGCGGACGGACATACGGACGAATGGATGGACACACTAGTTATGAGTCACAGTCTATTGTATGTCGGATATTTAGAAAGTAACATTACTGGAGGCTGTTGCTGCATTAGTCACCGACAGCTTCTAATCAAATTAGTTTCAAAATATGTAAACAGCTTATTTGGACCCACGTATTTTGAAATTCAGGTTTATAGTGCAGGGGCATGTGCAATCCCGTGAGAATTTAATGCAGAAAGAGTGCCATCTATTTGGAATTGTTAAATATGCTTCAAATAACATAAAAATGCATGTTGACACTCTGCCAATTTGTTCGATTTAAAATGGAGGCCATTTTCCAAAATGGCCTCAAATTTGCTCAGAGAATTTAAGGAAAAGGGTAGAATTGTCCAATTTTCACAATCTAGGTATCAATTCTTATGTTTGTTTCCAAACGTACCGAATCCGCTTCTGCCCTTTAGAATGCAATAGAAACAAAGTCTAACGTCATATTAAATGAATTATGACTTTATGACCTCAACATATTACAAAATAAACGATTAGTGTGGCTAACACAGAATACGGTTAACTCAAAATTTCAAAGACATCGCATACCTAATCAATAGACATATTTATCATCATCATCATCATCATCATCATCATCATCATCATCATCATCATCATCATCATCATCACTTCCATCTATTGAGGTATCAACATCACATCCAGCAAGCAAGTTCACATGATCATCTTGGTGTTTCTCACAGTCGTCATCAGCATCACAACAGCTATATAAATCAGTGCAGTTTAGACTCGTCTATCGACACTGATACTGGTTTGTAGAACATTTGCTCTGACACATCCACACTTTACCAGATGGAGTATGGCGCCATGTCCTGGTAACTGACTGGTCATGAGAGCAACCCATTCTTGCGCTTCCAGATTCCACCTATAGTCACCAGGCGACGGAAGTTTGGGATGCTGTGCTTTCTCATGGTTCCATACCATTAATTGATAATGTGTACGTGGTATGGCTTCATGCAGTACATCTGATGTAGGTGGCAGCCTTTCTGATTGTGCTTGGTTCTTCTAAGAAAAGCCACTACCGTAAATCATTCACTTTGGAGATATGCCTGTTTAAAAGGCAAACCAGGCAGCCAAACATCTCAAAGCGTTTCTTGATTTTGCTTTGTGTCTGTTCCAAGTTTTGCCATTGCAGTGAGAATTTCCTCATTGGCCACCTGAAAGGCCTTCCAACAGGTAAGCTTCCATTTACCTGCAACTCAATCTACCCGTGTTATCAACACCACTAAGAGCATGAAAGGTGGGAAGGGCAGTGTGTTTGCTTTGTCCCAGCGCCTGTACTATGGGCTGTAGTGGGACCACACGCTTATGCTCTCCGGTTCCTGTCACAAATGAAGTGTCCTCACACAAGTGAGAAAGAACAAAAACATCAGTGTCTGGTGAGTGGATGTGGATGCTCGTTACCCCTGAGTCTGTTGCGTCCACAGCATGCAACAATAGCTTTTTGTCAGCTCCTTCTTCTTCTTCACTGTGTATAGGTGGCTCATATCCATGTGTGTACCTAGTATGCACTTGCCTCCATATGCAACACTCAAACAGTGATGTAGATGATCACTTTGCATTATTTTAGCTGCAAGATATGCGGTCAATTGCAACTTTGCTTTTGTGTGTGAAAGCAGCTTTCTCATAGGCAATTTGGCAATGTTTGTTGTATCAGTTATATGGCAAAAGAAAACAGCGAGATGACAGTCTTGTCTCTTGAGACAAGTTGCAATCTTCAATTGGAAACATCGTACCGATCAAAAATCAAGCGCACCTCGTGATAATTGCTGTACTTCTTTATCACATGGCTTATGAAGTAGTCTGCTAGATGGGAACAGTTTTTATTGCATCTGGTTTACCTATTGATTGAACGTCAGCCATAGCATCAACAAGGGTAACTTTCCCTGTTGTAGTGAGGATTTCTCCTGCCTCTTCGGCAGAACGTGATGGTTGGCTGTCGAGATCAAGGATGTTCTGATTTGTCTTGTTCGCTTGTGGATTCTCACCAACAGGTAATCCCTCTAAAATGCCCATCAAGCTGCTCTTCATTGAACAATGAAGCATGCATACATCAGTAGCAAACATTGACCGTGGAACCACAGAAAATTCATGTTTACCAATAGCATCCTTCAAACTGATCACAGTCCTTCAGTTACACACTACTAACAAATGCGTAAATAATGATCGGCCCTCCTGGAATTCGAGAACCTTCTCTTTGACGGCTATTTTAACTTTTTGCGCTATGCTCTTTCTAGTGGCCAATTTATGCTTCTTCATTGGTGACCACAGATTGGTATCTCCTTTCTGGATATGCTCTGATACAAATGTTGCAAATAGTTTGGTGCCAAATGTCGCTATGTCTGCATAGATCTTCGCTGACTTCTTTTAGAGTACCTGACTTGGTGACCAAGATGAATAAGTCATCATTCTCAACAGTAAAAGGAAAAGGGTTCGTAAAACCTCTAGATGTTGCAGTAAGCTCTTAGATGTTCCTTTCCTGACGGTTCAGTACTGTAGAAAAGATGCCATGATGCTAGGCCCGCTTAGGTAAATTGACCCCTGCCATTCGTTGGGCTTCTGTAGTAAGCCTAACAAGTTCTGGAGAGATTCAAAATGAACTTGGTTCTAGCAGATGGGTTCAAGGTAATTCCCACTAAACCAGCGAACACCTTCATGGATCTGTTAATCTGTTCAAGGGCATGGTCAGGACCGAGCGCACAAAATGCTACATGTGAATTCTTGTTCACTATCCAGTTATCTACAAGGAATTCCTAATAAATTTCACGAACTGAAACCTTAAGCAATTTAATTTCTGCTAGGTAGAGGGGAATCATGCGTGCATAGTTAAGGCACTCATGTGCGGAAAAGTACTTTGTAAAGTTCTCAAGGTCAACAAAATGTAGCTCCCGGTCTCCTGTATGTACTGCTTTGATAAAGATCATCATCTCTAGCACCATCTGCATGTACTGACGCATAATTCAAAAGAGAGGCTGGGTTCTCTTTAGTGCATCAAAAGTATCTTCTGTATTATTTGCAATGATTTAATTGCATGAACAATTTGTGAATGTGTTTGAGTTAAATTCTCATTGTTGTCTTTTTGACACGCTTTGTCGAGGTTCTTTGCACGTTTCTCGATTGGAGCTAACAGTCACCATATGTGCTGCCTACACCAGTGTCACATGCTTTCCATCTAGACTTTGTTTGATAGTCACTGATCCATACAGGTGTGCCTTATCCAACACACGTAAATTCCACTGTTCTCGATATAGGCACCGACAGCACGTAATTATACCATAACAATATGAAGCTCTCCTACCCGAAGAATAAAGTGTCCCATATCTTGACAAGCCATTTGAAATTGCTTTGCTGGTTTGTAGTCCTAAGGTAAGCGAAATTACGGTTCTCCCTAAGTCACCCATGACTTTAGTAAACATTCCTGGAGCATGCATCTATACTGTCAGCAAGGTCTGTCATTCATATGCTGGGGTAGCAAGTAATGACGGTGTTCCTATTTTCGTTACAGGTATCACCTTCTGGATTGCTGACTGGTGTCAACATCTCCTGTATTATGACAGTCTTCATTTACACTCCCAGTACTGACCCTGTAGGTGGGGCTTAGAATACACCTTCCGTATCCTCTGCATGTCGTAAGAGGTGACTAAAGGAGGTAAGGGTGAGGTAACCCTGACAGAAACCTCGAGTGCTGAAGACGGAGGTTCCAGGCCGCATGGCGCACTCTAATAAACCATGGATCCACGCACTTAACGCTTATGATCATGTCGATAGTCACTTAGGACTGGCGGCATGATCAGCGAACGAAAGAAGAAGAAGAAGAAGACTCCCAGTACTGATGCTTCCTCATCTGAGGATACTCCTCTTTCTATTGCCATCTCGTCGGCATCTGATTGTACTCTACGACGAGCTTTTCCAAGAAGGCATGCAGTTTTTGAAAGGCTGATGTGCAAATACTTTTCTGTTTCTTGCTTTAACTGGAAAAGAGGACTAAGAGGCTTTTTACTGGGATTTGGACAGTCCATTAGCCTGGTGATGGTTTCTGGTAAATCTCTGATTGAACTATCATGAGCAGGGTCAGTAAGTGTCAGCTCCACTGCCTTATCTCCCACTTCTGTTTCTGATAGATTGGTATGGCTGTCGTTGGGTAATATAAGGTCCAGTCAAGTCGCTAAAACAAGTGCACACAAGCAAACTATAGTTTTAAGATCAAGCTGTGATACGTAAAGTCCACAGGGGTGGGGGCATGGGGAGCAGGGTGGGGGAAGCTAGACCCCCACCCTCCCAATGCCATCCTGGTCATAGAAACTTGTGCAAGCATTAAATTTCCCACGTACCTCTACATTGTTTATCGCTAATAAATAATTTTAGTTTTACAAATTAACAATGTGTGATTGTTTCATTTTTTAGTTTTTAAATGCTGGAAATGGCCTCTCAGAGTCTACTTTTACAAAATTTGCCGGGTGAGACCGCCGGATCCCCATAACCTACCCCAAATTCCGCCCCCCCATATAATTATGATCCCTGGCTAGGCCACTGGAGATTAGACAGAATGCACTCGTGGGCTACAATGTTAGATGCTATCGTGTGTTGTGGATTCGATCCCGCATCGACATAATTTTGGAATATTTTTAGTAAAAAAAATGTTTAAAACAAATTTTATATTCTATTATACTATTATTATTGCATTTTAAAGGTCAGAATCAGAATCTGTATGTTAAAAAACATATGGATGTATATTTATATTGTGAAAATTGCACAATTCTAGCCATCTTTTCAAATTCAAACAAACTGCCAGAGTGGCAACATGTATTTTTTTGTTATTTGACACATATTTAACATTTCTGAAGAGGTGGAACACTTTCTGCGTGAACATCCCACAGACACATGCCCCTGTACTATTAGAAGGAATAGTTACAGTGATCATAAATAAAAGCATAGACACGGGTATATTTCCTACTTTGTGGAAATATGCTAAAGTAAAACCACTACACAAGTCAGAAAATAAACGCGAGGTAAGTAATTACAGACCCATTTCTATTTTACCTCTCTTATCCAAGATAATTGAAAGACATGTACATAATTATTTATATAAATTTTTGACAGCTTATAGTCTGTTGTATGAATCCCAATCCGGCTTCAGGCCAAAACATTCCTGCGAAACTGCGCTTTTAAAATTGATAGAAAACTGGCGATTTGCTGTTGATAAGGGGGACTTTGTAGGCGCTATAATGATAGATTTTAAAAAAGCGTTTGACCTTGTTGATCATAAAATATTAATACAAAAATTAGACGTTTACAAGTTTGACAAGCTTGCGTTAAAATGGTTCACTTCCTATCTCGAACATCGGCAGCAGTATGTGTCAATATCTGGATTTCGCCCCGTAACAGTAGGCGTTCCGCAAGGCTCTGTATTGGGTCCGTTATTATTTATTATTTACGTTAATGACCTCCATCTCGGTATTAAAAGTAATGTTGATATGTACTGTGATGACACAACGATGTATTGCAATTCTGATAGCGTAGCAAAAATAAACGACAGACTAACAGATGATATGGCATCCATCCAGACATGGTGTCAAAATAATAAAATGATTGTAAATACAGACAAAACAAAACTACTTATGATCAACACCAAGTCTAAGCCTAATCAGATTAATCAAAAAGATATTAAAATTCATACATGTAACGGAGACATAGGCAGTATAGCCAATGCAAAACTTCTAGGATTACATATAAATAACAATCTATCATGGCAACAACATATTGGCAAACTCTGCAGTAAAATAGCATCACTTATTTTTATGTTGAAGAAAAACAAGCAATATATGAATGTAGATGAACGAAACTTGTTTTACAAATCTTACATACTATCACACATCGATTATTGCTCCCTGGTTTATTGCGCCGGTACACCTACACTACTTGTAAGCCTAGAAAAATTACAGAAACGCGCCGCTAGAATTATTTTAGATGTCCCTCACAAAACCCCATCAAAACAGTTATATGAACGATTGAAATGGACTCCGTTAGCGCAACGATTGACTACAAAAACAAGCACAATGACGTACAAAGCACTCAATAACATAACACCTAAGTAGATTAGCGACCTATTCACCCCTATTGAAGAAGCGCATACACTGCATCTACGCTCAAAAACTTATAGTCATTTAAAGCCTCCAAAAATAAGAACTGATTACGGGAAACATAGCTTCACATACACTGCAACTCAGATATGGAATTCGCTACCTAGAACTATTACAAGTCCGCAAACACTCTGTTCTTTCAAACGAAATATACACAACCATATAAACATGACATAATTTTCTATATGTTAGGTTTACAATGTTTGCGACTAATTTAGAAAAGAAAAGTCATGTATGTTTAGAGTATGTTGGGAGTGCGTGAGTGCGTGCGAGCGTGCGTGACTGAGTGCGATTGGTTGTATGCTTCTTTGAGTTGGATGAGTATGTTTGTGTCCGTAAGACTAATACAAATAATAATAATATTAATAATAATAATAATAATAATAATAATAATAATAATAATAATGATAATAATGATAATAATAATAATAATAATAAAAATAATAATAATAATAATAATAATAATAATAATAATATCAATAATAATAATAATAATAATAATAATAATAATAATAATAATAATAATAATAATAATAATAACGTACATTTGTTAGATTAAAATGTCTGCATACGATATTGTATGCTTTTGAACATAGTGTATATATTTATTATTCACATTTTGTACATATTTTTATATCATCTCGCACTGCACATATTGCACTGATCATTGTTGTTTTTGTGAGGGCATCTGGGAGAGCAGGTTATCCTGAAGATTTTACCCTCAATAAAGAATGATTATTATTATTATTATTATTATTATTATTATTATTGTTGTGACAATGCATCTACTTACTCAAATGCCATATGCATACAGAATGTCATAAACATATATAGTTAATAGTAAGGTAAGTAATTACATGTAGTGTTTGTATATGGTATCTAACTAACACCATCTGTGCTAAAATGTCAGTTCTGACTTATTATAAACGACATTTGCTTTGTGGTTATTGCGTGCAAATATTTACCTACGTGATAAGATGAGAAATGTGTACACGCCCATCAGCCGAGTGAGTTTCTTACGGTTACGGTCTTCAGCTGTCTATAGCGGAACTGGGCTTTTAGGACTATATGATGATGGCTCACCTGATTTAAATGAAGCCTCGCCATTCCACTCACCCCGCCCATATTTACCCTAACAAATGAGCTGCATTGACCTTTAACCCTCGAACTAACATTGCTTCAATTTCAAAATAAATATACAGGACAGTTTTCGACTATTATTGAAACTAATTCAGCTGGAAAGGGAGCAACAGCTGCCAGTCAAAGCAGTTTCAAAACATTCAACAAAATAGGCATTACACCATATGGAATTTGTCATTTCTCGCTTATATGTATGAAGTGGTTAAACGGCAATGTGTGTTTGAGGAGCACTTCTAGCTGATCCATCAAGTCCACGTTATAGGCAGGTCACGCAGGCATTCAGACTTATCATTCTTCTCGCATTCGTATCTTTACAACTTATCTAATAAAACTTCATCACTTTGGCATCCATGCTGTGCGTTTAAGCGCTCTTCTGTAAGTTGTGCTATTTTCGGGAAATGTTATCGACATTTCATCTTTTCATACATGTTATATCCCTATAATCTGAATCTATTGAGAGCACTAACAGATGTGCTTATCTCAGTTCAACTCGTCTTCTCTGTTCACAGTAAATTTCCATTAGTATATTCTGCTAGGGATATAGCCTATTGCATAATATTTTGTTTTACACCACCAAAGGCTATGTCTTGTACAAGTATAGTCGCCAAAGCAGTAATGTACCCGGAGCAAACGTTTAATCTAAATAGTCATTGAAGCCTAAGGAGAAGAATAGGTCGCCTATGCTCATAACACCATCATGTCGTGGAACATGGTCTTGGAATCCAATGATACATTGGTTGGTGTATGTCCGTACGTGCGCCGGGTGGGGGTGGGGGTGGGGTGGGGTGGGGTGGGGTGTATCATTTTCAAGACAAAGAGCGAGTATGTGAGTATTCTAAGGCATTTCAGGACAAAGTTCATCCCCGTTTCAAAGTTCCACATCATACCCCTATGCTCTAATGTCATGACACCGAGCGAACGTACGTGTAGGTCTATTTGCAATGGAACAAATACACATTAAATTAAAAATAATGCTCGGTTCGAATAACACAGATGAAAATAGATAATATAGTATGCATAGACTTCATTGTATTAATCCACGGTGTAATTTCTATGATTCAACTTGATTTAATCTGGGTAAAAATAGGAATCTTTTATATTAATAAATGCCGTGCAGAATTTACACCACATGTGCTTGACATTGGACATTCGTCATGAAGTCCAAATATTCGAAATGATCATTGCTGTTCAAACCATCTAACCACAGCTAGATAATTGCAAACGATACGGTATTTCCAATATGTGTCAATCACACTGGCAATTATGTCTTGTAGATCAGAGATAATGCATGTCTCAGCTCTTACCAAAAAGGAATGGTGCATTTGCTGACACTGTGCTTGATGTTCCGAAAGGCAGTCACATATATGCTGACCGACCACTTTTGCCATGGCCAGATAATGGGTATCATGTCATATATATATGTAAAGACTTTAATTGTATTTGCCATTATCCCTTTAATGGTCAAGCCGGCGAAAAAAAATTCAATGGTAAATTTACAAAAATAGTCGTCTAAAATTAAAATATCTTGAAAAATATTGACCATCAAAAATATTTAATAGATATATTTTGAGCGCTTTGAGCCGCTGTTGACACAAGAGGGCTTATCTCGAACTGCCTTTGAACGTGTCCAGTTGCTACAGATATATAGCATCGCATGATGCTGATAAGGGGTACAAGGGATCGGATGTTTATATATATAAACATCCGATCCCTTGTACCCCTTATCAGCATCATGCGATGCTATATATCTGTAGCAACTGGACACGTTCAAAGGCAGTTCGAGATAAGCCCTCTTGTGTCAACAGCGGCTCAAAGCGCTCAAAATATATCTATTAAATATTTTTGATGGTCAATATTTTTCAAGATATTTTAATTTTAGACGACTATTTTTGTAAATTTACCATTGAATTTTTTTTCGCCGGCTTGACCATTAAAGGGATAATGGCAAATACAATTAAAGTCTTTACATAGCCAGTGTCTATCTGCAGACTGAAAGAAGAGTATTTTTGAAAACTTACCCATAGAATGACTGGCTCGGTTACCGAGCTATAGTCATTCTAGTGGTAAATATTAAAAAATACTCTTCTCTAGACCTTTCAAATAGCCATGTCTGAAGACCACTGTAAAGATGTTTTTCGTCAGTTTGACCATTAGAGGGCTAAGGTGACACAAGTGGTTCGGCACGGCAAACACCTTCGTACCATCACCATACATCGTTGGCCGCACAACATAAAATAGTTAATGACGCATTACGCACTATGTGCGATGCGGTTCTTCTATCGGTGAAAGTTACGCGACAAAGTTGCTCATGTTCTGAGAATGTCACGAGACATGTCTGCGCAGAAGCCCTTGGAATTCGCAAGACTCGTCGTCAACATATTTAAAGGACTTCACCGCACAACTATAATAAATCTTCTACGTGGTACCTAAAGAAAGCTGGATTAGGTACACGGAGGACCGAGAAGAACATGATGGAGCGAACGACCCTGGCTGACGACAACACACACTGGTCAAAGAAGGACTGATTACGGCTGCAGGATGTTTTCAGCCCTGCTTCAATACAGCTGAAGAATGCAGTCCACTGACAAGCTTTGAAGAAACCACTAAAGTGGGGTGTGGTATGTGAGTCGCTTATTTTAAATTCTCACCACATTGTCCGCATTTAGCATTGTCCAGTAATTTAGATAGGTAGTATTGGGACACCTCGCGGCTGTGCAACTAAATCTTGCAGGACCACTCTCATCAGAATAAACAGCTGTCTCCTGCTAAACTGTATCATTTTCTTCTTGTAGCAATTGACATTTCAAAGTTTATCCATCGATCGTATGACGTCATATGACGTCATAGCCAACTAAGTGACGTGTATGCTGGCGTCATAATCAGTACGTCATAAATGATTCCATACGCCCGTTTTAGCTCTTAATAGTCCGACACGTTTTAGGAATTGTATGTCTCTACTACCGTATTTAATAAACATGCTGTTGAATATTTTGAAACTAATTTGACTGGGCGCACAGTCAAATTAGTTTCAAAATATTCAACCAGCTCACCCGTAAAGTTCAGAGCTCGATCTATCCAAACACGAGCGCGGTGTGGATGGAGCTTAGCTAGAGATTGGCGGGGCATAGCTAAAATGGAACGATCCATTGTATTGTTAATCTGTAAATTAACCAATTTAATGTTTTTGCAGCCCTATTCAAAACTAGAATCAAAATATTCAAAGGAACATTTCAAATTTGTTGTGCCTGATCTGCGGGCCCACATTGGGCCCACATCGTAGCTAGACTTGTTGTTATGTGGCCTGTATATTCGAATATGTAGGGAATTTGTACCAGGATGGGAATAATAACCAGGCAATTATACCAGAGACCGGATGACAGAAATATAGGAAAACGTTTTGTAATTACACTAACTTACTGTATCTCATCAACACATTATATCTAGCACACACCATATAATACTGGCATAACTGGTTTGCCCTCAGATTCCCAGCCTCCAAAAACAACATTATCGCACGTGACGAGCAATCAACCTTCGGCAATTTGCTATTATTAACCAGCATTCGTGTTTTATTTCGCCGAAATTATTTGCTATTTGCACAATTCCCACCATCTTAGCATACGTCAGAACACAGATTACTATCTTAACTTAATAAATCTCGTACAGATGTGAAAGCGAATGCACCATAGCACATAATTCAATATTTACCCCGTCAACCCATAAAGGGAAGAGGGTATTATATTCGAGTCAGCCTCTCTCTCTCTCTTGGCATATGTGCGTGCGTGCGCGCGCACGCATGCTGAGAAAGAGAGAGGGGGTAGAGAGAGAGAGAGGGAGAGAGAGAGAGAGGGAGGGAGGGAGGGAGAGAGAGAGAGAGAAAGAAAGAGAGAGAGAGAGAGAGAGAGAGAGAGAGAGAGAGAGAGAGAGAGAGACTGCGCTGTGTGTCCGGTGCAGTATCTCAAAGATCTGCTACCATCCACATGACATCAACAAAGAGAACCTCAATCATGCAGGTGATACAAGTCATAAATTGTGCCTTTGCACAACACCTGGCTATAGATGCTGTGGGAGAAGGCATCCTCATCGCACTCCCAAACCCTCAGAAACAATCCAGACATTTCTCCAACCTGACGCTAATCGTGCTCTCCAACTGCATTAAAAAAATCGTGTCAACTGTGACGTCATCTCGCATCAGAACTTAAATTTGACAGATCTACAATAAA
This sequence comes from Chaetoderma sp. LZ-2023a, assembly GCA_034401795.1. Classification (NCBI taxonomy): domain Eukaryota; kingdom Metazoa; phylum Mollusca; class Caudofoveata; order Chaetodermatida; family Chaetodermatidae; genus Chaetoderma; species Chaetoderma sp. LZ-2023a. Next base: position 32,859,650 of record CM067369.1, read on the forward strand.
CTGGAAGATCCATTTTAAACGAAGACGCAAATGCGCCGACATAGACTGGGCACAAAATCGATTCATCTGTCCACGCATTGAAAACTCTCTAAGACGGCAATCAACTGTCAAGAGACCTTAGATTTCTCAAATTCGCTATCAAGCTAATTGTGAAGAAGTGAACCTAGGCCTAGTGTGACTCCTACTGAGAAGAACACAATTAACTGCCCTGGTCAAATCAGTGCTTTCTGCAGGATTTTCCACACCATTAGCATGACCACAAGGCGGTGGTTTATCACTAGTGCTCTTCACTTGTTATCGCGCTGCAGCTCTAACTTCTATCCGAGAAGATTAGACAAGATCTCGCACTCCAATCTGAATTCTAAACATGTCACTAGAGACAGGGCATGCATATGTTGCTGATTTCATCCTTGAATACAAGGATCTCCCTGATGAGCAGCTTCCATCCACTACCCACACGACAGCCCAAAGCCACATACCTCTTCTCACACGACAGTTCAATCGAGTGAGAAGTGATTATGATGATGAACACGTCAATAGAAAACATTTTTACCTATCTGTCGGGAAGCTGTGAATTCAAAGCTCTAAAATTCCCACGAATGATGCGATGTATATATGTGCCCTGCTACATGTGGTTCAATAATGCAATAGTCGATCTTTCCACATTTAGTTATGCCCCACCAAGCCCTAGTTAAGCTCCATCAACGCTTCACCCATCTTGGGATCTATCGATCCCCGAACGCCCTGACTATCAATTACGAGAAAACTATACAGGTAAGCTGTTGAATATTTTGAAACGAATTTGACTGGGTGCTGTTGCTGACTATGGATATTCAACATATTTATTAAATAGTAAAGACATACAATTCGTACAACGTGTCAGCCTTTAAGACTGACGAAATAGAGTCATTCATGGTGTAATTGATGATGACGTGATCCTACACGTCACGCAGTTGATTATGGTGTCATATGATGGATGGATAAACTGGAAAGGTCCATTGAACTGCGACAGGTTGGCAGCTTCATTAATCATGGCGTATATACAGGAAAGATCAGGGACAAAAAGTGTGACGTTTAATGATTATGACGTCAGCTACTTGAGTGTCAGATCGGATCTCTCCATTGGCCATCTGACACAGCCGACAAGAGACGGTGCCGATGTTATTGACATTAATATATCAGTCGCATCTACTCGGCAGTGGTTTGATGATAAAGTTTCAGTAAGCACTGTAGACGAGGTATGCAGCATGTGTGCGTGCGTGCGCACGCATGCAGAGAGAGACAGTGCAGCGTGTGTCCGGTGCGGTATCTCAAAGATCTGCTACCATCCACATGGGTCCTGTGATCGGAACACTATACTTAGATAAAGAATTCAATGAAAGATAGGTATGCAGACGATCTTAAGATGTAGAAGGACCATAAAAACGGTTAGCTGCATATGTCGCAATACACCTTTCCCACATTGACGTCATTACGCCGAGATTCCCCTAAACCAACGCTCAGAGCAAAACTGCTGCCAAAACGCCGCTGACCCGCGTTGAGTTACTTTTGGGCTAAAATACACCGCAATCTAAACCGTTCCTATGATAAACTAAAATCATTATATTTTGTGGATCATATATCATCGGAAAGCGCATTCAATTGCCGAAACATTAATGCATTATTTTTTATATTTTTGCAACGTTTTCACTGAGTTATTTGCGTGTTTAAAATACACCATTCGGCTTAGATTCATTAAATCAAGTGGACAATAGGGGAAAATTGGCATAGCTTTCCAATGATGTATGTCGGCTATCGCGGTTACCAGTCGGAAGTGGCATGCGCGATGCATTCCGGGAAGGTATTTTCCCAAAATACGCTAATGTGGGAACGGTCAATTACAGCGTGTGGCACTTGTAAAGTTTTTTAACGTCCGTGCAAATAAACTAAGCCTAAAAGCAAGGGTGGAGCTAAGAACCTATTATGGGGTGGGCTGTGGGAGTTTCTGGGGTGTACGAATAACGAAGTGGATGTGTGGCTGGGGACATTTTCTTTTTGATAAGCAAAATCCTTCGCCAAATCTTGCATGTCAATGCGAGTAACTGCTGTCTGACAGTATCGTTTTTTCAAAGTATGGTTTCTAACTCCTTATATCAAACGCAAACGCCTAACCTCTCTTATAGATTCGCCCTTGAAAATATCTCATTTTCTATAAATAAAAGGACTTCTTACAGACTAATGACCAATACCCGCAAGGGCATTCACATCTGCACGCGTGTCTGTCTGGACAGGTTCAAGGTTGGAACTGACAAGCCATAGTTTGCAAATTGATTTGCTTCCGTGTATGTGAGGCCATTGACCTTCTTGACTAGACTAATGCATGACGTGAGGAACTGCATTACTCATCTGTTAACGTATGTCATAAAGTGTATGTTAAAGCGGCTGTAGAAGGTTACTATATCCATAAACCATGCTGAGGCAATTTTATTTACCAGTGAAAATAGAAGTCATTACATAATAAGTTCTAGTAATATCTCCCCCACCATTTGTGTGTTCTATTTTAAGGCTAGGCGTCTACGCTCACCGAGAGTTATTAGCGTATGCGTTCACTCGTAAGACAAGTATTAAACCCTCACCGTGGCGAATCAGTTCTCCATACCATTGAGTTACACGTGCGTAAAATGAGTGAGATATACCAGTTTCGCGACGAAACTGGTAAGAACATTTTATTAAAAATCTTACAAATCAAGACTGATTTGAACACAGTTCCTTATTCACATTCGAAACATTCGACACATTCGTTTTTTTCACGGTGGCAATAAAAACGGTGTAAGTCTCGCGCTGGTCGGTCGACCACGGGATTGTTTGCACGTTTTCTTCTTCTTCTTTTCGTTCGCTGATCATACCGCCAGTCCTGTAAGTGACTATCGACATGATCATAAGCGTTAAGTGCGTGGATCCATGGTTTATTAGAGTGCGCCGTGCGGCCTGGAATCTCCGTCTTCAGCACTCGAGGTTTCTGTCAGGGTTACCTCACCCTTACCTCCTTTAGTCGACTCGTACAACATGCAGAGGATACGGAAGGTGTATTCTAAGCTCCACCTACAGGGCATGTTTGCACGTTTGATGTTTAGTAATATGAATAGGCTACATTCGGGCCATATTTAAAAAAAAAATTCCCGGAAATATTATTGTAGCGACCAAAAGAGTAGTGAAAAACATGAAAAATCGCCCACAATTGCCTATATAAGGCGCTATGTTATCTGAATCGGCCATTATCCCAGATTTTCATACATATCAATCGATAGGCTCTCAAAGAACTATCGACATGCAAAAAATTAGAAAGTTCTATCTCCATTATTTTTAGCAATGGAGGTCTGATTACCGGAAATCTTAATGGAATTCCATTCACAGGCGTATTTCTGGCGCCATACTGTCTGAACCGGCCATTACCCCAGATTTGTGTCCAGATAGATTGATAGGAATCCCAAAGAACTATCGACATGCAAAAATTAGAAAGTTGTATCTCCATTATTTTTAGCAATGGAGGTCTGATTATCGTAAATATTAATGGAATTCCGTTCACAGGTCTATTTTGGCGCCACGCTGTCTGAACTGGCCATTACCCCAGATTTTAGACCAAAGAGATCGATAGTGCTCCCAAAGAACTACAGACATGCACAAAATAGGAAAGTTCTATCTCCATTATTTTTAGCAATACACGTTTCTTTCCGATGTATCCGAATGTGTCGAATGTCAATTAGATAAACATTCGACACATTCGGTTTTTTCACGGTGGTAATAGAAACGGTGTAAATCTCGCGGTGGTCGGTCGACCACGGGATTGCTTGGACGTCTGATGTTTGGTAATATGAATAGGCTACATTCGAGCCATATTTTAAAAAAAAATTCATGGAAATAATATTGTAGCGTACAAAAGAGTAGTGAAAAACATGAAAAATCGCCCGCAATTGCCTATATAAGGGACTATGTTGTCTGAATCGGCCTTTTCCCCAGATTTTAGACCAGATAGCTTGATAGCGATCCCAAAGAACTATCGACATGCAAAAAATTAGAAAGTTCTATCTCTATTATTTTTAGCAATGGAGGTCTGATTACCGTAAATCTTAATGGAATTCCGTTCACATGTGTATTTATGGCGCCATTCTGTCTGACCCGTCCATTAGCCCAGATTTTAGACTAGCGCCATTGATAGCGCTCACAAAGAACTATCGATATGCAAAAAATTTGAAAGTTCTATCTCTATTATTTTTAGCAATGGAGGTCTAATTACCGTAAATCTTAATGGAATTCCGTTCACATGTGTATTTATGGCGCCATTCTGTCTGAACCGGCCAGTACTCCAAATTTTAGACCAAAGAGATCGATAGCGCTCCCAAAGAACTACAGACATGCACAAAATTGGAAAGTTCTATCTCCATTATTTTTAGCAATACACGTTTCTTTCCGATGTATCCGAATGTGTCGAATGTCAATTAGATAAACATTCGACACATTCCCTTTTTCACGGTGGTAATAGAAACGGTGTAAATCTCGCGGTGGTCGCTCGACCACGGGATTGCTTGGCCGTCTGATGTTTAGTACTATGACTAGGCTACATTCGAGCCATATTAAAAAAAAATTCATGAAAATAATATTGTAGCGTACAAAAGAGTAGTGAAAAACATGAAAAATCGCCCGCAATTGCCTATATAAGGGACTATGTTGTCGGCCATTATCCCAGATTTTAGACCAGATTCCTTGATAGGGCTCCAAAAGAACTATCGACATGCAAAAAATTAGAAAGTTCTATCTCCATTATTATTAGCAATGGAGGTCTGATTATCGTAACTATTAATGGAATTCCGTTCACATGTGTATTTATGGCGCCATTCTGTCTGACCCGTCCATTAGCCCAGATTTTAGACTAGCTAGCTTGATAGCGGTCACAAAGAACTATCGATATGCAAAAAATTAGAAAGTTCTATCTCTATTATTTTTAGCAATGGAGGTCTGATTACCGTAAATCTTAATGGAATTCCGTTCACATGTGTATTTATGGCGCCATTCTGTCTGAACCGGACATTACTCCAGATTTTAGAGCAGATAGCTTGATAGGGCTCCCAAAGAACTATCGACATGCAAAAAATTAGAAAGTTCTATCTCTATTATTTTTAGCAATGGAGGTCTGATTACCGTAAATCTTAATGGAATTACATTCACATATGTATTTCTGGCGCCATACTGTCTGAACCGGCCATTACCCCCAGATTTTACACCAGACAGGCTGATAGGGCGCCCAAGGAACTATAGACATGCAACAAATTAGAAAGTTCTATCTCCATTATTTTTATCAATGGAGGTTTTTTTTTAAATATGGCCCGAATGTAGCCTATTCTTATTACTAAACAGCAAACGTGCAAACAATCCCGTGGCCGACCGACCAGCGCGAGACTTACACCGTTTTTATTACCACCGTGAAAAAACCGAATGTGTCGAATGTTTCGAATGTGAATAAGGAACTGTGTTCAAATCAGTCAAATCAAGAAAGTATGAATAAAGTAAGATATATCCAGTGCTCAACGCAATAGTTTTAAAAATCGTCGTTTAATGAGCAACTACAATTTCGTCTGTCACATACGCGGCTTCGTATAGGCCTACTGAATGCCGTAGTCCCTACCTAGTTGCTTTGTATAACATATTAATATTAATATGGAATGCTAGAATCGAATGCGCACATTGTATGATAATGTTGCCAATAGCAGATCAGTGCTTCATTTACATAAACAGAAACAGTTTAGTGAATTTAAATTTTTAGACTAAATTAACACAAATAGTGCATTTGATAGTAGTCAAGTAAAAGAGGTAGAGCGGGCTTATGCACCTCTAGGAGACAAGGTGATAGAATTGGCTACTTTCTTTGCAAATAGCTGATGCGAGATTAATAACATGCGCTTATTGGACGTCGGAAAATGACAGTACATGTCTTATTACGACTCGAAAATAAGAATTACAACACATGGGTATTCAACTATGAGCTCAGGATATTTTATCATACGATGCTAGACACGAAAACTGAGGAGTCATTCCTGTTTTTTTAAGGATACTGAATTGAGCAGCGGGCTAGATAGGCCTATATAGTTAATATTTTTAACCTTCGTGTTGGTTAAAATGTACGAATGTACGACTTCGCGTGATTCTTATCCGTTTGCTCGTGAAGTTGGCACGCCTCACTCATTTCACTCGCACGTAGCTCAGTGGTACGGAAATATGATTTTCCACCTTGGCCATAGAATGTCTGTATTATCGCAACATTCGTCATCGTTGTAGACAATAGAAAGAAGAAAGTATTCCGTATTATATAGTCAAAGAATAACCCACCGCCCACCAAGCTGAGTTCCATACATATATAAGACAGAGCGTGTCGTTACATTAACTCGTTAACACGTGAGATTAACCCTTTAACACTCAAATTTGTCGAAGAAAATTTCAATTTTCAGTTTTCAAAAATGTTGAAAATGTTCATTTGTAGACCAAGAGAGGACTGTTTTTGAAAATTTATCACTGGAATGACTTGCTCGGTTATCGAGCCAATCATTTCAGTGGTAAATTTTCAAAAATAGTCTTCTCTTGGTCTGCAAATAGACATTTCTCAAGACAACTACAGAAGCTGTTTTGGCTGATATCAGGGTCAAAGGGTTAAGCAGGGCCGTCTTACCGCATGGGCACAGTGGGCAGTTGCCCAGGGGCCCCACAACTTTAGGGGCCCCGATCCATTTGAAAAAAATTAAGGGTAAAAAACCTAAAAGGGTCATCATAACCAGGTTTTGTTTCTCTAAGCATGGAAAGCGACATTCTGAAAAATATAGATTTTAAAACCATCATCCAACAATTTCCTGACATAAATGCCGCAAATTTCCTAATTGAAGAACATGCTACTAATGCATTGTGGGGAGAATTGACGATATAGTGGTGTGTGGTTAGCCAATTAGGGGCCCCAGTACACTGCTTTGCCCAGGAGCCCCATACATTCTTAAGACGGGCCTGGGGTTAAGGTGTCTCAGTTGCAAGACAGGTATACAGAAAACAGTTGTTGCATAATTTGAAGCCAATCGCTTCCAGTCAAATTCTTATCAAAATATTCAACAGTATATTACTTACTTCACGAGGAATTTGTAACTCCCCGTTTGTAATGGCTAAGGGGTTAATGGACAGACAGACATACAGAGTGGCGGACAAACGGTCGAAAGCAACCCCGTTTCCCTATAGGCGTGTTAAGTATGACGTCACTGCGCGTGATTCGAAACCGCAAATGTGTATTTTGCTTTATTACATCATAAGTACGTGTTTATGACGTCATCATTTGTTGTTAAACAAAAACATTGTTTTGTGGATTTAACAATCGAGTTAAACCCGTTAAATACGTCATCACTTAACAAGCCTATACGGGTCGATGCAAGGAACCCATTTCCTGGATTCCAAATGCCTAATGCCATCCCTATTATCCTAGTCCTGTAAGGGTGTGGGTTGGGTGGTGGAGGGCTGGACATTCTGGTATGTGCCCGTGCGTGCGTCCGTGCGTACATGAGGGATATACCTTAAAACCCCCGCTACTGATCCAATTTGACTCAAGTTCTAACACAACTGAAGGTGCATTTCCAGAGTTTCGGACAAGTATTCCTGAAAAATATAAACTTACCTGAATCCATCGCTGGCTGAACAAATGGGCGCGTACAGGCTTGCGAGATTGTAAATATGGGAGATGGTTAGAGTCCACACCCCCCCCCCCCCCCCTGCCTAGGGGAATAGACATGCTATCAATCAAGTGAGCAAGCGCGCAACAGCTGCTTACCCAATGACGGTACGTTTGGGGGAATTCCAGGCTGCAGTCGCGCACACGGTTCTTAGTACATCTGCACGAACGGTGCATTATGATGTTTGCCAGGAGTGCACTTTAACCCCTTGTGTGTCAACCGCGCCTCAAAGCGATCAACAGACGACTCTTTTCAAATAAGCCTTTAATTTGTCAAGCGTTTTCAAGCAAATTGAAATTTTTGCCCAGTGAATGACCATTAGCTGGCCAGAGGAAGACTGTATTTTTGTAAGTTTATAACTGACATTTCGGAAAATCGTTTTAAGAGGTGTTTTTGACAGATTTGACGATTAAAGGGTTAATGGTCAAGAAAATCAAAATTTGTGTTTGTGTTCATTTGGCTAAGAGAAGACTATTTTTGAAAATGTATCACTGGAATGACTGACTGGCCCGGTAACCGAGTCAGTCATTCCAGTGGTACATTTTCAAAAATAGTCTTTTCTTAACCTGAAATAAGACAACTGTTATACGTATTGGTCGGTTTTACCAGTGTAAACCACAAGTTGACACAAAGGGAGTTAAATGGATAATATACTATACTATGGATACTGAACACAACTAAATAATCTGAAAGGACATTGATTGATAGTCGATGCTGCTATAGGCAACACAGTATAGTAACACATACCTTCAAACACAGCAGACAACAACGCGATTAACTCTCGGCATCATGGCCTAGACCGAAACAGGTTCACATCGTCAATTACAATTACTTAAATCTGAAATGGATAAAAGCGTACTCTATGGCAGTCAGAGGTGATTTTGACATTGCTCAGATTTTCAGGAATTGCTGGTAATGCCATCGACCGGAAAAGTAAGATATTTGCGCACTCAAAGTTCTTAGGTATCTGATGTATTCTGTATACCTCGGTCTAAATCTAGACAATTGCATATGACTCTGGTGCATTTTCAGCGCTAGTGGGTCAGGGAGCAACTTTTTCGGATGAAGTGGGATATTAACGAACCTGTGTAGCCATCATTAGATGAGAATCTACTGGAGATGAATGATATTTGTTGGTTTATTATATGTACTTTAGCAACCAACTTGCGCTGCAAGCTCCATATTAGTTTCATCCATAGTCTGCGCTGGATGGACATTCTTGCGCCTATTTTTGAGGTGCAAGCTTAGCACAAATTGGAATATGAGTATTCAAATTTAGAGAACAACAAGTCTCCGCCAGGAAGAGAGTCAGTTTGGCAATTTCAGACAAAATACAGGCGCTACAGGTTCTACGTCGCTTACAAATTTCAAAAGCTACCAGCATGACTAGCACAAACCTACCAAATACGAAACACATTTATCAAGCCAATCAAAACTTCTGGAAATGTTCTTAAAGTATTTTGGCACTCATAACAGGGATGCCGGAAGCAGATTTGAGGGGCGGGCTCAGGTTCCACAAAAGGGCACACTGGATGGCATTGTCTGGACGAAGATATGAAATGGGGGTAAACACTCCCCCCACCCACCACTCCACCGCGTCTCATAGAAGGGTGTTCGGGGATACCCACCCACCTAACCATCATGAGGAAAAACATTGAAAGGTGTAGGCTCATGACCCAATTTCCTGCATTCTGAGTTTCTGATGATTACGTATAAATGTTCAGGCAATGTTACTCAAAGAACTTTTGGTCAATTGAACCTATTCCCAATTCACAATGTGAGCGACAAGATGGACGCGTTGTTGTGTCAGATGCACACGTTGAGTGTGCGTGCATTCGTGCATGTGTATGCATGGAGGCCCTCAATATTTTGCTGTTTGCCTTGAAAATATTTAATTGGACCTTAGTTCCTAATTATATTTGCAATCGGCTGGATTCAGAGAAAAAGGATTTTTTTTTTGAAAACTAGGTTATCCAGACAAATCTGCCAATTATGTTGAACATGTGAGCAAGGTGTGTTCAGCTCATGCCTTAGATGAAGACCATGAGTTTTCTTGAGTTTCATATCAAGCAGTTTCACAGGTTTTAATGTAATTTTTAAAATAGTACAAAATCCAAGATGACCACCAACAAAATCGATCAAGCAGCTTTCCGGGACTAACCATGGATCTGACCCTATGGATTCTTCGTTTAAAGAATATGATGGACATATGCTGGATGAATAGGCAGATGAGATAACAACACATCTTAGACATATTCCTCAAATACACCCACCGACATTCCACTTGCATACAAATTATTTGTACCACTGCATCGGCTTCACATGTCAATTAAAAATTTGAGTTTGAGAGTTGCTGTTAATTCTAGTAGTAGTGTAGTATGGGGCTGTACGTTATTGTTCTAGAACAAAAGAATCATAATTCTTTTGTTCTAGAACAAAAGAATCATAAATCTTTTGTTCTAGAACAATGGCGTACAGGTGCACATTTATTCTGTGTTGGGCTGTACGTGATTGTTCTCTAACAATTGAGACAATGGCGTACAGGTGCACACAACTTCTGTGCGTGGCTGTACATGGTCGTTTTCCCATTTAGACAATGGCATACAGGTGCACACAGAAAGAACCATGGCATACATTGGTACACTTAATTTATGGAATGATATATGTCTGTTTAGACTTTGGTGTGAAGAGGGTCATTAAAATGATTGAATGTTTATGACAATGGCATACAGCATCACAATTCTGACGAATGTTGTATTGTGGGGCATGCCGTGTATGCGGGTGGTGTACGTACGTGCGTTATTGATTAAAACTTTAATTTAAATTAAAAATTAGCGCCTACAGGTTTGGTGTTTTATGTTTTAAACGAGCGGCACACGCCCCACCACCCACCCCCACACCCCCAGTGTTAGCTACCGTGGTATCATGGGTAAAATATTGGAGTTAGTATAGCTGTAAGGTGGTCACATAAGCGAGGTCGTGCAAGGGAGGAGGAGGGGTGAGGTATGCTAGCATACTTGTTTACAAGGCGCCAGCTGGCAATGCACAACATTTCTGTACATAGTGAATATTTTGAAAATAATTTGACTGTGATGGCTGGAATGACTGCAATGTTTTGTCAGACATCCAGTTACTTTGTTTGCCATGATAGGTATTGATTTGGTTTTTAACCGTCTCCCCGCTACGTGCCACTAAACAATAATGTCGATGGATAATAAATCTGTACCAGATGAATATTTTGAAAACGATTTGACTATAAGTTGATGGTCGCATTGTCACCATTTACTTACGATCAAATCGTTTCCAAAATATTTAGCTAATACGGAGATATAACCCCTGTAATGCCTGTAACACCGCGCCAGTCAGCCAGTTACCTTGTCTGGTGCAAAATCTATTGATTTTGTCTCGCTGCTTTAAGTCACTAAACGTTAATTTATTAGAAAACTATGTACATGTTGAATATTTTGAAAACGATTTGACCGTAAGTTGTTGTTGGCTTAACCAATATCAATTTATGCACAAATTGTTTTTAAAATACTTAATAGGTGTGGTGATATAGTGTCTGCAATAATGACAGACAGTTAGATTTTGTGCCTGCTCAATGTTGTTGTCTTGTTTACAACAAAATGTCAGCATTATGCATCTGAAGGCTATGAATCATGCATTTAAGGACTCCTAATGGTCGTGAGTTCAAGCGTTTGATGTCCTTTCACTCTGTATGATAAAAAGATTATTTTTCGCTCATGGTAAAAGTTTAATGTTACCATTCATCAGTGATGAATTAGCTGTGAGATCGGTCCTTAATCGAGTTATAAACATGACACATGTTAAGGAATAATGAAAAAAATTAGAAAGTACTTATTTGTACCACTCATCTCGTTCTAAGCATTTTAAAAGTAATATTCAGTAATTCAAAATTACTATTAAATTATTGTCTAGTTCACTCATAAGGAGATAGAGTATTTTTCTTTTTGTAGTTACGAATGCATGCTTCTCTTGACTGTTTTTTTCTACAATTTTGAATTGAATAAATACCACAATTTACAGCTTTGCATTTTTGTTCGCATTATTGTTCACACTCTTGCACAATTCGTTTCCCAGTTCTTAATGGAGTAGTCATATGTACTAGTTCCCTCAGCAATTATTTTAATATCTTGTTTTGGATTTTGCGATAGAGATTTTGCATATTTGTGAGGGGGGTGGAGGGTGGAATTGTGCGTCAATTTATGTATAAATAATATGGGTTTTTTCCTTAGTGCCACGCGCGTGCCCTGTCTCCTCTATGCATACCTGTGCATGTATTCCCTGTTCCCTTCATATGTATGTCGTGTATGCATGCATGCGTGTGTCTTCTCTGCACCCATATAAATGCGTGTATATGGTGTATATGTATGAAACATAATTTTGTTTTTTGGCGGCCCCTTAAAAATGAGGCATAATTTTTTATTTTTTTATTTTTTTATTTGCTTAGTAGAAAATGTTTTATCTCAATTTTGCAATCGGTAGTTTCTCTCTTTCACACACCATATACACACACAGCAATCATAATGAAATTGATACTTCGTGTGCACCCATTTATTGTAATTAGACTCATTCGGTTCCGCTAGATAGTCTCTCCAGTGGTTGCAGATTTTGCACATTACCATTAAAAATGGCTACCGAACCAATACCTCATTATAGCGATCGCATAATTGAGAATTATTTTCAATTTTCACTTCACAAATTCAAAAAAGATGAATGTCTTACTAGTAGCGCGCAATATTGACACTGTCGGTAAAACTAACTTTCCAATCTGAACACACCCTTATTTTGGTCACATGTTTTTTCCCACTGCTTAAAATTAAAAATTATCAGATATCCGTTTGATTGGCATTTGCTTTGTTCAGAAACTGGAATTGACAAAAGCAACATTAATATGCAGGATTCAATTATGGATGAGAACACGTCATATGGTTTCCCGCATACATATGTTAAATCCCACATTTTGACATAGTCAATAATTCACATGAATACGATTAATTAGTGTATTAATTTTTTGATCATTGTGGGGCGCCACATGCTCCTAGTGTGACATTGTTTGTTAGCCATTATCGGAATGTACTTGTGTTAAAATGTGTTCTTCCATTGGTGCATATCAAAATGGTGATAATTGGTGGTGGGATGATAGAGGAGGTGGGTAAGGGAACACGAAGAAATAATAACTTTAAAGAAAAAAATGTATTTATTGACACGTATAAGAAGATACATTTTTATGATAAATAAATAAATATTAGTGACATTTATTCGCAATAATTATATTCTTAAAGAAAACGTAGTAGAAAAATAATTATACATTAAGCATGATCATTTTTTCTCTGTTTATTCATAATCCTGCGCATCAAACATTTCAATATAGTGTCATTTTTGTCTCTGTTTCTTAGCGCCCATAATATGTGCATTTGTACACCTCTCGAACGATGATATAATGATATAAGAAATATACGCAATAATATCTGCAAGTGGTCATCATGGCTGGTTGAACACATTCATTGTTGAAATAATAAACATGTGCATGACATCCACTTTGCACATATGATATCATTCTTCCGTCTGAAGGGCGTTGTCCATAAGGATGAAATTATTCAGCATTTCAATTTCTGGTGTAATAAACTGCATTCCTAATGTTGTCTGGATTTATTACTGGGATGTGTGTTTATTACTAATGAAGACTGGTGATATTCAATATGCATGGGCACATTGTCAATTTGAAAAATGCTGAGAAAGTGTTCGGACGTTTTATTGTCACCGAATAATAGCTCCTCTATTTCAAATGTATTCAACATATACACCTGTGCAAAAGTTAAGCACCACCCTATTTTTATGCACATGCGAGGGTATATTCATGTGCTATGAAGAAAGCAATAGCATAAACATTTATGTACCCATCCATCTTAGTGCAAGAGGTAATAACGCAACTAGAGGAATGCTGATTATGATGGTGGGGAAACACTGTATGGTTTTGTTTGAACTTGAAAACGAGGCCTGAATATGGTTACGTTGACACAACTGACAACTATTGCCCTACAGTTGACACACGTGGCTAGATTGTCATTAATGGTGTCTGAAAACGAAGTTTAACATCTGTGCACGAGTTTGAGACTGTCATTATTAATACCGGGTATATCCACCTTGTGCCTGGATGACGGCCTGGACACGACGTCTCATGCTGGTCACCAACCGACTGATACGCCATTGTGGTATTCGTTGCCATTCAAGATGGAGTGCGTCTGTTAATTCCTGTAGGTTCTGCACAGGAGGATCCCTCCTTCTCACCATGTTTCCCAGAATGTCCCAGATATGCTCAATAGGGTTCATGTCAGGGCTCCTTGCTGGCCATGGTAGGGTTTCGATGGCATTCTGGCGGAGGTATTCATGCACAGCTCTAGCACGATGTGGTCGGGCGTTGTCATCCATGAATATAGGGTGGGTTCCAGGTGCATGATTTACAAAATGAGGGACCACAACTCTATCCAGTATGGAATCTTGATATCTTTGTCCATTTAGTGTTCCAGGTACAGTCAACAGATCCAGCTTACAATCAAATGAGATGCACCCCCATATCATAACGGAACCTCCACCAAATGGAACTTCTTCCATGATGTTACGTTGGTCGTACGCCGTGCGTCTGGACCTCCATACACGAGTTCGACCATCTGTGGCATGAAGCAGGAACCGACTTTCATCGGACCAGTGTACCCGTCTCCAGGATCTCATGTTCCAGTGTCTTCTTTCGTTGCACCACCTCAGATGCTCCTCTTTGTGGTGTGCAGTGAGGAGAGGACGTCTGACAGGTCTCCTAGCTTTCATGCCAGCAGCATACAGTCTCCTTTTGACGGTAGACATTGACACTCTATTGCGCGTTTCCCATTGCTGGCTGAGCACTCTGCTGTTGGTGAATGGAGATCTCCTAACAAGGCGTACTAGGGCTCGATCATCATGGGCAGTAGTCTTCTTCGGTCTTCCAGATCTAGGCCTGTCCTTCACCTCGTTAGTTTGCCCATGTTTTGCAATCAAACGACTGATTACAGTATGGTTAATGTTCAGCTGTCTGCCAATCTCTCTGCATGACATACCAGTGGTATGCATGCCTATGATTTGCCATTTCACACGATCACTTAACCTTCGTCTTGCCATAGCGGTTCACAATCAAGAGCTAATTCTCTCTGTACAAATAAACCACGGTCATGAACACAAAATTCCTAATCTTGTCGCCTAAATCTGTATGTAATGTTCTACACCTCAAACTGGACTTTTACATAACTGAACACGTGTGCTGTTTCTCGCCACGCACGGACATCAAGCGGCGTGAAGTCATGCATGCATGTGCATTTTGTACTTGGAATTATGTCAGCTAACACGGGGACAAAAAGTATGGCAGCCTAGTTGTACCATCATGTTTCTACGTTCTATTGTTTTTGCTGGTGCTTAACTTTTGCACAGGTGTATATTTTTAATAATCTGTTAATACGTTAAAGTCTGATCCAGTTTCTACTGTATTATCAAATTCAGCATAGCAAATTATGTTGGTTGTAGTGGAAAGAGACTGGGCAAAATGGAAGACCACTCTTAAGGAACCAGTGCGTGTAGGGTAGCGATGCTCTGAATCAGCTAGATCTGGTGTAAAATCCCATGCGAACAGCGTGATTCCATGTCTGAACTGGGTACCACTGAATAGTGAGAAATAGGTGTCTGAGTAAATGTCGTCGCTAAACGAAGGCTGTATTGGCGCTGTTGTACCCTCTTCTTCATTTATATAAACTTAAACAGATTTTTTTTGTACCATCCCATTATATGCATCATTTGGTAAAAAGCAAATAATACTCTAGCAGGAAGCTGTCCAATAAATATATTTTCTCTATCAATGCTCATAACGCTGCTAGGTACTGTAAAACTCTTACACACTACCCGGCAAATAGGATATTTTGCGCTCATCTGTCTCAGAGTAACCATGTGCACCACTAGCAAATCTGCTGATGGAATAACTGTGCGTACAAATAAGTTAGCTGACAATATTTTCAGTTTAGACTTCATTCCTACTGCAGCCATAATGGCAAAGACATCTTTACTCCATTGTAGACGAACGCTTAAATCTACGGAACCAAGCAGGAATAGGTCCTGCACAAACATATCACTGTGTATGCATCCCATGAATTGTACTGTTTTACTTTCAGCCACCATTTTTCTTCGAGCCTGAAACCCTAAGTTAGTATTGGCGATATTATCAAATTTTCCAGCATCATCTATTTTCCATCCGGCAAGTTGTAATTGCGAGGATGCGGCATCGCTCCTATAATTAAGCAATGTTTCAAAATATGAACGGTACGCATAATTTTCGTTCGAGTTACTGACACGTTTTCCATTCATAAAATATCCACTCGTGGGAACATCGTATGCAAAAGAGTATTCGCAGGCACTATCATGTCATTCTCCTCGAGTGACCTCTCAAAACCATTTTGATCTAGCTTTACTAGCTTAACTTTAATTGAAAGATAAGATTACGTAAGATCTAAATATCTATCAGCAGACCCACTGACATGAAACTCGATCGGAACACTATCTGATAAACCTACAGGGTGAAATTGTTCCCATTTTGCAGACACCAATGTTGCCACTATGGGACGTGTCTGAGAAATGTCTAATTCGCTCTTCGATCACTCACATATTTGATTAAGTTCCATGTGTTTTTTTTGTTAATTAAAGATATCAGCATGTTTTCTCTGATGTCTATTGCAACCCTTCCTCTTTGGTATCACACACGTTGACTGAGCATTACCTGTATTATTCATCTTTTTACGTTTAGGTTGAGGTGGTCTTAAATCACCATGCACTGCTGTTATAGCTTCTGGTATCAAAGCTCTGGCAGCACCATGTGCTCTCAATTTTAATGCTGTTTTAACATTTTCCCAGCCATTACATCCTCAGCTAGGCCGATTCTAGCTAAGAGCTTGTTTACCTACAGATTTAGCTACATTTTTTGCAATATGTATTGCTGAACGTAATAGCCCACCTAAGATATTACCAAGTCCATGCCCTGATTGGTATTTTGTGCCTACAAAAACAGGAATATGTCCATGGTCCGCTTGACTCCTGTAGTAATGCACTAGCATTGGAACGCTCATTTTACCTCTCATTCTCCCTCTCATTGCCGTTGTCATCATCTGAAATGCAGTCAGAGTACACTTGATGATGCTCCGTCCTTGTATGGTACATTGCCACCAGTTCTATCCATTATAGGTATTCCAATAGTATCAATGTAGTTCTTTGACACAGCATGGTATTGAATATCAGGAAACGCCCACTGACATATATCTTTCCCTCCATCTGTACTAGAAATGGCTATCACTCTGAGTAGTGGTGCGGAGGTATCACCTACCACACTGTGTGAGACTACGTCACAGTATATATACACAGTCATAGGCCCACCCTCACGATTTGAACAAAATGATTTTTTAAAGTCTATTGGTGACATATGTATTTTTCCTCCTTCGATCTGATTAAATTTGCTACTTCTCCACCCATTCGTATAGCATAATTAGCTTTAACTGAGAGAGAAATGAGATTCGCACGATGCAAGTAAAAATTGAAAAATAAGTTTTTGTGTCTAAATCTTGCCTTTCTCTCTATTTGACCAGTTGGATAGTCTACCATATTTTTCACTGCATAGTTCCCTTTCGACATACGGATAAATGGTGCTTCAAATTGCACATAATGATCTTCGCTTCTATGTGTACATTTTCTTTCTCCCATTATCTGTTTGATCATTTTGCACATGTTTTCACTGATCATCCGATTGATCATTTTGCACCTATTTTCCATGATCAGCAGGATGAGGATTACCGGGACCATATTTTAAATCTAGCACATAAGGCATTGTCTTTGCCTTTTCCATTTCCGTTGCACTAACACCATCTTTGCGAATTTCTTCTTCTTCTGTTTCATCATCACCTTTCTTCTTCTTCCTCTTTATCTTCTTCTTAGTAAATATATATATAGTTGTACAAAACTTTCTTTTGAAATAGTAAGCCAACTCCTCGGATATAGTACACTCGAGAGGCCCACCTCCCATTCACCATTTAATGTTAATGGAGTTTGCAGACAAGTTCTAACTCTGATATCTTACTGTCTGCAAAGAACTGCATACTACTATTGCTCGAAAGGGTAACGTATAACTGATCCTTGTTCATTCTGAGTTGAATGACATATGCCTGTCTTTATGTGAGGACTAGGCAATATATACCCTAGACATCCACTTAAAAGCAATATCCATAAGCCTGATTGAACATTTTGTATACTCAGATTCATGATACACGTAATGATTATGATATATATTATTAAAACTTGAGCTAGGTATACTATTTCTTCCTTTAGTACTCATGAACCCATCATTCACCACATGCTCTGATCTGACCTCTCTATATATTCATCCATTATTAATGATGTATAGTACTGAGTTCAGCAACCCACGTGTTAAACTTAGCTGGGTAACCCAGCCTCTTTACCAGACACTCACGTGGTCCCTTCTTATTTTTTCTACTTCTAAGTATTCTTTCCACCGCATACTCTTTATCATTTTCTTTTATCACTTGCTGTATCTCATCATGATAAAAAGTACCAATAACCAGATCACCTGCATAGTCTTCCAATTTATATAAGTATGGATATTTGTCTGTAAATACCTCGCATACCTTAAACAATTCGCGACTCCACTGCCCATGATATGCTTTTTCAAATGGCATTTTGCTTGCGATATTCTAACATGGTCACCTTGAGTAGGGCTGTTTTTAGATTTGGTGTGTTTCTTTGTCTTCTTACCATATATATTTCTCCATGCGATTAACTCAGTACTATGGTCGACTGGCGAAGGAGCCATGAGTGTACTGGAATGTGTGGTGTTATTGTATGTTGTGACTAAACTAGGTGATACATCAATATACTTTCATGTATTCTTATGCATCATGTATCTGTATATTCACCCCTTAAACGTGTGTTGAAAATGCTGCACCATTGCCGCTTTCGTTTCATTTTGAGAAGTGTAGAAATGTATTCCATTATTTTTCACATACTTCTTCATTACATGGTTTATGAGCTCGCCCAATTTGTCTGTTTGAATAGCATGTGGGTGGTGCTCAGTATGCTCCAGTATTGTTTTGAACCCTTTCTTGACAGAAGAAGACGTTTTACTAAAAATGACTTTCCACCCATGCATATTTTGAAAGGGCATCAACTATGCATAGCAAATCTAACACGCTTTTGTTCTCTATTTCCAGCATTTCAATCGGGCATAGATCTGCCTGCCATAGTTCATCGACAGCTAAAATGCTTATTCTACGCCTGTCAAACTTTGTTCACCATGGTCTGTGAAGCATATATACTTCTTGACGTTTTAGCCATTTGTCGATATAGTCACGTGGTATTTTACCTTTGAATGCATTATATAGCCCAGCAAAAGATGCAAAATGTTTCGGATCGAAATATACTTTTGCCAATTTAGCATCATTCATTACTTATCTAAATTTACCCACACCAGAGTTGAATGCCCCTTTTTCTTCCTTCTGCCCATTCTTTCTATGTATTCTTTTACTCATGGGTGAAGGCATGTACTCACTGATGCCATCATCCTTTTCTGCAACATTATATATCAGTCTCACCGTTTACTCTTGGCCTACTACAAATCTACGTGGTATGTTTAGGTCATGTAGCAGATTAAGAAACTTTCCCTCCGCTTGATCATGCATACCAGTCATAAGCGGTTTTCGCCCAATGTGCTACTATGTTTGTAAGCAGGTCAAGTACATTACTTTTTGAGAAAAACGTACCCTCTATTGTCACTTCGCCCAGGTCATTAATGTGAAAACGTTCAGGAGCCAAATGTAAAATATCAATTACTCCACTGGCTTTTGTCGTGTATGTTTTCTGTATTCTCATCATCGTACGTTGAAGTATTTGTGTGGGCAGCACCCCATAGCTAGTTATGGGTTGCAGAGGTGGTAGTCGATATTGCTTCCCTTGCATTTGCTGATAGTAATGCCTATACTTATCCAATACTTGCGAATACGATGTTACTTTTTTATTCTCAGTCAGATCATGTCTAGCTAATATATTTGATATCTCGTTGTCAAGACTAATAGCTGTACGTATCGATGGATCTGTCTGTAGCAATGATATTTTACTCTGTTCATTTAAATTATCTATCAATTCGGGAGGAACTAGTGCCATTTTATGTGCATGTTCCATCTTTTCATGTGAACAACTTACCAATTAATGGAGCTAGCGTACCGATCACTGCTGGTAATAAGGCTCCTAAAAATCCACCTGTTTGAATCAATTTTCTTTTACGTGCATATGGCACTCCATGACTAGTTAGTGTTCACAAAATTCCCTCTATATTTACTAGGGCTGTGGTTCATGAAGATTTTCATGAACCGAACTGGTTCGTGATACGCTAGTCTGCCTCACAAGTTTAAGAGGTGGTCTGATAACAGAGGTCTATGAGGAGGAGGATGAATAGCGGAGAGGAGGAGGAGGCTGAAGAGGAATGCTATGGTGGCCGGCTGGTATCCGCATGGCGCTGTTCTCTGCGCTTAAGCAGAGCGTGTCTGTCTAGTTCGTTGTCGATATTCCATCGACCACTTTTGATGGATCAGAATGTGTGCTTGTGTATGCATGTGTGAAGAGGGTTGTTGTGTGTATAAACTTTATTACATTATTTTATTTTTTGAACAGATAAAGAGTTCTCTTTCAAATGATTTGTGGGCCCTGAAAAGGGCCGTGTTTTGAGATAGGTCTCAGTCTTCACAGATCTGCACAGGCATGGATGTCAGTTTGGTAACAAACTGCATCATGTTTGCTTTTTGTATATCAGTCAGAGTATCACCGATTACAGGACACCCATGCGGATACTGTTTGATTGGTAATAGACAATAGCATTCCTTGCAGGTGTACACCATCTCTTTGGGTTCTTTCTTGATCATACGCCTACAGACCCTCTCGTGTTTCGACCATCAGCATATGTAGTCGCGGATGTCGATGGAACACCAACAACATCGCACGTACCCAGTGTATGATCCATCAAAGTTTGTACTACTGGTCATTTTAGTCGAATGTACATTAACATTTAAATTTATACTACATTGCTCTACCACAAAAAAATAAGGAATATCACGTGAGATGACTATCGACCCATCAAAAACCGTCGCGTACTGGCCTCCATATAATGACACATACATGCAGGCAAAAATATTGGATATGTTCACGGGCCAGATGCGATGGATCAGTTTGTTAAATGGTTAACACGCATAAAATCTGTGCGTATTAAAAAAGTATCCAGGGAAATATGTTTTCTCTGACCACCTCATTATTGTGCATAATGATTCGCTTTTAATCCTTCAATTTGTATGCCCACGCATTAATCTTAATCTAAAACCCTCAAACATGAAACTAATTGGTTTCCTACCAGTCATTTAATTTTCAAAAAACCAGAGCAAAGTATATATCTATGTGGGTAATATATAGGTAAACCAAGCGATGTTGTATGTATAATATTATATAGATAATAATCATGCATCTCGTATTTAAGGAGTGGTCTTTAAAGCGACAGTCATTTAATTATTAAATTTTAAAAATTGTTATAATAATGGTGGGAACAATGTCCACCATCGTCATCATTGACGAATAATGATGAGCACCCTTGTATATTGTTTAACATATTAATTAGGTGATCGATGCACTCCCTCGTGGTTGTAGTAAAAGGTATTTTGAAACTAAGCGTAATTGTGGCTTCCTATGTCAAATTGTTGCATTGAACAACACTTCTTATAAGAGTTTGTGCGCATGAAGGCACTAGTCCGAATTGTAGCTTCCTATGCCAAATTAGTCCCAAAACTATTCGCTTAAACTACCAATGCGCCATGATTTAGTTTTAAAAAATCATAAAATAACATACCTGGAATGACTGTAGAGGTGGTCGCATAATTGAGGTCGAACAAGTGAGGAGGAGGAGGGATGAGGTATGCTAGCGTGGACGACCTCTGCCTGGAATGATGGATGAGGTATACTAGCAAACTTGTTTACAAAGCAGCAGGCAGCAATGCACATTATTGTTGTATGAATAGTTTGAAAATAATTGGACTGTGGTGTTAGCAACAAATTTCTATCAAATCGTTTCCAAGTATTTAGTGAATATTTTGAAAATAATTTGACCTGCGGTGTTAGCACCAACTTTTGCTCAAATCGTTTCCAAAATATTTTGCTAGGATGTAGATCCCTGGAATGTCTGTAACACCTCGCCAGTCAGCCAGTTAAAGTTAATAAAACTAGGAAAAAGTACCATGTCCGTCTAGGCATAGTATGAATGCATTGTGAGTACCTAGTCAATGAGACCCCGACAACAAAAATAATATAGTTGCTAACCATTGTCTAGACATTGTGGCCACAACCACCTACTACCAATGCCGACCATCACCACCACCATCACCACCATTAACACCATCACCATCACCACCATCACCTCTATAACCACCAGCACCACTACCCAATAAGCACCAGCACCCACCACCAAGTATTAACCCCACCACCATCATCCACCACAACACCTATTTCCACCAACCGCCAACCCCATCGCCATCACCACCAAGTTCAACAGCACCCACTCCGATTTGTATATCGAGGGATGTGGGGTGGGTTGCGGTGGGGGGGGGGGGCGGAGTGATAGACCCAGCTGGGAAGATAACCATCAAATCAACACGCACATAAAGAACCAATGTTTTATTTGTATCCATATTTTTACATTGAAGAAAATATTACATATGATAAAACATATAGTTACTATAGCATAAACAAATAGTCAATGTATTGGAGATCCATTTATCAATGACTGATTCCTTATGGATCATATCCATCACTGACAGAATCATCATCATCATTATCATCAGCATCTAGATAGTTCCTTATGCACTTCTTGATCAAAAACTCTCTTTTTTGAAAAGCTGAGAAGACTGCTTCATCATATGCATACCCTACAGTGATAAACTCTTTAGTTTCCCGACGAATTATTTTAATGAGCGTAGAGTTCTGTAATCTTCTCCACTGGAACATTATGTCTATTCACTTCAAAACTAAAGCATCAGCATATACGGAAATAGACACATTTCCTACACCATTTGGGTCTGTGTTCACTTCACCATCCTCATCTTCTAAACCTGATTGTTCAGCGTCTAAGACCTGCTTAATATTTTGGAATATGGTAAATAGTTCCTCATTGCCTATGGCTTCATTTTCATCTTCACCTTCATCTTCACTCTCAGACTCTGCCGAGTCATCACTGGCTTCATTCTCCGACTCCGCTGGCTCATCATCTTCACTATTCATCTCTGTCATTTTTCATCTTCACTGTCTAGATTTTCGCTATCTTCATCATTATGGCATTGGATCTTATGCCGCTTCAGGTCATTTGACCTATTAAAAGTTGAATCACATTCAAAATATTTATGTCTCGGCATATTGATTATAGGATACATCTAGCAAGTATTCAAGTTACAAGGTTCTTCAAAGAAATCTGACTGCCTAACTACTCTGCAGTTACACGTCCAATCACTTTGCGATGTTTAAACTGGAATGAGAAAAGGGATTGAATTTGTACCATTTATAGAATTATATGTACTGTGGCCGCAAATCCACAACATAAGCCTGCAAATCTGCCACATGCACCCGCAAATCCACAACATGCAGCCGCAAATCTTCGACATACACCCGCAAATCAGCAACATGTGACCCGCATGTGGCAGCACATGTATGCATGCATTTTGGTGTGTATGCGTGTTCAGGTATTACATGCATTTGTTGCCATCCGCACCTGCAAATCCGCAATATGCACACGCAAATCTGCAACATGCGCCCACAAATCTGCGACATGCAACCCGCATGCGGCAGCACATGTACACATGCATTTTGGCATGTAGGTGTGTTCAGTCATGTACATACACTCGTTGCCATCCGCAACATGCACCCACAAATCCGCAACATGCGCCCGCAAATCCGCAATATGCAGCCCGCATGCGGCAGCACATGTAGGCATGCATTTTGGCATGTAGTTGTGTTCAGGCATGTACATACACTTTTTGCCATCCGCAACATGCATCCACAGATCCGCAACATGTGCCCACAAATCCGCAACATGCACCCGCAAATCTGTAACATGCGCACACAAATCCGCAACATGCAACCACAACATGCTGTCGCAATCCACAACAGGCGGTCGCAATCCACAACATGCGGTGGTGGTTGGTGGTATTGGTGGTGGTGGTGCTAGTGGCACTGGTGGTGGTGAAGGTGGTGGGTGATGGTGTTGATGCTGGTGGTGGTGGTGGGTGTTGGTGATGATGATTATGATGTGGTTGCGGTGGTGGGTAGTTGGTGTGTGGTGTTTGCTGTCGCAATGTCTAGATAAATGGATAACCAGCAGAGCAATAATAACGTGTGCACCCGCTCACTGGCTATTGTTGTTTACTGAAGCGTACAGATTCGACAATTATGATCAACATTACGAGCATAGTAGCATAATCATAGATGTTCATTTACTACAAATATAAATATATCCTTTTGGCTACAGAGCAGTGATACGTTATAACCATTCCAATGATAAATTTTCAAAAATAGTCTTCTGGCACACGCATGCGCACAAGGGCGCACACCATGCCATGCACGCACCTACGCATGCACAAGGGCAAACATATAACTAGCAGTATCGCATATTAGCAAGTGTGCATACGAGGGTGACCTTTATTAAACCCTCATTCACATACCCTCTCCAACCTATATACCATGGTGGCGGTGATGGTGCTGGCGCTAGTGTCGGCGGTGGTGAAGGTGGTGGGGGTGGTGGTGTTGATGCTGGTGGTGGTGGTGGTGGTGGTGGTGGTGGTGGTGGTGGTGGTGGTGGTGGTGGTGGTGTTGGTGGTGGGTGTTGGTGATGATGATGATGGTGGCAGTAGTGGTGGTGGTTGGTGTGGGAGGGGGGGGGGGGGTTGTTTGCTGGCGCAATGTTTAGACAAATGGATAGCCAGCAGTCCCATTGATTCCAATGATAAATTTTCAAAAATAGTTTTCTCTTGCTCTACAAATATGAATATGAAGAAATTCGAGGGTTAAAGGGTTAAGTAAGTCTCTAGGGTCCATTTAATGGTGCAACACGAGGTCGTAGCTTAGGGCAGGACTGAATTATATAGTAAAAACATGGTTATAACGTATCACTGCTCTGTAGCCAAAAGGATATATTTATATTTGTAGTAAATGAACATCTATGATTATGCTACTATGCTCGTAATGTTGATCATAATTGTCGAATCTGTACGCTTCAGTAAACAACAATAGCCGGTGAGCGGGTGCACGCGTTACTATTGTTTTTGTAAAAACTCTCGGCGAGAACATTGTAATATCTTGTGCTTGGAATGAGATAGGTGGTGCTCTGGAGTAGTCCATGTTCCGCGTAAACTGGGATGTTCTTCTGTATGTTCGTATACGGAAGATTGTTCATTTTTTGCGCATTCGGCATATAGTACAAGCATAAGCCATGAATTTATTCTCGCAGGTATCAGGGAAAGTAAAAATCGCGAGGTGGAAAGACTTTGCATTTAATAAGACTGAAGAAGTCATGCACCGTCTTATCACTCAAGTCATCACCTCTTAGTACCGTATATGACCCTTCTGGAAAACGACATTGTTTCATCACTGATGGATACATGGAAACACTGTCTAAATATTCGAGCTTGGTATGCTCATCCGCTTCCATAAATAAACGATTTGTGGACGTACGCCCACCGAATAGCACTTCACACGGTGATATTGGGTGGGCTAGGTCCAATTCAACAATAAAACCATTTAGTGCAGAGGAATCAGCGACTTGTTTCTTAAAGTCACATTCCCACATTATTCTCACCATATATCCATGTGATTCAAATAAAGAAATGTGGTATTGAAGCTCATAATATGCTTCTTCATATGTCTGATCACCATATGGCGTATATGTCGTGTCACGCTTATCACAACAACAATCAGACTCATGCCCATGAAATTTGCTCCATAAAAACTCGAAAATGGTATTTTCAGTTGCATCAATTCCATCTACATAATGTCCGCATATTTTCTGTTCACCCCATTTAGCGCATGCATGATTTGGTGACTCTAGCATCGACTGACCCATTCCATCCATTCTATGCCCAACACACTATAAGCGCATTTTGCTCTTAGTGAGAAATCAGGTAAAGTATGTATGCTGTCAGATCGAAGCCATAAAGTGCGACAGGCAGCATTACACGCACCTGCCAGCATTATCCCTGTCACAAATGGATTTTGTCCATCCGTCGATTCAGAAAATAAAGTCTTAAATCTAGACATGGCTAAATGTAAGATGGTTATGTCATCATTACAATATTCGATGAGATTTTTTATCAACATCGTAGTGCTTGTGTCTCGATATCTGTTCATTGTACCAATGATCAAATTCAATCAATTCATTCGCATTCATATTTTGCGGACAGAATATCTCCCTCTTTGGAAAGGATATTACCATATCCCAATATTGAGGCATGTTGAGCTGATGGGGGAAATGTCCCCTTATGAACAGGAAGATTAAAAGCATCGTCCACCTTACGTAATGAAAGAGGAAAAAAGTTAATGGAATCGATAAAATGTATATTTCCTATATCAAATGAGAGACCTGTATGGCCATGCATGATAATATTTGTATGTTTAAGTGTAGGTTAGCGGTTTTGCAAATGCATTGAAGGTGTAAAAGAGATTCATAGGCATGAGCGTTGTGCATGATCACCAAGTAGTCAGAGAAAACATATTTTCTATTGATTTATTTTACCGGCACGCATAGCCTTAGCACGTGTCAGCTAGCTAATGAACTGATCCACTGTGTCTAACCCATGAAAGCGAACTTATCCATAATTCATGCCTCGCTGATATGTAGAGCAATTGTCTTCGAGCAGTTACTCGACGCAGGCATCACAACATACATTGGCTACCACGAGATTAACTTTATGCTCTGCAAGAATATTAGTATTGCTACTGTCGATAGGAATATGTTTCTGTATATCGTAAATAATGTATTTTTGAAAATCTTCGTAACTACAAATGTCAGTATCCTTACACATAGAGTGTGCGTGGGATAATGACAAAATAAGTTCTTCAATTACTTTGGGATAACTGTACGATTTTCAGTAATGACAGGCTTCTCTTTACACGCATAGCATTTTGTCATACTGCAAACGTGTTCATCTTTATGAATGTGAATGAAACAGTGGGGACATGGCTTCACAATTTTGCAGGTCCCATTAGAGAGGTGGTTCACCATACATTGATGGTTATAAAACTTGCGATGACAATCATTACACATTATTTTATGTGAAGTCCCTGTAGAAGTACAAGATCCTTTATCAGAATTAGGGGTCAGACAAATATGACACCACGCTGTGCATGTGTGATTACTAGCGTATGATGCATTATACTTCCTACAATGATTACATACCATAAGAAATGTGGTGATAGACGTGATCAATGATATATGATTATCGTGTTCTGAATGCATGAGATTGATACATGGTAAACTCGGGAAATCACTACCGAATAGGCATTCATGCATTGATTCTGGGTAAACTTGAATAGACAATTGATTGCAAAAATGTTCCTGGAATTTATACCAATCAGTACTATTAATTTCACGTTCTGGAATACAGCAAGCTGTATGTTACTCACGTGCCATATGCGTCAAATATGTTTTATTACGTATCAAATTACGCCATTCATATATAGAGATTAGTTTGATCATTTTCTCAATAAATTTTATTCCTAAAAATATTCCTGCAACGAAACAGAATGGATAATCAGCGCAAATGGGTATAATACATTTTTAATATGGATGTACTCATCTAAATCAGATGAATGTAAATTTAATAAATTTAAATGTCTAGCATTGGTCGAACCTAGGAGAGTATCAATTCGCCCACCTGAGTAGTAGTCCTATATGCGAAAAATGTGAAATTCAAAACTGTCTGATAACCTACAATCAGTGTTTGACTGAATGACTTTTTCCACTGATTCTACAATTACAGCAGGTGTAATTTCATTCCATTGCCTAAAATCCATGGCTATTAGCATTTCCAAAGAAGGGTGAATCAACTCGATTCTCACGTGGTCATTCGGATGTACACTATTATATTCGCTATACATATCAAGCAAAGATGGAAAGTCACCAGACACGAACTCAGAATGAGTAAGCGGCGTATCAGCTATAGGATAGCTGTTAAAAGATACCTTATATTTAGTACCTTCGATACAATACTGCAGTATTTGCGCACAGTCTCCAGTTATATAGTCAGTATAATCAAATACCGAGCCTCCGATTTGAGGGTACTCACAGAGAATGCATTGCAAGTAATGATTAAGAAGGTCTTCGGTAAGCACTATATTCTCTGATATACAATGAGTGATTTCAACGGTGATGAGACTAAATTCATCTATCGAAATTGAACGTTTTTCACGTGTATCAATAAGAGTTTATTGAGTAGGAACAATTACATCACAGCGATAAGCGGAATCATTAGGAAGGTGAGCTAAATCCAGAGACAGGTCATTAGGAGAAGACAATGCATTTAGGAACTGGCGCCATGTCAAATAAATTTATGTCGCATGTATGTCCACCACGAATATTGGTTGAAGCCGAATTCCTAGGCTCGATTCCGTCATAATCATAAACATTATGAGGATAATTGAAAAATGCTGATGACAATGATGATGGTACGGTAATCATATCAGTAATAGATAGTTCACTTCTCATATGAGCGACTAGATCATCGGTAGAAGCAGGTTGCATAGGTACGATTACGTCATAATCAATAACATTCTGAGGATAATTGCTAAAGGATGACTCGGTACTCCTATCGGGAATAAATAGTTCAGGAATTAAGTCTTCGATGTCATGAGTAGGCAGTTCTACAGCGTTATCATCCGTAAAATTAAGTTATGTGCATGTTCTGCTCTATCAACGGATCCCACAGACGACATACATGGGAATACATCTATTCCATAATCAAAAAAATGATATGGATAATTGAATACCAGTGCATCGGTATTCGTATGTGTAATAGTCAGTTCAGGAATGACTTCACGGTAGTCAGGAACCAGTACAGAGTTGTCGTCGCTATAATTTACGTTAGTAATGCACTGTCATTATGCTCATCAGATGCATGCCATTGAGGAATTGTAACATCAGGATGATAAAACATAGTATCCAAAAATTTAAGGTCATCATGTTCATAAGTTGACGAGGGTAGATCCACGTTTAATCCAGCTATATCAGAGTCATGCATCTGCCGCAAAATTGCATTAAGCGCATTTTCACCTTCGGTAACTCCATCACTTAAATTAGCAGCCATTTTGTAAGGAAATAATGCATAATGTCTTTAAAGTGTCCCAAACTTATTTACTTCTCGTTAATAAAATATTTTTAAAATTATTCTTTTAAAATCTACACTCAAAACGTAAATATTAATAAAGTTAAAAGAACGAATATTAAACTACAGTGAACTGATAATTAACAGGCGAATAAAGGCGCGTTCTATTTAAATACGCTCACGCGCAGAGAAAAAATATGTGCCAGGCAGAGTTCAGCCGCACTAGCATACCTCATCCCTCCTCCTCCCTCGCACGACCTCGCTTATGCGACCACCCACCTTACATATACACTAACTCTAATATTTTACCCACAATACCACTGTAGCTAAAACTGGGAGCGGGGGGGGGGTGGGGGGGGGGCGCTGCTCATTTAAAACTTAAAATACCAAGCTTTTAGGGGTTAATTTTTAATTTAAATTAAAGTTTTAATCAATAAGTTAGTACCAACAACGCACGTACGTACACCACCCACGTACACGACACGCCCCACAACACCGCATTCGTCAGAATTGTGACGCTGTACGCCATTGCCATAAACATTCAATCAATTTAATGACCATCTTCATGCCAAAAGTCTAAACAGACACATATTATTTCATAAATTAAGTGTACCACTGTACGCCATTGGTCTTTCTGTGTGCACATGTACGCCATTGTCTAAATCGAAGACAATCACGTACAGCCACACACAGAACTTGTGTGCACCTGTGCGCCATTGTCTCAATTGTTAGAGAACAATCGCATACAGCCCAACACAAAAAGAACAATAACGTACAGCCGAACACGGAATAAATGTGCGGATGTACGCCATTGTTCTAGAACAAAAGAATTATGAATCTTTTTTGTTCTAGAACAATAATGTACAGCCTGCACTACACTACTTCTAATATCCCTTAGTGTTTCCATTGCTGCACTCAGACACCCCCATCATTGCACATATATTATATTCTACCCACTAAGCAAGGTGTTAATGGAGTGTGGGCCGGCATCACTTCAGAAATTCAAATAGCATATGACTATGTATCTTACCTTTACTTGCAAAGATACATGCAGTGTTTAAAGATTAAAAGGTCAATATGTCACATGTAACTGCCACTACATAAAAAGCGTTTACATTGATGATTTGATCCGAGAAGCCATATTGCTTTATGGACTTGTGTTAATGTCAAAACAACCGAACATTAATACAACTACTCAGTCTGCATATTCTAAAAATCTTGTTTAAAATTCTAAAGTAAAGTTTACTCATTTTTACAGAGAAACGGGTAAAGGGCACAGCTGCCCCCACTGCCCCCATACCCAACGGGCAACAGGGGCAGCTGCCCCCCCCCCAGCCCCCCCCCCCCCCCCCGCTGCCCCCGTGCTTCCGGCGCCCCTGACTTATAAACGGCGGTTTTTAAACTGTAGACGCTATACCACACTGTACACTTTGGCGAAAAGTAACATGTTAGAATTTGTTACGTACAAAGTGCAAAGGTTAGTTGGGTCAATATATGAAAAAATCCCAACCTTCACCGTACTCCAAAGAACGGCTTTTCTTTTAAGTCTTTTAACAACTTTTCGTAGTGTATGATGCATTAAATAGCATACTAGAAGTCTACTACATTTTGACCATCGGAAAGCCATCATTTTCAAGATGGCGTCCAAGATGGCCGCCAAAATAATAAAATGTCCATAGTCGTTAACTATTCATACTAGATTGGGGATTTTGGTGTCTACCCTCGGGTTCGTGGAAGCTAGCAACACATTAAGTCCAGGAAGAATGTCAATTAAATATTTGAGAAAATGAACCATGGTGTTCAAGATGCCCGACAAAATCCTAAAGGTTGCCATACATTATTTGCTATTCATACTTACATGGGGAAGAAGACATAGAGGCATTGTAGCCCATACGGAAGGCTGTGCTGCTTCAGCATGATTATTATGTGTATTGAAAGCTTATTCACTTGTCATTCAATCACTTTCAAAAATAAATTCTTAGTTCAATGTAATTCATTAAATTCATCCGATTTCGGGAAGGCCTACAAACACGTAGTTCCGAATGCGAGTACCATAAAACTGCACAAATGAACATTTTTAGATTTTTGACACCCGTTATCCATAAATTAGGAGTTTTATGTTATCTTTATTTATACATGTTCAATTTATTAGCAAAAATAGGCAGTGCGCAGAAATACGGAAACCAATATCCCCGGGCGTTGTTTTTATCACATTACTTATGGCCCAGGGTAATTTAAAAAAAGGGGTTATAAAGTAAATCAAAAATTTTTTTTGAAGAAAAAAGAAATGAAAATTTATTGTTCGCGTGTCGTCTGCAGCGGAATTGTAATGCTTGTGCTATTCTGTTAACAAATTTCTTTGTTCCATTAGTCCTTTTGTGGGCAAGATAAAACAAGTTAAAGTATATAACTCATAGCCTATCAGTTTCTAGTCTGGCAATGAGTATAACAAGACATGTCAGACAAGAAATCATCTGCAGGAAGAATATTGAAGATATCAGCAATATAATTGAAATCCGTTTAAACTAAGATGATGGTATCAATACATCATGTAGGTGATTTGTGGTTGTTGTTGTTGTTGTTGTTGTTGTTGTTGTTGTTGCTGCTGTTGTTGATGATGCTGCTGCTGTGCTGTTGTTGTTGTTGTTGTTGTTGTTGTTGTTGTTGTTGTTGTTGCGACAGCTGGTGATAAAGCACACCAAACCTGTCGTAAACCCCACAGACGAAGACCTGGAGCAAGCGTTTCTGAAAATGTGTTCTTACCTTGAGCTGCACGATGAAGACCAACTGGCTGTTTCAGTTTTGAGAAAGAGAATGAGGGAATTTCAGTCTGGTGCTTAGTCGCTTCCATACAGAAATTATTATCTCAAGATCCAGTTGCAAGAATGGTATGAAAACTATGTCCTATTTGCAGAAGAAGAAGAAGAAGAAGAAGAAGACGTGGATGATATTCTGACACTGAGGGAGAATGCATGGCACATACTGATGTCTTACATCAAACAACTAAACCACGAGGATGATGAAAAATCACAAAATGGCACTCATTGAAACTGCTGCGATACTGATTAAAAGTGACATTAATTTTAATGTTCCATCCATTGTAAATTAGTACCCAAGTGCACACACACACACACACACACACACACACACACACACACACACACACACACACACACACACACACACACACACACACACACACACACACACACACACAAACACACACACACACACACACACACACACACACACACACACACACACACACACACACACACACACACACACACACACACACACACTTGAGCTTGATTTCGCCGTATCCTCGATTTCTGACAGACTGTGTACTGTGTTGACTATTCTGTTTGTAGGCACACATAGGGCCTACTAGAGGAAAGGTTGCGGGTGTAGGTCAAGTAATAATTCAAGCAGTTCGGCCACATGCGGTCCTGGCTCCATTTCAATTTGGATTTGCTGTGCAGACACATAATTTGTATCATTCTAAACTGAACACAGACACACCTCATGGGATGGGACTTTGCTCCTCATATGTGGAAATCCTACGATTTGAAAGGCATGCCACTGAGTGTGTTTCTGGTAGAGACATTGCTTTGTTGGACATGGTGCTTCTTTTTGCTGGCTACAATGTTAAACAAAGTATTATCACAATAGATCCCTTGTTTAAGACTATATGCTCAGCCTCAACGTGGCGCAGGGGTGTAACCCACTGGGTGTCAATCCAGACATTTGGAGGGGCTAACCAGAGCATTATGCACAACGCTAATGAAATGACACTTGGAGATCGAATCAACCGAAATGGTGCTCGCCCTGTGAGGATCCGTCAGGCAGGTGCAGCGCCGGGCTCCACGCCTCGAAGGAGCCCACCCTCAGCTACTGGAG
Source organism: Chaetoderma sp. LZ-2023a (assembly GCA_034401795.1). NCBI lineage: Eukaryota > Metazoa > Mollusca > Caudofoveata > Chaetodermatida > Chaetodermatidae > Chaetoderma > Chaetoderma sp. LZ-2023a. The sequence continues at coordinate 32,892,774 of CM067369.1, forward strand.
GTCCCATCAACTCGTCTTGTGGAGCCAGGGGACGAGGATGGAGAGCTACTGGCCAACCAAAAGGGAAGACCAACCCCAAAGAGAACCCTAATATCAACATCATGCACTGGAACGCAGAAGGGGTTACCAACAAGAAATCAGGGCTCGAACAGTTCCTGTACGAAAACAACATTGATATCGGCTGCATCAAAGAGACACACCTGCAAGAAGGTAAACCATTTAAGATCAGAGGCTACCAGAATTTCCGGTGTGATTGAAAAGGAAGAAAGAAAGGTGGGGTGATCACCTTGGTCCGAAACAGCGTGAACGCGAGCCAGATCAAAACCTTTATGGAAGAGGCAGAATATATCAGGATCAAGGTAACAACCAGCAACTCTGTGCTTGACATTGTCAATTATTACGACCCTAATGACAAGAATCTCTCACTTGACACAATCCAGGTCCCGGACTGCCACTTCCTCATTGCGGGAGACTTTAATAGCCAGTCTCAGAGCTGGGGATACAGAACACTTGATAAACGAGGAGAAGACATTGAAGCATGGCAAGATGAAAAGCACCTTTTACTTGTCAACGATCCCACAGATCAGCCTACCTTCTACTCGCACCGGTGGCACTCGACAACAACGCCGGACTTGGCATTTTGTACAGAAGACATTCACAGAAACCTCAGTAGAGTCGTCGGATCGCAGTTAGGAGGAAGCGACCACCGCCCAGTCCTCCTCTCTCTTTCTGGAAGTATTTCGACAAGTACACCTCAACATACAAGGTGGAACTACAAAAAGGCAAATTGGAGTCTGATCGGCATTCGTTCCAGTGAGCTTACCCCAAATATAGTAGTAGAAGGGAGAAACATCAACAATGTGGTCAAGGAATTTAATTCACGTATCCTCAAGGTTGCCAAGGAAGCGATTCCTCGAGGGTTCACGAAAAACTACCGCCCCTACTGGACAACAGAACTGCAAGCAGCACATGATAAACTAGACAAGGCCAGAGAAGATGCAGAGGGTACTCCCTGTCATGAAAACCACTTCACGCTACAACAAACTAAAGCCAGGTATCTAAAGACCAAGCTGGAGGCCAAAAGAAGAAGCTGGAGGGAAAATACGGCAGGGTTTAATTTAGAGAGAGACACCACAAAGCTATGGAGACTGACTAAAGCACTGAATGATGAGGGTGTCGGGGGAGAGAAGATTACTCTTGAAGAAGATGGACAAACCCTGACAGGAAAGATGGCTGCAGATGCCTTTGCGAAGGCATATGCAACAGAAAGCAACATTTCTATACCACAGATGCGTCAAAAAGAGGTTAGAAAAGAGCAAAAGGAAAGAACAGACACCAACACTCACGATGCAATGAAAGTTGACATTAGTTTAGCAGAACTGAAGAAAGATATCCGCCAATTGAAGAAGAAGAAATCTCCCGGGCCAGATGGCATTACGAATGAAATGATCCAACACCTTGGTAATGTATCTCTCCGCAAGTTGCTAGACATCTTTAATCTCAGTTGGACCAATGGAGAGGTTCTTAGTGCTGGAAGGAAGCCAGAATGACTCCTATTCTGAAAAAAGGGAAGAACAAGACGAAAGTGCTGAGCTACCGTCCTATCAGTCTTACAAGCTGCATATGCAAGACCATGGAGCGCATCATCAACCAGCAGTTGCAGTGGTACCTGGAGTTGGAGAACATTATAGTTTCAGAGCAGGCCGGCTTCAGAAGATACAGTAGCACAGAAGATCAAACAACGCATCTTGCACCGGTCATAGAGGACACTTTTCAAGCTGAGAAGGTGATGCTAGCTGCCTTTATCGATCTGTAGAAGTCATTTGACAAGGTGTGGAAGGATGGCCTCCTCGTGAAGCTCCGGCGCACAGGCATCGGTGACAACATGTTCCGATGGACCAAGTCGTACCTACACAATCGCAGAGCTAGGGTGCTGGTGTATGGACAATCTGGACAGAATGTATTGCTGAGACAAGGGGTGCCACAAGGCAGAGTATTATCACCATCTCTGTTCATACTCTTCATTAATGACATTGTAGCAGAGATGCCCAATGGGATCCAAGCAGCCCTCTATGCAGATGGCCTCGTACTCTGGTGCACCGAGGAGTACACAACGACTGCCACGTTCAGACTACAGCTCGCCTTGGACAGAATTACAGCTTGGGCCAATCGCTGGTGTATTACCATCAACAAAGAAAAATCATCAGCCATGCTATTCTCACTGTCCACCAAAACCAAGGTTGGCAATCTGACACTGGGCGGTACTCCTACGAGTCACCTACGACAGAAGATTAACATGGAAGGAGCACATACAGAATGCAGAGGCAAAGGCCAAAAGAAAGCTAAACATCATGAGGAAGCTGGCAAGAACAAAGTGGGGTGCCAATGAAAGGATCCTCAAGATCATCTACCTAGGTGCCGTACGACCACACCTTGAGTATGGATCCAGCTCATGGATGACAGCAGCTAAATCTCATCAACAGAACCTCGACAGAGTACAAAACCAGGCACTGCGCATCATCACTGGTGGAATGAGATCGACACCAATAGAAAAGATGGAGCAGACAGCAGGCATCCCCCCACTTAGTAAAGGAAGGGAATGCAAAGCACTGATCCAAGCTGCAAAGTTCAAATCATTCAACAACCACCCGATGAAGATCAGGCAAGCACAGCTGTCATCAGGAAGACTTAAAAGATCAAATTTTGTGAAAGAGACAAAAGCACTTCAAAGGAAACACCAAGAAATGTTGCCAGCACAAATAGAAGACCCAAACCACACCCTTGATCCTCCACCCTGGGAAAACAAACTAGAGAACATAGCTATTCGCACCACAGTACCTCATCTCACAACCAAAGATGAACACAGTGATGTGAGCAAGAGGGCCCTGACCCTAGCCATGCTGGAAGAAATGTACCCTCAGGAGACATGGATAAGGATCTACACAGATGGATCAGCCAAAGATGCAATTATGAGCGGAAGTGCTGGACTGCACATACAGTATCCAAACGGACAACATGAGTCAGCTGCAATACCGACAGGCAAACACTGCACAAACTACAAAGCTGAAGTCGAAGCACTGGTCCATGCAGCTAATACCATCAGCAGAACAGCAGACCCTATTGCACAGATTGTCTTTTAATCTGATGCCCGCTCCGTCCTTGAGGCTATCACCAAAGGTAAGCTGCCACAACTTGAAGAAGCATTACAAACCATCAAATGCTTTCGGATAGCATTGCAGTGGATCCCCTCACACTGTGGAGTCCAAGGAAATGAGGAAGCAGACAAGATGGCAAGGGTGGGTGCAGAAGAGAACCAGACAGAAAACAGGGTTACACATACAGAGATGAAGACTATCATCAAGTCACTTTATAGAACACCTCAATCAGAAGATGCCTACCATCATCTCTCGAGGCCAGAGCAAGTGACCATTTTTCGTCTCAGAACTGGACATAACAGACTAAACCAACACATGTACAGGCGGTTCCACCTTACGACATCGTCCGCTTGTCCTTGTGGAGAAGCAGAACAGCCCACAGAGCACATACTTCAATGTTGCAGTACGTATCAGCTGCTGAGAGAAGAGATCTTGGCCTTTGTCAACCTCTTTTCTTGAAAAGCTGTATGGGCCAGTGGAAGAACTGCAGAAGACCACAGATTTCATCTTGAGAACGGCTCTCCAAGTGTGATACCAGCGATCGAAAAGAAGAAGAAATGCTGAATGAAACTATCACATATTAAGATTTACTTCATTTCATTACATTTGGGTACACAAATTAAAAGTATAGAATTTTATATTCAAGTATTTTGGTGTGAATATGTATCTTTGATCAAGCCCTGTCAACTTGTACGATACATACATACTCATGTCTCACACGTTCCGCTGCATTGCTTATCACCTGTGTGAGACTCACACAATCAGCCTACCCCTCAAGCCAGAAAGCTTAAATCTCATTCAAATATCCACACTGAAATGTGAGGTGGGTGTGGGTTGGAATTCCACTAAATGTTATGGTTGTTTAAAAATAATGTTATGGTTCAATGCAAATATGTATTGACACAAATACTATGCAGTACCAATATAACCCATCGTCATTTCTTATTGTTCTTTTTCCTTTTCTTCTTCTTTGTTCTCTTCTTCTTCTTCATTTTCTTCTGCTTCTGTCTCTGCTTCTTCGCCGTCATCATCTTCTCAATAACAACAATGCCAACCAGTTTGAAAACATAATCAGCAACATGAACACGTATTCACAGATGCATATCCTATGGGACCATGAATCATCTTGTCTCCGCGCCCACAAATCTAAAAACAATACATCTCCGTGAAGATTATCAGATAATCTATTAATCTCTTTGGTGTCGAAAAGATTGCTTTCCTGAACACGTATGCGAGTATATTTATATAGACTTTTCCATAACTGATCAAATAATTATGTCTCTTATTGCGTTGCATACGTTTTCATGGGAGTCGTGGGCCTCGCGCAGAGACATAATTTGCCAGCAGACTTTATGCAGCTGCTGTTTAGCATCGATGTCGGAGAGACGACGCTTTTAACTTGATGAATTGCTTGTATCGTAATGCTTCACGCTGCACGCATGCTATGAAAAAGTGTTAGTGCCACGTTTGCCACATTGTTGTGACAATGCTTAAGTCAGCCAATTCAGTGATAATGGATGGATCCAGTTTTAGCTATGCCCAGTTCATCTTTAGTCAAGCTTCACCCATGCTTTGCGCGTGTTGGGATCGATTTATATATACACACATTTTGCACAGCTGATGAACTATTCCATGTTCATTTCTGTCATTTATGATTGTGACGTCAGCCTACACTGGCGTGACGTAATTAATTATGGCGTCATATGCGCAATATATCGCCACTCTTGATGAATGAATCTGCCATTATGCTTAAATAAACGCAAGGCTATCCGCGATGTATTGCCCATCTGCACTAACACATTTACCTGCACATTACCGCTGCGCTCTAACAATTTAAATATAGCATTAGATTCAAAATACAGTAATGAATGATTTGTGGAATTGAGGAATCTAGTTTCTCAGTCAATCATATGACAGTATAATCAACAACGTCACGTGTAGGCTGACGTCATAATCAATTACGTCATGAATCACGTGACAGTCCGTCACATAGGTAGCAACAGCACCCAGTCAAATTAGATTCACAATGTTCAACAGCTTACTTGTATAGTTTTATGGAAATTGAGATTCAGCGAGTGCCTGGATAGATTTATCCGAACACGGACGACGCGTGTTTGGAACTTAGCTAGAGATGGGCGGGGCATAATCAAAACTGGATTCCTCCATTGATGAGTTGACCGTCCAAGCCACTGAAAAACTGATACCTCGGAATTTACGGCCATAAGATACAGAGACATGAAACAAGACGACTATAACCGTCATGAACGTTATGAAATGTTGCAAGAGTCATATTATTTGCTTAACCCTTTAAGCCTTAAATTTGTTCATGAAAACTTCAATTTTCTTAAAGAAAATGTCAATTTGCAGACCAAGAGAAGACTATTTTTGAAAATTTACCACTGGAATGACTGGCTCGATAATCGAGCCAGTCATTCCAGTGGTAGATTTTCAAAAATAGTCTTCTCTTGGTCTGCAAATCGACATTTCTCAAGACCACTGCATAGAAGCCGTTTTGGCTGATATGAGTGTTATAAGGGGTTACGAGTTCTGGTAGAGTACAAAGCAAACAAGACACAAGCCAAAGTGGATACTGTGCTGACTACCACGTGTGGCCTGATGGTGCACGCACGCGCAGGTGTTGATGTAGAAATACGTTGCTATTAAAACATATTAGTATTGACTCCGGTTATTAGTAAGAAATCCATACGGCTTATTCTAATGACCGGTACACACACCGGTCCCATTGATCAAGGAGTACATAGACTACATTGACCAATGTGAAATCGTACTTAAAGTTCTTATGTATTGATACAATATACGTATCCTAACTAAATGTAGGACTATGTGTTACTTTATGGGTACATTAATTAACTCGGAGTAGAGCAGCCATTTTATATAGATATTTACCGGCGTCATTATTTTAGATTATATTGTCTTCACTGGTGCGTAATTGATTGCATAAAGCCATTCTCCTAATGCTAATGCTGGACATTATTCTCCTGGCTTCCAATGTGAGCACATAGTAAGTGCATAGCTTAGTTCAATACTAGTAGAAAAAATGGAGCAGACAGCAGGCATCCCCCCACTTAGCAAACGAAGGGAATGCAAAGCACTGATCCAAGCTGCAAAGTTCAAATCGTTCAGCACCCACCCGATGAAGATCAGACAAGCACAGCGGTCATCAGGGAGACTTAAAAGATCACGTTTTGTGAAAGAGACAAAAGCACTTCAAAGGAAACACCAAGAAATGTTGCCAGCACAAATAGAAGACCCAAACCACACCCTTGATCCTCCACCCTGGGAAAACAAACTAGAGAGCATAGCTATTCGCACCACAGTACCTCATCTCACAACCAAAGATGAACACTGCGATGTGAGCAAGAAGGCCCTGACCCTAGCCATGCTGGAAGAAGTGTACCCTCAGGAGACATGGATAAGGATCTACACAGATGGATCAGCCAAAGATGCAATTAGGAGCGAAGGTGCCGGACTGCACACACAGTATCCAAACGGACAACACGAGTCAGCTGCAATACCGACGGGCAAACACTTTATAGAACACCACAATCAGAAGATGCCTACAATTATCTCTCAAGGCCAGAGCAAGTGACCATTTTTCGTCTCAGAACTGGACATAACAGACTAAACCAACACATGTACAGGCGGTTCCACCTTACGACATCGCCCGCTTGTCCTTGTGGAGAAGCAGAACAGACCACAGAGCACATACTTCAATGTTGCAGTACGTATCAGCTGCTGAGAGAAGAGATCTGGCCTTTGTCAACCTCTTTTCTTGAAAAGCTGTATGGGCCTGTGGAAGAACTGCAGAAAACCACAGATTTCATCTTGAGAACGGCTCTCCATGTGTGATACCAGCGATCGAAAAGAAGAAGAAAGAAGATAACAATAGATAGTAAATGGACACTTCATGGAATGGGGATTTTAGCGACATTAACCCCAGGACGACAGATAAACCATATCACCTCTAGGCGAAATGTTTATTGCCAATCAGGCACCCTACACCATCGTCTTCAAAGAACTTAAATGTTTGTTGACAGTGACAGGGCTGTTGATAACCTTTGGAAAGTTTCCATCAACTTCATATATGACAACCCTAATTAGGGGAGATGATGTACGTTTTGTATGATTATTGTATTCTGTGGCTATAGTAATAGAAACAACCTACAGCTGCAATCAGTCCTTCTTCGCCTTTTGCCACTGTGTCCTCTCTTCAGTCAAAATCAGTAACTTCCTCAGGTTCATTCCTGATCAGTATGTACCGAGTCCTGCTTTACTTAGGGCACGTCGTAGCACGCTTAACAGATTTATGCAATGGCGTCCTCGCCTGGCTTTGTATTCGCCGGATTCCAGTAGGGCGAATTCCAAGGATCTCTGTGCTGGTGTGTCCCCTGGCATCCTTAGCACATGGTCAAACATGGACCATCTTTGCTGGGCGAACTTTACAGACAGCGGCACTGTATTACACATCTTGTTTAGTGCATCATTGGAATTTATGCTGTCTGGCCATCGGTGTCCAGTGCACGTTTTACATCGGGGGAATACGTACACAAGCCTATCTTCGGTCACGTTCTTGCATATGATCGGGATGTAATAAGGAAACATGACCTGTATTCTACCCACATTGGAGTTCAATTGCAATCTTACAATGAAACACCATCTTCCATCTATGGATACATCTTTTGGCATGTTTCTACGCCTTCATGAACTTACTCGGAGTGATCGAGACTCTTAGGAATGGCACATGCCTTAAGAACAATCTACGGAGAACATGCTGTCATGCACATGCTGACTGGAGATATCTTTTTATTGTTTATTTGTTTCTGGCATGGCACAGACGACTCTGTTATTATTGTAGAAGGCGTAGGAACTCTACTCTTCAGTGCTAGTCGGACAAATAACGTTGAAAATGCTGTCAGCTCTAAATACAATTACAACTTGAACAACAAATTAATAGGAGAAAGACTGACCTATGACTATGTGATAAATAAAAGACGAGTCAGTTGTGGCCGAATTATTAGAGATTATTAAATGCTGTCAGTTTTGATACAATTGCCGATCATGAGCAACATATTAATTAGGAGAAAGACTGAAATATGGCTAAGTGATAAATCAGAGACGAGTCAGTTGTGGCTGCATTATCAGAGAATGTTGGAAATGGACAGATTGCTGATAAAGACAGGTCGTACTGAGTCTTGGTTGATGTACGCTATTTCTGATTCTTTGCCAGTACTTGCCATTTCAACTCTTTGAAATCCGCACATTATTATCCTCAAGAATTGATTGATCTAGAGGTCAAACATCCACGTGTTCAGAAAATTTCTTCTATCATCCGCCTATCAATTGGTTCTGGGAAGGTCTCAGCTCTGACCCTGTATTTGAGCAGACTCTGAGGAGGTCATTGGAATGTACTGGGGCTGTAATCGCGATAGCAGTATGCCCGATGAACAACGGGCCTTGTAAACAATGACAGCACCAGTGATATCTGAGCTAGACAAGAATTCACAGACCTAATGTACACAACAAATGAACAACGCAAAGAATCGACAAAAGCCCCAATCGAGATGGATGCCACGGACCATAAAAATATATTTAAAATCTGTTGCTTCCACACATTTCTCACATGATCCTACATTAAGAAATGGTGTCAATTATATTGTGGGAAATGGGGATGACATTAAGTCAGCTGGAAAAACGCCATTGAAATAATGATCGGATAGTCTGCATTCGCCTATACTTTCAAGAGGAAGGACACTGCTAAAACCATTCAAGATATGTCTCTCGTCAAGGTTGCTTCCACTCGCACCATTGACCTGCCTTTTCCTTTCCAACGCTTTCTTGTGGTATCAAGGTCAGAACACCTTTCCTTGGAAGAACGTATGTGCTATCTTTGAGGCTGGTCATGTTTTACGGAAAGCTGACAAGCCCCAACTGGTACAAGCTATTGTAGATGATGCTACGAATATTTCAAGTGAAGTAATTACGGATACCCCCCCCACCCCACCTACACACACACACACACACACACGCATGCACGGACGCACGTATCCTCGCTCGCATGCGTGCGCTCGTCCACCCGCACGCACGCACGCACGCACGCACGCACGCACGCACGCACGCACGCACGCACGCACGCACGCACGCACGCACTCACGCACGCACGCACGCACGCACACACACACACACACACACACACAATAGTTCGATATGTTGTTGATGGATGCTCTTTGCTTTGCCATTTAACAGGCGGAGTGGGGGAGGGGGTGATGGGAGGGGGAGAAGAGACGATAACCCTCTAGTACAATAGCCAATTCATACGCTTACATTACCATGCACTACTATTGTGGTCTTTGATGGCTATAGTAAAGTTCAATCTATCAAGACCACCCCACCCCCACGCCCCACCCCCGAGACATGGACACACCATCCATTACAAAATTGTGAGCTTCACTGCAGACATCGAGTATGTTGGTAGGAATGAGAACCCTTTGTTTCGAGACAAACAAACAAACAAACAAACAAAAAATGAACAATCGTATCACTGCAGAGCTTAGTAAAAGGGGCTACCCTGTCGGCAATGCACAATGGAATACTGATGTTGACATTATAAACGCGACAGTCGAATGGTAACGTATGTGCTCCACAACTGTGACTGGGGAAGAAAAGACCTCGTTATCCTTCTCCTTTACTATGCAGAAACACAAATCAAGGACGTTTATTTCCGTTCCGACGTCAGTTAGTATTCATTCATAAATTTACGGGGTGTGATACCACCTCCGTGATTTTTGGCATGACTTGCACAACATCATCTTCGCTAGGAAAGTGGCTTCAGGTAAATCATGTGTAACACCTGAACGTATTCCTCCTACTGCATCTGCCACTAGACTCCACGGCCTACCAGATCACGCTGTGGATTGGTAGGAAAAAGCCATGTATGTCTTGAATCTGTGCTAGACGCGGAAGGAGAATCAGTTGGTGCCAATTATGTCGATAATGAATGCAGCCCATAAAAACGTCTATATATGACTACAACTGCTCAACAGGTTGCGAAACACTCTGTTGCAGCTGTAGAGAATACGGAGTAACATATAGTGCTGCCAATGGAACATGTCAAACTGAATCTTGTCACAATTCGAACATCCGCCAGGCTATTGAAGAAGAGATTCACAGTGGTGATTGAAGTAAAGAAAATTGGTGTATTACGTCGTAACATTCTACGTAGTCTTACGTGGTCGCTAGTCCAACAAAACCTAGGGATAGACACGAAATCGTGGCGATTTTCTTAATGCTTTGGTGACTGGCCATCTTGGACGCCATGTTTAATTTCTCAAATATCATCTAACCCACGACATCTTACCTTGTCTTAATGTGCTGCTAGGCTCCAAAACATGGCGCTAGACACCAAAGTCCACAGTCTAGTATGAATAGTTAAAGGCGGGTGGCCATTTTTTCGGTTTTGGTGGCCATCTTGGACGCATGTTAGATTTCTTAAATGCATAATAACTCCTTGACATTTTACATAGTTTTAATGGTTTTCTAGTCTCCATGAACCTGGAAGTAGACACCAAAATCGCTAGTATGAATAGCTAACGACTTACGGACATTTTATAGTTTTGGCGGCCATCTTGGACGCCATCTTGAGAATGATGACTTTATGATGGTCAGGTTATGGTGGATTTTTAGTATGTTTATGGTATACAAAACCCTACCAAAAACCCCGTTAAAATTCTTTTGCAGCAATTATTTTGGGGTAAAATCATATATTGACCAGAATAGTCTCCTTAAAGCTGCGTACAACAATGTGATATACTAGTACCTCACCATTGTTATCAATGGAGGGATCCGATCTGTCACTCAAGTATCTTTGATATCTTAATTTAATCTTTACATTCTGATTCAGACGGTTTGTTTTGCGCATCATTCATGTATTCATTTGTGCATCTTTTTTAATTTCTTCCTTCCTAGTTTCTTTCTTCCTCTCCTCCTTCCCTCCTTCCATCCATCCACGCCTCCGTTCTTCCCTCTCTTCTTACCCGCCTACCCGCCAGCCCACCCTCACTTCCTCCCCCCCTCTCCCTTCCTCCAACTCACCTACCCCGATACCCATTTGCTCACTCACTCATTTACGTAGCCTTACGATGTGCGGTGACAATAGCAGTATCAACTTTCGGTTGAATTGCGTTGGTATAACCATCAGGTGCCGGTGTTAGCTCACATGGTACATCTTTCACGAAAGTATGATGAGGGAGGCTCTTATTTTAAACACATAAACTAAGTCATGATGGATTAAATTGTCTTGTATACGTGTCTAGTGTGGGTTCATCAACTTATATCCACATCGCTTTTATACTTGGCCCATAGGGGAATGCTGGTATGGTATCTATATCTCTCTATTTGGTTGCTGATTTACAGTACCCGGACTAACATTGTCACGCGCTGTTCTTTCGGAATTAATGAGCTGATTCTATTAAACCTTTAACACTAGAACGGGCATTACTGAAAATCTGGAATTCTTTAAAATGAAATGGCAAGAAGTAATTTCTTATTAATCTTGCCTGTTCTCGTACCACAAGCGAACTAAATAGGTTTGCTGCCAATACCCAGGGGTTCCTGGGTGAATCCATAGAAGGAAAAAGCAGCATCAGTCGTGTTTGATTGGGATGTTTCTTCAGATCCATTAAAAGTAAAATCTAGATCTAGAAATACAATCTCAAGAACAAGCCGGGGCCATACACGGAACAGGATGGACATTGCTGACATAAGGCTGTCACTGTCGAACGTTAAGTTCATCAAGTATATCTTAAAACTTACCGGGTTTGCCGCTCTTTGGTCAGGCATTGCTAAACAATTCACCCAAATGTTGAACTGATGCGGGTTGTAGGTCTGTGCATTATGCAGTTGTTTGCAATACAATCATTCTTAATATATCACCCGCATTTCCGAGACAAGAAGAAGCTGATATGAAGATTATTCTATATGATATTGATGCAGTATATCTGCACACTGGTGGATTACCATTATGTCTTATGAGACACGTGTTCTGTTGCAAGATTTTACATCATGCGTCCGTTCACTATCCATTATGTCTAATGATATATATGTTCAGCTGCTTATTTCCACAGCATGTATCTCACTATGAATGTCAGAAGGATATGGTATCTGTGACAAGACAACTGCTTTCTGTGTCTTTGGAAAAGTGACAACATGGCACATATATACATACGGTGAAGATCCACAAACAAACCTGTCGGATTGTGGAATATTTCCAATGGACTATGCATGTGTCGATCCTGCCTGTGTGACTAAATCATACTACCACATGTTTTCCAAGATAGAGAGCAGTGCAGATCGCATGGCTCTTGACAAACAACACAAGGAATTCCCGGAATCAAACGAGTCTCTGCATCATAGCATTCGCTGATTCGACTTCAAATTTAACACATTTATGCTGATGCCGAACAAAACAGGCCTCTGCAGTAATCTTGATTAATGTCCATTTACCGGACAAAAGATAACTCGGAATCAGAACTCATAAGAAATGGACCAATGCAGCCTATATCGAACAGATAGACTGCCATCTTACATCATGATGCTGATGCAGCGTATACAATACAGCGCTAGAATGCGCAAACGTGCTTATACAAATGAGTGGTGAGGATTTACTGCTGTGAACTCTCAGTAACTCGATCATACTGAGGCTACATTATCAGACAATGAGGAAGGGGACGGCCGATGTCAAGCACATAAGTAGCTATGAATGTTATTGGTTTCGCGTGTTTCCATGCATATCTATTGACTACGTGGTTGAACAGACGGATCATATCAGTTACTCAAGTATCTGACGTCATAATCAATTACGTCACCATGTAAATGACGGCACAAGCATTATGACGTTTCTAGTTTCATCGAAAAGTCAGTCAAATGTACGAATTGCATGTCTTTGATGGATTCACAATTTAATACACAGTATGTTGAATATTTTGAAACTAATTTGACTGGATGCTGCTGCTGCCATAGACAGCAACAACGCTCAATCAAATTAGTTTTAAAACCTCAACAGCTTAGCTGTATAGTTACTTTGAAATTCGGATTCTGGTAATTCAGCACTCAGAGCATATACATCGACTACAACACAAATACCAAATGGGTGGAGAGTAGCTAGAAATAGGCGGGCCTATATAGAAATGGATCACCCAGTGTACATAAGATTAATATACAATTTCTACCAAGCATCTGCGGGAGGTATAACTTTAACAGCGATTCTACTGGTAATGATATGTAATCGTCCAATAGACTGTTCACATTATTCATACTGTTACAACAGCATCACATGTTAGCTATATGAGTGTGTTAATATTAAATACCAAGAGTAATGTAATTACCCATAATTACCATGGATAACATGGTAATCCTCATAACATAAATGTTTCATCTAATTATGTACAAAATATGCTATCATAATGTCTGCTCCAGATGTGTGTGTGTGTGTGCGTGCGTGCGTGCGTGTGCGCGTGCGTGCGTGCGTACGTACGTGCGTGTGTGTGTGCGTGCGTGCGTATGTGTGCGTGCGTGCATGTGTGCGTGCATGTGTGCGTGTGTGTTTAATCGGCATAGCTATGTACGCATATTAAAGATGCGGCCACCTTTTTACCAATGAAGCAGAGTGGAATATGACATATCAAACATTTGCTGTAGAGGGATGGTGGTGTTCCTTGAGAAAGTCACATACTAGGCTCATTTTTTTCTCAGATGGCCTCCTTACTAGTGCCATCAGTTTACAATCAAACTGGGCTACAATGTCATTAATTGGAGACTCGCAGATTGTTACGTTCTGACTCATATTCGTCGCATCAGCTGTCTGAATTTGGTGGACAATATTAGCATAGTAGTGTATGCATAAGCGTTACCTTATACCAGTCGAAATGTACTCGAGAGTGACTTATACAAAAATAAATATGCACGATCTATTCAACTGGCATGTGTGGGCCAAGACTTAGCAGCAATTCATACAGCCCTTGTGATCAAAATATACTTTGGTGTTTTCACATCAAAAGGCAAACAATAATTTTAACTAGGATGGCACCTATAGTATTCTATGTGTAGGCGTTGAGCCAAAATATGTTCCTGTAGGTGTACGCATTCAGCAGACAGGTGAATAAGGTTGCATGAATCAACTAACCCGCAAATATATTGCGGTGTTGACTGCCATTAAAAGAGAAGCGCCTATGCTAGCAAAATCATGAAACATTCGCAGTAAATTTATAAATGAGAGAAACGTGCATAATGTCATTTCACGCGGTTATTCATACAGTTTCACACAGTCTGGATACGTGCGTCATGTTGCAACCTCCTCATGCACTTTCGTATAATTTCATGGATCAGACTGTTTGATTGATGGTCCATCAAGTGATAATTAACGCCCCCATGCAGTTGACTAAATGCCTATGATGAGGAATGTTTAAATAATGAATGAACTCTACAGGGTAAGACCGCATCAACTGTGCTGTAATCCTAGGAGCTAAGACGAAACAATAATCAGCTGATAAGCGAGGTCTGAATGAAATAATAGGCGAACCTATGATGCAAAGATATGTGATATTAATAGTATGTTGGATTGACGTGGTAAAATAAGTAAATGAGATGTTTTAATACGCGCACTATCCATCACACGCGGAATGCCCCATTTTGAAGCACATCAGAGAACACATAGGTGGCATTCATTCAAAGATTCACCAATGCAAAGCCTTACATTGGAGATGATTATGAATAAATATCAGAAAGAAAAATGTATATGAGCGGAAGACACTATTTGAGATGGAGGCGTTATTCGCATAGAATAGATAAATGGAGAACTCGGGGAACAGTCTATTTCTACCGGAAAATATTCTTCAAATTATAAAGCAGAACAACTGCTTTAGAAGAATCAACAGGAACTCTGCAGAATGTCTATATCTCTAATAGGCACATAGACTAATGTTAAATCTATCGTATAAGCGCTTCAATACCAGCAAAATCTCGCAACAGGATAATTTAATGTGAATGCGAATAGGCACGATAATACAGTTTCCAAGTAATTTGATAAAAAGAATCATTTTGGGAAATTTTAACATAAGAATTTTGAAAAGAAACAGATGTATCTCTTCAACACTTCAGTGAAAACCGATAACATGACGATATTTCTATTGAAAATTGACATAGCTATTGGATTTTAGTTAAAATGAATGTCAGTTTGTATGTTTGATCAAGAGGTAGCTTTTGTTTGGAGTGTGGTATTAACCTCCGCAATTGGTGTCACTTTATTGCACTTTTTCATTTATATGTTGCTAAAGCATTCTGTCATTAACACGTGAGTGATCACAACGTAACCTCAGTATAATTCACCTTTCCAGAGAACCTGCCCATCATATGACGTCATAATGAACTGCGTGATGTGTAGAGTGACAATATAATGAATGACGTCATTAATGACGTCGATAAGTACGTCACGAACGCAAATTTGAAGATGGTCTATACGTTGTTGTGCAAATTGGTTGCTTTTACTATTTAATAAATATTATGTTGAATATTTTGAAACTAATTTGACTGGGCGCTGTTGCTGCCATTGGCAGCAACAGCACCCAGTCAAATTAGTTACAAAATATTCAACAGCTTCCCTGTATAGTTTTCAGGAAATTGATAGCTAGGGAATTTGGGGATCGATTAATCTCAACAAGACGAGGTGTGGGTGGAGCGTAGCTAGTGATGGGCGGGGCATAGCTAAAAATGGAAAGGTCCATTATCATGCTAAATGTTTGCTTCATTTTGAATTTACCTGAAAATAATATAAAGACTGCTGTTGAGACTAAAAATTAACCATTTTATTGTTTGTTGGCTAATTTTGCTCTTTTACTCGCTTTCAGAAACAAACCTTTGCATAAATTGGCTGCCAATGGGCTGTGGAATGAGACAATAGATATGGTTTTATGAAGAAATATGTATTGTCTTGATATGTTATTGGGTAAAACAACATTCTGGTGTTTGGGGGTTGGGGGGGGGGGGGGGCGAGGCACACTTGGATCTTGGAAACATGAATAATTAGAGAAACAGAACCAGTTTTATTTTAGAGAGTTTTAAAATATTGAGCCATGCCCAATTTTGGTTTTCTCAAATGTATTAGCCAAAGTGTCGACCAGCATCCAGAGGGAAAATAACAAAAAAACTGTATTTTCGTGTTAACCACCATTTACAATTTAAGTTAATAAACAACCTTCATCATTGTCCAATTTATTGCTAACATCTATTTGGTGAGCTCCATGCCATTTCAAGAGAGCACCAGCATTTTGAGGGGTACATACATGTAATCAGTATATTTAATATAGGAGGTTGGGAGCACCGAAGATGCGGCTAAGGGCACTGCAATCCAGAGCATATCCTACAATATTGCCCATTCCATGAAAATATCAAAACAAAGTTTAGAAAATCAAAATCAACATCACATCCAAAATGGTATGGGACACTGGTGGCTAATGCGCACCACATCAGTCATAGAACAAATTGGTCTGCAAATCTGACGACAGCTCGCAGGGAGAACGGACACAAAGATATTTCTGCCATGGTGTCGAAAATATCGATTTCATAAATTTTAATGGCGGCTTGTAACTAAACAATTACTCGGATGTGCCGTACAGCATTATCAGGATAGGGATGGCGAATACGTCTTTATCTGCATCAGCTACAATGAAGAAGTAATGGCAAGCTAAATCGTGTTGACATGAAATGTTGGTATGAATTATTGTGAGACAGCACACACGTTTTTAATACACTGTCTGTCGTCGTCGCCGCCGAAAGGGGTGATGCCACCGTCATGAAATTACTATCAAATTGGTAAAAGAATGTCAACCCAATCCGTAATTTAAATATCTCTTATTCACACAAATCCATGGGTTCCCTTTCCTCCTGTTCATCATTAACGTCTTCACCCGCCCATCACGCCATGCCTTGGAAATAACAGAATGTGAGTTGTTTTCCATTTTATCCTTAGAATTTCGGTGTCTTTTCATCCTGACAAACAAATTGTTATACGACATCATAGAATGGTGTTTGTGGTGCTGCCGTTCGTTTATCGAGAAGTCGTTCACACTGCCCACTAGCAACATCACGTACAACCCTTAGAGCCTGGATAATCTTTTTCGGCATTTTGACGTTCGTGTACAGGGCGAAAATACCATTTCGTTTTCGTCCATAGGTCGGTCGGTCAGATGGTCGGTCGGTCAGCCGGTAGGTTAGCAGGCCTATCTATGTTTCCCCGTCGCTCAGTCGATCGATTGGTCGGTTGGTTTGGCAATCTGGCAGTCACTTGGTCGCCAAGATCTTGTGGACGAGCAGCCTTCGTCACCCCTATGCTGATTCGCATGTGTTTTTCTCTGAAATTGAACCGTTTCTATGCGCTATGTAATAGAGGGACAAAACGTAAATATTGACCTTATAGAAAGTCTAACAAGGCAGGCTATAATAATAATAATAATAATAATAATAATAATAAAAAAAAAAAATAAAAAAAAAAAAAAAATAATAATAATAATCTAATATTGATTATTTGTTATAATTGGAGTCCTTGATATAAAATAAAATATAAATACACGCTAACTGGAGCCTTTACATTTGTTGTATACATTTATGCGGGAATTTTGAATTACGTCATTAAGTGGACTAATAAGGAAATCTTAAACCACACCCACTTTGACAATAGAGTGTACCGACTTTCTAGTCACTTTCTCTGGCTCTTGGCTGGATAACTAAACAAATTACTCTTTTGTCAAAGTTGTCACAATTATTATTTGTTATGTCAACTGAGTTAGTCCAAAATAGAGCGTTCACTCATGACGCCCTAGTCACGCATTATTCACCACGGTCATTATTTGTGATCATGTTTACTTTTGGTGCTAAATGGCTCCAGCTGCGATCGATGGAGTTGCCATTCCCGAACATATTTCATTGCAGCGTGCTGCTTTGTCTTTTAAACTTTTAATTGATTCATACTGAACTATTGCCATTAAAAGACGCAAATTGATACGCTAGGTAGAGAAATTCATATTCCATCAAGGTACATGCTCGATAACTAATGGTTGTTATATTTTACATGCAGTATTATGCAAAAATCCCGCTATATCTCTTAAGGTCCATGATAAAATGGGACACGGACATATTTCTACTTAGTTCGATTGTATAACGCGCTGTGGTGATCACGGATGACGAGAGTCAAGAGTAAATAGAGTATCGTCTTAGTGTTTTTTTTAATTTTATGTTCCATAGTCATGTCTTATTCAAAATGCTTTCTAAGCTACGCTACTTTGCCGTCTGTTTCAACAGTTGTTTCGCAGTTTATTTTGATGTTCAATTCAGATCGAACAGTAGAAGTCTTTAACTTGACGGTGCTGAGGAGAGACCAAACAATCCAAATATATTAGGGTCCATACGAAATCGAACCAGGGTTTCTAACCATTAGCCCAGACCCACATTAGACGCTCCACTTTAAGTCACACCACATCGCGTCTCAAATGCTATGATAACGTCTCCACACACATGGTTCTTGTTCTGTTTTAACTCATATTGTGTTAACGTGTCGTTATAATGGTAACACAGCTTCTGCAGTAGTCTTGAGGTCTGTCTATTTGCAGGTCAAGAGAAGACTATTTTTTACCCGAGCCAGTCATTCCAGTGGTAAATTTTCAAAAATAGTCTTCTCTTAGCCTGCAAATGGACACCAACTAAGCACGAATTTAGATTTCCTAGACGAGTACCCCTATAATCGCCAAGCCGGTCAAACTACCAACTCTTTAAAAAATATTTTCCTAAATTCCAGTGGTAAGTTTACAAAATAATCCGTTTTATTGGCCGACAAATGGTCATTCACTGAGCAAAATATTTGAAGTTCTTTTAGAATCTTGACAGGGTTTATTGATAAACGCAGCATTTTGAGCGTTTTAAGACGCTGTTAAAAGACGGGTTAAAAGAATATAAAATCAGACAATCTTTGATAAGAACGCAGATTTTTCTCCAAATTTCGGACAGCTGCAATAGCTGCCAACCTTGAAAGCCCTTTTAATGCTACCACTAAGTTTTCTTTCGTTTGTCATATATGTGAAAATTTAATAACAGAGACCCGCCTGTGCCATTTTGCCCAACCTACTCTACATGAAAACGCTGTATGGGAACCATTAAGGTGGGCGTCGGGTCTGTGCGGCTTAAGACTGGTGATTAATTTACAAATGCTGTCTGCAGTAACACCACATTATATTAGTCGTAGGCCAAACACTGGCTATCGCGCAAAAGTAGTAAGGGTGGAATTAACGACACAACATCTGCTATAGCACCATTCATTCCCTTATTCAATTATTAAGTCTAAACACTGTATTTGTTATTGAAAGTCAAAACGTGACGATTACTGAAGAATTTATGACTTCTTTATTCCCAATGAAAGATCTGAGACTAATGGGAGCTTCCGCTTGAAGTGGAGAGGAACGCAGCGCCAACAGATTGTGTATGAGCGTCATGATGAATAACTTTGCAGCGCGTGTATGTTGTTGAAAGAATTCAACATGTTTTATTATTCATGAACGACAATAGTTTCAGAGCAGATGACGCTTTACGACGGGTTTCCCTGAAAGTATCAACATAGTTAAAAAATTAACGTCATCAAGATTGGCGAGATGACAACCGAATTCAAAGGCAACATTAACCGTCTTCTTCAAAGAAACTGTATTCGACATGATCAGTAGTCGCAATCTCCACAGCAATTTGCAATGGCAACGTGAAATGGCCATGGTCTAGCCATAAGCGGTTGACATTAGGAACAGACCGCGAACACTCTAACATTGACTTTGGTTGTTTTCAAGAGCCAGAAAATTAGTAATTCACTCAGACAAGCAACTTTAGACTTACCATAAATTAACCGGTTGGCATTCAGCAGAAACATGTCCTATACGATTGCCTGTCTTTGTGATGGAGTCGAGGCTTTTAAATCTAAGTTGTGGATAGATCAGAACATGTTGAAATATCCATAGCGCAAATTCCTATATTTGTCATGGGTATCCCGAACACCATTAGGTCCAATTTAAAATTAATACCAAATCAAGTCAATATAGGACATAGAAATTGACCCAAGTTTCATATTGATCGGATCAAACAGCATCTGGGCAGCAATTTTGAAACGCTTGACCTCTTCAGCGGCAGAATACAATCCATCATCGTCATCATTATCACCATCATCATTTTGATAGACAAATTTAGTTTTCAATCCAATCTTAGACAAATTAAAAACATTTTCATAGATATTCCAATATCGATACCCTATGACAACATTCGTTCGTATTGGTTTATTTGAATAAATATTCAGAATATTCGAATATTCGGACCGAACACTAATCCAGTGTATTCAAATACATTGAGATATCAGCCACCGATGTAGTAAGAGTTCTCAAGTACAACAACACATCCGGATCGTACATTGCAGATCATATCGTTAATATTTTTCTATCGACGTCGCTTGACATGATAATGATCATAAGTGCATTCATGCCATGTCATCCGACAACATGGGCAGTCCCGGGCAGTTTCAGTGAGTCGCTAAAAGCCAATCGACAACTAGATATGTCGCAACGCAGGGATGACATAACGGCTAGTGGGGCAATGCTAGTATCTGATCATTGATTCTTATATATACACGCACCCAAAGTTCAAGAAGGTACTAACTAGGAAATTAGAAATTCTACAAATTTTAAAAGGTAAAAATAAATTTGATGGCGTTTCGCAGAGAAATCGATTTCGATTACAATTTCCGTCGAGATTTATTGAGTGTGATGTGATATAAGAGATATATTTTTACTATGTCGGTGACAGATTTCTTTAATGTGGCCGCAATAATATCTCGCGGTTGTCATCTTCCGCTGATAGTCTTTGAAATCGTTGAACTACGGGAATTGTAGCGGTTATGGTACGAATATTCTGTTTGAAATGCTAAAACTAGCTAAACTGCCCAGAAATATTTAAGAATGTTCATTCGAAAGAAACAGGGGTGACTATGCCTACGGAACAATATCACATAATTACAGATATGGGTGACCGAGTGAGAATTTCTCTATAAAGATTAGTATGAAGTAAAATACATCAAGACTATAATTACCCACCGAAACTTAGCATCCCAACATTTCTTTAGATCTATCAGGTATTGTGTTTTTACTTGTGCTTTGCTGGTGGAAGAAGGAACGTCAAGTCAACTTAGCTTTTCATTCACAACACAAATGCATATGAGTCTAGAGTTCCAAGGGTGTTGTTCAAATAGGTGTTTCTATTGTGCACGTTGAGGTAACTTTACTGACGCGGTGAGGACCACGCGAAGAAGCACACCTACGGTACAATCTGCATAATCCTCATTTATTATCACAAAGAGTACGACAGTTTCAATATTTTTGTTTCTTCATCCTGTATAGGCTCCATCATATCTGATTGAATAACTCTGGGAGCGGTAACAATATCGCTTCATTCAACGGTTACAACAATAACGCATTATTTTCCCAGCATGCACAAATATTTGACTTACGTCCACATGACATTTGCTGCGCCTATGCGGTGGTAATTTTTTTTTATCAAGAGCTTACTCTGCATCCAACCGTCTCATTCGACTGTATTCAACCGAACGGCTGAAATTACCACGTGAGGTAAAGGGGTGTTAGAGAATTAGATTTATTTTTCATTTTCTCAAAGGTTAGGAGCAATATTTAGGAATATTCACTCTATGGACATGCCATTCATCATTTTAATAGGCGTGGGCCTTCCCTTCCCCTTTGTACGTCTGCATGTAACGCGCAAATATCGAATTTGCGCCGTTAGCCAACGGCGCAGGGACCAATATCGAATTTGATATCGGCGCACCCGTTGGCCAACGGTGCAGGGACCAATATCGAATTACACAAGTTTCTGATTGCATGTCTGCCTAAAGCTGTTTACTCAGGTGTTACACAATGTCTAATCGCAGTGGCGGTGGACGAAAGTTACGGAAGGTTCAAAAGTTGCTTTCACTTTCAATAAAAATGTGGAAACAGAAGAATACGTATCGGCGACATCGATGTCCACGTTGTATACACCTTTGAAAATCATGGTTGCTCTTAGAATTAAGCATGGCGCCGCTAAATCTACTCAGTTAATTTTGACACGTACTCATGTCGGGCTGAAAATCATATAAATTATTCATATGGGGAAATTTGTTCTAGCTAAGTTCTCTACGATCAAAACATCATTGATAACAATGTTATTTTCAAGCGTTTTGGTGTGAATATGCACCTTTTAATGGTATATAACATTGTGTGCTATTGTGCTATTTGATTTCATGGTTATACGGAATTGTATTACCGTATTCTAATTTAAGAATTATGGCATTTTATTTATTTAGTTAAAATCTTGTATTGTGTTCGCCAGCCATTAATACGGTTCGATTGGAAACATGAATTTGTGTACTTTGATACTGCTTCATATCGTCCCAAATATATAGATTTCGATATTGGTCCCCTGCGCCGTTGGCCAACGGGCGCGCCGATTGGTTCCTGTGCCATTGGCGCGTTACATGCATATTCTGCCAAAACCGGGAAAGTTTTTCACCGGAGATTTTGTTTTCGATCAATGCTTTTTACATCTCACCCATATTCTAATTTAAAAATTACGTGTAATCCTCTATCCACCCTTTACCTCGCGTGGTGGTGTCTGCCATTTGGCTGAATACCGTCACTTGCTAATGAGACGGTCGGATGTGGATTGTGAATAAGAAACTAGGACGGGTTTGAACTGGGTAGACAGCGATGAAAGTCTCAAGATATCACGACATTGTAATTTATACAACTGTTGTATGTATTCTCCTATCGTAGTCTCTTAAGATAGTTAATTAAACAAAGTGAAATGAATTATATGTGGTAAATTATCGAAGGAGAAGGCAATTCGTCAATAAATCACAGGCAACCAGACGATTCTAAACAAAGTGAAAGTCAAATTGTGTTTGATCCCCCCCGGCGGTAGTTCAAGGTTGCGCACTCAGAGATTAAGTGTAGAATGATGACAATTCCATTCACCGTCTATCAATCATGTTTGGCGCTCCATTTAGAAAATAACAAGCACGGATGTCTCGGAACTATTTTGCTCTATGGTGTCTTAAAATAATGGGGCTGTAATAACATCTTGCTACATACCACTGATTGTTATAGAGGAATTGAACCGAACGTCGTTTTCAGTCAAATAACATTATTCAGTAAATGTTTGTTATTCCAAATGAAACAAGTTTTTGAGAATGCAGAGTTACATGTGATAAGCGGCACACCACGCCGGGGGTTGGTGGCGTAGTGAACACGTCTAACAAGGTACTTTTTTAAACTGGGAATAATCATGTGCACAGATTTTGTGGGATTTTTTATGTCGACTGTTCAGCTCCGTAATCGCGAAGTGAGGCGAGCTGTGCCAAATCGTGTTAACGTGGCCTTCAAAGAACAGCATTTTAACAGTTTAAACCTCAAGGACCAGAAACGTGAAATTCTTTATTATGTAGGGAATGTTCTTCTGAATATTTCGAAAGTAGGCTTAACTTGACTGACCATTGTTGCTACATATGACAGCAACAGGTTCCAGTCAAATTAGTTTTAAACTATTCAACAGCTTTCTTGTATGGCAGTCTTGAAATTTAAACGCAAAAACGTCAAGGATCAAAGGGTTAAGCCAGCAATGAACAAAACTAACGTAGAAACAGAAACACGACATTTTATTATATGACTAGTTTTATAATTTGGAAACTTTTTGCTAACACTTTCACGAAATAAAAATAAAATTATTTAAGTTCTAAAATTTTATTTACATAGCTTGATAATGATATTTCACTGCATAAATGTACCTTGTGTACCTATATAATATACAGACTGGTCAAGTTAAATGAACAATCTTTATATGTCATAATTGAGCTGTATATTATCGTCCAACGCTGTATACCGGATATGACGCATTCTTCACCATGTATGTAGTGTGCAGTTGAATATTTAAACAATAATATATAATGAATCTGTTGCGGTCGACGGTCGCAACGCACTCCTGCGGAATTTCTTTCAAAAGGGCTATTCAACAGTTTACATTACATGCGAGCTTGTTCCGAACGTGAAACCCAGACGTTTCAATAATGAAATGCTATGTATCACTAAGTCTTTTATCCCCGTACAGCCTACTTGAGAGAAAGCTTCTACGCGAACATTGCGTAGATAAAACTATGTAGACAACACAATCTATTTTCCTTCCAGATATGTGTTGCTAAAAAAGTAAAAAAAGTTGTTTCCTTGTTTAGATATTTTGGTAAACACAGATATATAATGTTTCCTCGAAGTACGGATTTGTCTGTTGTCGATTGCAATCAGTATACACTTTGCAAAAAAAAAAAATGTTTAGAAAAAAAAAGAAAAAAAAAGGAGAACCTTAAACATACAATGAAAGGACATTGGCGGCCTAGGAGAGGAGTGTTTCCGACAATGGAGCACTGGAATGACTGGCTCGGTAACCGAGTCAATCATTCCTGCGTCCAATTGTCGGAAACACTCCTCCGGACCAGCAAATGACTATTTCACATATCGCCAATCCAAAGGTTAGAGTTTCAGGATAGTCATATAGTACATACATGGAAAATACTTCTCCTAATGTAAATAGTTTTGTGTATTCATTATGAAATTGTATTATACTATTGTCCGTCACATTATTATGTGATTGTGCACACTTACGGGCCATATGCTTACTTTGTGATGAATATATCTATCGTATATTTGTCAACTTTCCCGATCCTTTATCATTAGAGCACGAAATGTAGACACAAAATAGGTTCCCTTGCTGTATAATTTTGATACAAATTTGACTGGATAGTGTTGCTGCCGAAGGTATCAAGACCTTTCATTCAAATTATGCTTAAGATATGCAACAGCTTAATAGCATGCCTTGAGTTCTAATACTAGTGCTGAAATGGTTAGATGTTGGCGTAGACCTACTATATTGGATGTAAACCCACGGGAGTGTATGTACATGAGTTCATGTGCGTGTGGAAGTGAGTGTGTGTGATTGGGAGTGCATGTGCCTCGGTGAGTTCTTAATTTCAGTAAACTATATATGCCTAATTAACCTTTAAGATACAAACCTTCGATTGAACCTTCTGATTTTATCCTACATTATGAAGTGCTATGTCAAATTTGGTGATTCTTCCGCTCTTTGACCCATAAATGCACAAGCCTAGAAACAAGTCCATAAAATCGGCTAGAGAAATGACCATTTGCAGTCCAGAGGACTATTTTTGAAAAAATTTATGACAGGAATGACAGGCGCGATAATCGAGCCAGTCTTTCCGGTGGTAAATTTCCAAGAATGGCATTGTCTTGTTCTGGAAACGGACATTTCACAATAGATAGACCTAACCGAGGTTTTCCTGACAAATTTAGTCACTGAAGGGTTAAGACATTCGACGGCCTGGGTAATGATAATAATTTTACTAAATCTATTGTTTCTGTATGTATGTATAATCGTATGTTATAATGTGCTTAGCTGTATTTGTCTACGAAATTGAGAATTAGTTTCTATATTTTAGCACATAAAAATATCGTTATTTCTATTTCTTGCATTGTTTCCAAAGCATTTCAGCGGAAAAGAAAGGAATGTACTTTACAATGCTGAATATATCAATGCTAATTTGATTGAAAGTTTGCTGCTGTTGAAAGCATCAATAGCTTTTGTTCAAATTACTCTTAATACATTCAGAATATTATATGATTATAAGAAATAGATTCCCTAAGTTCCTTGTCTGTACATAGATGTATAAATTTGTACATATTATATATATATTAACATTTTTTTTTGTATATATGTTAATGAGGGCCTCTGCTAGATCAGGCCGTGTACTTGAAGTGCTACCCTCGATAAATAACGATTATTATTATTATTTATTATTATTATTATTGTATATAGGCGAATCGTGAATCGATCTTTATTCTAACACGGCTCGTGTTATCTCAGCTGTGTCAACTGCTCACGCGGCATCCGATGACACGCACGCACGCACGGCTTGTTTTCAAAACAGTTTCTAGCTAGAATAGATACCAGTTCCAGTACGGTTCCAACACGTAGTTGGAACCAGACACCAGTTAAGACTATTTCGCACGCCCATTTTGTAGTGGTGATGCGCGCACTTTAGCTACGACCTTTCTAGACATACAATCGCTTAAGGTTCTCATACATTGATAACATATACGGATCCTAACTAAATGTAAGACTACTTGTTACTTTATGGACATAGGCAATATACAACTAGTATTGAACTAAGCTATGCACTTACTATGTGCTCACATTGGAAGCCAGGAGAATAATGTCCAGCATTGGCATTACGAGAATGGCTTTATGCAATCAATTGCGCACCGGTGAAGACAATATAATCTAAAATAATGGCGCCGGTAAATATCTATATAAAATGGCTGCTATACTCCGAGTTAGTTAATGTACCCATAAAGTAACACATAGTCCTACATTTAGTTAGGATACGTATATTGTATCAATACATGAGAACTTTAAGTACGATTTCACATTAGTCAATGTAGTCTATGTACTCCTTGATCAATGGGACCGGTGTGTGTACCGGCCATTAGAATAAGGCGTATGGATTTCTTACTAATAACCGGAGTCAATACTAATATTTTTAATAGCAACGTATTTCTACATTAACACCTGCGCGTGCGTGCACCACCAGGTCACACGCGGTAGTCAGCACAGTATCCACTTTGGCTTGTGTCTTGTTTGCTTTGTACTCTACCAGAACTCGTAACCCTTTATAACACTCATATCAGCCAAAACGGCTTCTATGCAGTGGTCTTGAGAAACGTCGATTTGCAGACCAAGAGAAGACTATTTTTGAAAATTTACCACTGGAATGACTGGCTCGATAATCGAGCCAGTCATTCCAGTGATAAATGTACAAAAATAGTCTTCTCTTGGTCTGCAAATTGACATTTTCTTTAAGAAAATTGAAATTTTCATGAATAAATTTAAGGCGTAAAGGGTTAAGCAAATAATATGACTCTTGCAACATTTCATAACGTTCATGACGGTTATAGTCGTCTTGTTTCATGTCTCTGTATCTTATGGCCGTGAATTTCGAGGTATCAGTTTTCAGTGGCTTGGACGATCAACTCATCAATGGAGGAATCCAGTTTTGATTATGCCCCGCCCATCTCTAGCTAAGCTCCAAACACGTGTTCGGATAAATCTATTCAGGCAATCGCTGAATCTCAATTTCCATAAAACTATACAAGTAAGCTGTTGAACATTGTGAATCTAATTTGACTGGGTGCTGTTGCTACCTATGTGACGGACTATATCAGGTGATTCATGACGTAATTGATTATGACGTCAGCCTACACGTGACTTTGTTGATTATAACGTCATATCTTCTTCTTCTTTTCGTTCGCTGATCATACCGCCAGACCTGTAAGTGACTATCGACATGATCATAAGCGTCATATGATTGACTGAGAAACTAGATTCCTCAATTCCACAAATCATTCATTACTGTATTTTGAATCTAATGCTATATTTAAATTGTTAGAGCGCAGCGGTAATGCGCAGGTGAATGTGTTAGTGCAGATGGTCAATACATCGCGGATAGCCTTGCGTTTAGTTAAGCATAATGGCAGATTCATTCATCAAGAGTGGCGATATATTGCGCATATGACGCCATAATTAATTACGTCACACCAGTGTAGGCTGACGTCACAATCATAAATGACAGAAATGAACATGGAATAGTTCATCAGCTGTGCAAAATGTGTGTATATATAAATCGATCCCAACACGCGCAAAGCATGGGTGGAGCTTGACCAGAGATGAACTGGGCATAGCTAAAACTGGATCCATCCATTATCCCTGCATTGGCTGACTTAAGCATTGTCACAACAATGTGGCAAACGTGGCACTAACACTTTTTCATAGCATGCGTGCAGCGTGAAGCATTACGATACAAGCAATTCATCAAGTTAAAAGCGTCGTCTCTCCGACATCGATGCTAAACAGCAGCTGCATAAAGTCTGCTGGAAAATTATGTCTCTGCGCGAGGCCTAGAATAGTCTGTTATGTCAAAAATTATGCTCCCGTGCAATTTTCATATAGATTTTTGCAAACATAATTTTTTGGATAGTTTGAACAATAAACAGCACAAAAAGTGATGTTTACATTTTTTCTTTAGGCATCTTCATGGTATGTTTATTGTTCAAACTATCCAAAAAATTATGTTTGCAAAAATCTATATGAAAATTGCACGGGAGCATAATTTTTGACATAGCAGACTATACTAATACGTGTTCATGTTGCTGATTATAGTTTCAAACTGGTTGGCATTGTTGTTATTGAGAAGATGATGACGGCGAAGAAGCAGAGACAGAAGCAGAAGAAAATGAAGAAGAAGAAGAGAAAAAAGAAGAAGAAAAGGAAAAAGAAGAATAAGAAATGACGATGGGTTATATTGGTACTGCATAGTATTTGTGTCAATACATATTTGCATTGAACCATAACATTATTCTTAAACAACCATAACATTTAGTGGAATTCCAACCCACACCGACCTCACATTCCAGTGAGGATATTTGAATGAGATTTAAGCTTTCTGGCTTGAGGGGTGGGCTGATTGTGTGAGTCTCACACAGGTGATGAGCAATGCAGCGGAACGCGTGAGACTTGAGTATGTCTGTATCGTACAAGTCGACAGGGCTTGATTAAAGATACATATTCACACCAAAATACTTGAATATAAAATTCTATACTTTTAGAAGCTTAATTCGTGTACCCAAATGTAATGAAATGAATTAAATCTTAATATGTGATAGTTTCATTCAGCATTAATTCATATAATTTTAGTAGTGAAATTGAATTAGGAGCTCGTGTTTCGAATTCAATTTCACAAGTTAAAAATTATATTAATTTACACGAAATGAAATCATCATTTTTAAAGATTTCTTTGGTTTCCTTACATCCACACAATATAATCCTCTAAAAGTATATAATTTTAACAATTTTATTTTGAAGCATTTTGGTGTGAATATGCACGTTTAATTAATTGACTGATAGCTATTTCAAAATATCAAAGACTTTACCGGAGCCTGATTTTCGGCGCTTGCAAATGACATTTTCCGTGACCATAAGTTACCTCACATGGCCAGGCGGCTATTAAAGTGTGAATTATAAGTCAGCTATTTAGCTGAGCTTGTAATTTAAAATACATTTATTATCAAAATGTATAACTCGGTGCTGTTCTGTAACAGCATTGTAAACACACCCTCCTCGTTTTGATCGGTACCGCGTACGCATATGCCCCCATACGCCCTATGCCTTTACCAAACTTTCCCTTACCTCTGTACCTGTACACGCACTTACTTCCATCTAGACACAAATCAATTTATATCAATTTGTCTCGCTGTTGTATTTTACAATCGTTATTGCTGCATAGTTTGTCATGGAACACACCAATAAATCCAGCCTGAATCAATGCGATACTAGATGGCCTAGGTGGAGCTCACGCATGCGCTGATATGTCTATTTAAATCACGTTTGATCTGTGCTGATAATATAAAGCACTATATGAACTGTCGAACTAAAATTACATACTCTGTTTTATTGATTTGTTTGTCGTCTTACGTTCCCCATTTGCTTGTTCCGATTTACTACCCGTATAGACATGGTTATGTTGACTTGATTCACCATGCTTCGCATTTCTGTACATACCTAGAATATGGGTTAGATATGAAATTAATAAGATCCAATCCAAATACACCCTTCATAGGCAGCAACAGCGCCCAGTCAAATTAGTTTCAAAATGTTCAGCAGCTTACCTGTATGGTTTTCTGGGAATTGATAGGCAAGGAGTTCCGGGAGCCATCGATCCCACACGAGCGAGGTGTTGGTGGAGCTTAGCTAGAGATGAGCGGGGAATAGGTAAAACTGGAGAGGTCCTTTATCCAGCGACCGAGAGTTCATTTAGGATGTGACGCTTATGATGATGATGATGACGATGTACTGCGTTCCGCCGCGGAAGTAGTGAAAACATAACGCAGTGCCAATATGCCATTCTTTGACCATTGTTTCTTGACCTAAGCCAGCGTCCTTAGCTCCATTCTGTAAGTGGGATTATGCGTACATGTAAATATAGCTCTCAAGTTTGAAGTGTCTCAAGTTTATGCTAATCTGATCTACATTGCTTTAGTCAGAAAAAAGGAGGGAGTGAATAAGCAAAATTTGGATGGTGTCGGTTATATATCAGCCATTTCCAGAATGTATGCCACTGGTACAATTCAAATAATGATAAGAATTATGGAACGTCGAAGGCAAGCCCGACTGAATGCTATGATATCATGGATTACAAAGAGCAAGCATTGGTCTAATATTGAATTAGTGATTGATTTGTCAGCACATAATGCACCTTTCGAGTTTATCCATTCATCACATGACGCCATAATCAACTACGTGACCTGTAGGATGACGTAATAATCAATTACAGCATGAATGGCTCGATATAGTCCGTCTTAAACGCTTAATAGTTGAACACGTTGTACGAAGTGTATGTCTTTACTATTTAATAAACATTATGTCGAATATTTTGAAACCTGTTTGACTGGGCGCTGTTACTGCCCATGGGCGCTGTTGCTGTAGCACCCAGTCAGATTAGTTTCAAAATGATCAACAGCTTACCTGTGTAGTTTTCTAGGAATTTATAGGCAGGGCGTTTGTGGATCGATCGATAGATCGCAAGAAGGGCCAAGAGTAGGCGGAGCGTAACTAGGAATGGGTGGGACATAGCAGAAACTGGAACGGTCCATTAGCACAACAACCCGGCATTTGATCATGTGACAGTTTTGCCGAAGCTTCTTAAGACCTCTATGCATTTATCACATAATCAATTTGATATGCTACTGCATACCATTCGTTGGTTATCTCAATGATGATCTGCTAAGCACATCCAAACACTACTTACAAGACATCATCACCACCTTCGGCTCCACTCATCTGATTACAGAATCAACTCGACCATCCACCAATTTCCTATTAGACCCAATCAATATCAACAACCATCGAGTAGTGAAAGGGAGTGGTGTACTGCCACCGTTTTGCAGTGACCACAGCCCGGTGTACCTAATACTTACTTCTTGTATTCCAAAACAACCAATCTACAAGCGCCACATCTGGGACTATGCAAAAGCTAACTGAATACACTTCAGGGCATACCTACTTGATGTCCCCTGGGATACTTTATCTGAAGACAACGACATTGACACCTGTTGTCAGATTATGACCTTGCATATTATTACAGCGGCCAAGTCTTCAATCCCCTAAAAATAGCTAAAATAAACCCAAACGACAAGCCATGGATGACTAAAAAAATTAGACATGAAATGAGAGTTCGTGAAAAGATGTTCAAGAAATCTCAGAAAACCAAACACAACGTGGATATTGCCAATTTCAAACAACAGAGGAATCTAGTTAACACGCCAGTAGGCACAGCTAAACACGAATTCAGAAACAAACTGGCAGACAGGATCAATGGTGGAGAAACTGGCACAAAGCATTGGTGGAAAATCTGCAAATCCTTTCTTTATGATACTAATTCGAACTTCAACACAATACCACCCCTCAAGTGTCAAGATGGCTCGTTTGCGTACACAGAGCTCCTCAACCACTATTTCTAAAATCGCAACAATTGATGATTCAAATTCACAATTACCTCCCTTATCCCTTTACACCGACAATTATCTTAGTTCGATCTTCATAACAAACAGGGACGTCCTAGACGTGCTTTCAAATTTAGACACTTCCAAAGCACTCGACCCGACTGTCTGAGTCCCAAAATGTTATTTGAGGGCAAAGAAGAACTATCCCCAATCCTAGCCAGGTTCTTCAACCGTTCTATAAACACATCGCAGTTTCCCACTTCTTGGAAAATTGCCAACGTCACGCCAATCTTAAAAAAAGGAGAGAAATATCTTACTACAAATTACCGCCCAATTTCACTCCTAAGTTGCTTAAGCAAGGTTATGGAGAAAGCTGTCTTCGAATACATTTATAATTGCATCAAAAACGACTTCACGCCATACCAGTCGGGCTTCCTTCCATCTAACTCTACAGTCAACCAACTTCTTGACATTTAAAACGAAATAATGCTCGCTCTCGACAGCCAAAAAGAGGTCGTTTTCCTTCTTTTCGACATTTTCAAAGCCTTCGATCGAGTGTGGCATAGTGGCTTACTCCAAAAATTAATAAACTTTGGCATTAACGAAAGGCTGTTAGGATGGTTCGGGAGTTATTTAACGAATCGCCACCAGCGAGTGGTCTTAAATGTGGGCGAATCTACCATACGAAGTCTAAATGCTGGAGTGCCACAAGGATCAGTGCTTGGTCCCTTACTATTCTTAATCTATATAAACGACCTACCAAACAACATCCTAAACAACATAAGACTGTTTGCTGATGACACGTGCCTTTATATATCATCAAGCAACCTAACAGCACACACGACGGCTATCGATCATGATCTGCAAATCATTACACAGTGGGCACTTACTTGGCTCGTCGACTTTAATGCCTCCGAAACCACACCCCTTTTCATTTCTCTACGCAATAATCCCACTGTATTTTTCAATTATATTCGAAAATCATGAAATTCCGCCTTCAAATCATCACAAGCATCTCGGTATTACCTTTAACAACAAAGGGAACTTGTCTAACCACGTAGAAAATCTATTTGCTAACGACCAACATAAATTATCCCTGCTTAAAGGCCTTAAATACATTTTAGACCGCAAATGCTTGGAAATTAATGTACAAAAGTTTTATCAGACCATCCCTGGAATACTCTGACATCATATGGGACAACATACCTGAATAGTTAGTATACAGATTAGAAAATATACAAAAAGATGCACTCAGAACGATAAGTGGCATGACTCGTAGTGCGAGCACTCATGACTTGTATGCAGAAACCGGATTTGAACCACTTTCGCGCATACGTGAATCCCATAGGCTAATAATGCTATACACGATCATCAATGGAATGACTTCTGCGACTCTGTTAGATCATCTTCCGCAGCTCTCTCAAAATAGAAACCCTTACAACATACGACAAGGCAACACACTAACACCTCTCCGTTGTCGTACTGAACTCCGTCGAAACTCCTTTTCCCCCCGCAACTCTTCGTGCGTGGAATACTCTCCCAACACCTATAACGTCATCCGCCTCTCTCAACGAATTCAAGAGCAAACTTAAAGCTATGTCTCATACACATCCACCGCCTTTGTGGTTCTATGCTGGTACCAGACCAGCCAACATAAACCTGTGTAGAATCCGTAACGGTTGTAGCGGTCTGAACAGAGACCTGTTCAACAGCCACATCTCTGACACACCCAAGTGCTCATGTGATGATCTTGATGAATCTGCCGAGCATTTTCTCTTCTACTGTCCTCTTTATCTCACCCAAAGAGCCCAACTCCTTAACGGCATATCCCTTACTGGCATCTCTCCCATTCCCCTTACAGTTGGACTATTCCTGTATGGCGATGCAAATCTGGATCTGCAACAGAACGTTTTAATCGCAACCCTTGTGTGCCAATACATACGAGACACGAAACGCTTCGACCAACAGTAAATACACGACACATTTCAAACTCTACCAGCAATCGAACCTCTTAAATTAAATTCACACTCTAAAGAGTTCAAGTAGGAGTGACCCAATTGCGAGCTCAATAAGTCCCACCCATCTCTCCCCTCTCTCTTTCTCTCTCTCCACCCCTCCCTCTTTCCCTCCATCCCTCCATCTCGCCAGAGAACCAAAGGAAGCGTCACATGTTTAATTAGAATTTCTTTAAATTGCCATTCGTAGTTTATTTGCTGCAATAATAAGATGTATCTTCACACAATTTGTTATTTCACACATCTCTAACCCTTTAACAACCAATTAGTTTAAGACAACATCATTACTTTCAGTCTATTAGCGTGTCCGGAGCACACCATTATCTGGGGGTTTGAGACTGGAATGACTGGCTCAGCTATCGAGCTGGTCTTTCCAGTGGCAAATCCTCAGGCATGATACTGTAATGGTCCGCGACTTAATCTTTTTCCAGACCATTTCTGAGGCCGTTTTGGTCGGATTCAGTGTTGACGGATTAGACAAAATGCTATTTATTACTTTTTAAAATCCGCCACCTTGAGTTTTGTATTGCATTGTATCATCACCTGTATGGGAAACGCGGTTATAAGACATGTAAGTCTTATCGTGCTCCCAAATTAATAACTTCTGTTTAAACCATAACATTCGTTAAGTCATTGCGTAATAGTAGTTACACCAGTGTTTGCCAGGTGTAAGGCTGTTACCACACCCGCAAACGTTGGATTTCCCGAGAAAACCGAGGGAAATGCATTTTATATTTCCAGAGCATAGTGAGGAAAATATAATTGTTTGCGCGTGTGGTTACAGCATGTAGCCCGGCGAAACACTGGTGTAACGAATTTATTACCAATCAGACGTCACACGTAAGGACTCTTTATATTCATAGTTCAAATAGATATTTGACCGAAGTAACATATCTGCTAAATTTGGTTTTAATCCACCAACAAATGAGGACGCGCATGCATTTTCC
The DNA here is from genome assembly GCA_034401795.1 of Chaetoderma sp. LZ-2023a. Taxonomy (NCBI): domain Eukaryota; kingdom Metazoa; phylum Mollusca; class Caudofoveata; order Chaetodermatida; family Chaetodermatidae; genus Chaetoderma; species Chaetoderma sp. LZ-2023a. The sequence continues at coordinate 32,927,648 of CM067369.1, forward strand.
GCATAGGGATCAATACTTAAAAACGAATAGATGTTGCATATAAAGGAACATATCTGCCAAATTGAGTTCTGATCCATTGATAAATGACGAAATGTGCTACAAACAAATTTTCGGCGTAGAGGCTTCAATACGTTGAAAATATAGTAAGGGCCATAACTCTGCTATTTGTGGGCGTAGCGACTTCATCTTCATAGCTCAAATAGATATTCGCTAAAGGAACATAGCTCCCCAATTTGGCGAAATGACGAAACGTGCTACACACATTAGTTCTAATCCATTAGCAAACGGCGAAACATGCCACAATTGCTCACAGACGTTAGACAAATCGCGATTGTATAAGCTCACCTATGTTGTATAAAAATCCATCAGACATACAATTCAGACGCTTAATTACCACTGGACCTTTGGGCCTCTCGTGACTAACAACGAACTATGTAAACCATTTGATAGTGATGTCAACTAACAAGTGAGGTATTTTGATTACTACCAAATGACGCCAGATACATGAATCAGTTCTCTCTATACTGACAGAGATTGATGACGTAGTGAAAATAAATCTTCCCTCGGTCTGTATATTGACTTGTGCTAAGAGAAAATATAAATTGTCTTTTACAAATTTGAGGCTTAGGAGACGACTTTAGTGTGCATGCTATTTTGTTGTTGTTGCTTCGATCCCGGCTTTGACGTGATGTGGCTTCGACTCCGCCTTTGACATTATGAGCTTTTAATGTGTCGGGTAATTGACACACCACATGACAAATACTAGTACGCGTAACCTGTATGATTAATACCGCACAAACAATCGCCAGGCTGATACAGAATACAGATTAATCATGGATTCAGTTCTAACACTATACTGATTTTGAATTAAGAGATTTAAATGTTTTTTCATGATCTGAAGTTATGACCCTTCTTATATAAAGAACAAATTAGCTACATTTTAAAACTCAGGGCATTTCTGGAATCTTTGTAATAATTATCCCGAGGTCGTACAGCAGCATAATTGCGAAATCTTTATCTTGTAAAAGTGTTAAGAAGCAGATCATTAAATAGAATGAAGCGTGTGTTAAAAAAAGAGGTAAACAATTTATCTATTAACTGTTATCGCAGTTTTGTATTTCAAGTGGAAAAATACTAAGTCGCCTATTTACTAAGGCGCAATAATCAAACATTGAACACGTAGGCCTTCCTTGTCGCCCATGCCTAATTTCCAGACCTCTCGAAGCGTTCATTATTTACACATCTCGCAGTGATTACGCATACAATATATACACAGCTTACTATCCGCCACCAAGTCATTTCCTTTCACGTTGTTATGCAAACGCCACATGGCAGATTAAATATAGGAATGCGATATCACATTAATAATTAATAAAGCCGCATCTGCGCTGTTCACGAGTCTCTCCATTCTCTTCTTTCCATTTATCTATCATCTCCCCCATTCAACCTTTCTCCCACTCTCCTGGTTTCCTTACCACTAGCCCTCTTATTCTGTTTCCCGCCCTCACACTCTCTCACTCTCTTCCACACACCCGCCCTCTGCCATTCTCTCGGACACACACGCACACCCGCCCCACCCCTCTCCCCTCCCATTCTCTCTCTCTCACTCTCTCTCTCTCTCCAACATTCCCACCCCACCCATCTCTCATTTTCCCAATCTCTGCCGCATAGTCCCTTCTCTTTATAGTGCATGAGGTTATTTTAAAGGCAAGTTATGTTTGCCACACATGCTATTTATACATGTTAGAATTTTCCAAATCATGTTTTGATTAGGGCTTATAAATATGGCCTACTGAGAGTTGTTGATGGCATGAACAGCAACGATTTCTAATTAAAACCCCGTTTAAATGAGTTATCAAATTTCCTTTTGGCGCTAGATCTCCAGGAGCTTAGATAGAAAACGATTAGTTATTATTAAAGTTCCCGGTACGTTGTAAGTCATGGGTTATGAGAAATTAGAGATAGCGCATGATGTTCTATTTTCTATAGCATTTGGATTTGAACGTGAAATGTGTCACGTAGTTATTCTAAAAGCCAGACAAGTTTTCCACTATGTCATATACTCGTGCTTAACCCGTACCGCTCTGATGTCAAATTTTTTAATTTTCAAATTAAATTAAAAGATGAACTGGTGTTAATTTTTCAACAAATTTGGTGGAAGATGTTGCTGTCGTAGATAGCAACATCGTCCACCAAAATTGTTGAAAAATGTACACCCCGTTTCTTTGCTATTGACACAGTAAAAGATAGAATATTGACATCAGAGTGGTAAGGGTTAACACTTTTGATCCTATGGCCGACACAAATACAACACAGTGTAAGAAACGTTACGTTGAATAACGCGCATGCTTTTGAAAACGTTAAAGTAGTATGACTGATAGACTGGCAGCAATGGCTTCCAGTCAAACTATTTTCAAAATATTGAATGACATTCATATATTCTTGCTTCGCAATTGAAATACTTTGATTTTGACTTGAGCGCGGAGCGGGTTATTCAACGACACGCCGCAGGAAATTCCACTATCGGATATTCCGTAGAAGAGAGATGCAACTGTTGGCACGGGATATCAATAAAAAAGCGCAGGCGGCTTTCCGCTGAGCCTAGGTGAAAAGTTCAGTACATCCGCTGCATAGTGGCATCGGAAAGGGTTTTTTCCACCGAGGAATATGTCGAAATGCTAGACTGTAGACGTCAGAAAACACAAGCTCACGCTGTCAACTTCTGCCGAGGAACATACCCTGATAAAGCAGGTTACTGGGCCTGTCCTGGGCCTATGTCGGCCCGGTATTGGCCCAGTACTGGCCCAATAACAGGCGTTATCAGTGTTGTGCAATAAAACGTGTCCGCGCGCGCATAACAGAAACATAAAAAACGTTGTTCCCCAAAGAACAAAACGGTGATACCGTTTCAACGTTGACCAATCAGCGTCCCCAACAACTTTGCAAACTCATGTTGTTGCTCCAAATCCTGAAGACCGCAAAAAAGGGAGATACTTTTGATGGTTCTGTTTGGCGCAATCACAATTTCTAGTAATTATACAGATACACAACTGAATATTTTAAATCTAATTTGACTGGAAGATGTCGCCACCTATGGCAACAACACCTGCGAGTCAAATTTGTATCAAAATGATCAACATAATACTGATTAAATGATACATTCACCATAGAGATACAATTCAGGGTTGCGTTCAGGAGCGCGAAAAAACGTTTTGCGTTAGGTAACAGTGTTCAATAATGTATCGTATACTCACTATATACTTCAGTTTAGTAATTAGTCCGAGTCTGCTCTGACTCACCCATGTGACAGATATTTGGACAGACTGCCTGGGCGGGCCAGTTGGGGGTGGGTTGAGTAAGAGCAGACTCGGACTATTTAGTAATGTAGACGACACATTACTGAACACTATCCCACGAAGAACGGGAACGTTCTCCGAACATTCGCCTTCCTGAACGCACAGCTGATTTCAGACGCTAACTATCGGACCGTTACGACTTTCACGTCAGTCATACACCATTTGATTGTGACGTCAACTAACAAGTGTTTTTTTTAACTATGACGTCATCTCCGTGAGTCACAGGTCAGATCTCATCTCCCCATTGATGCTATCTTAAAGACCCCAGTTTACAGGAACGCTTTTATCAAAAGTCGACAGCGTTTGAAGCACGTAGTCAAAGTTGAGCGGACTAGGTCATGGTCAACTTCAGCCGTTCATGAATGGACCTTTCCAGCTTTTTCATCCATCATATGACGTCATAATCACGCGATGTGTAGGATGTCCTCATGATCAATTACAGCATGAACGACTCGAGTTAGTCCGTCGTAAAGGCTTAATAGTCTCTGGCACGTTGTAAGAATTGTGTCTTTAATATTTAATAAACATTCTGTTAAATATTTTGAAATTAATTTGACTGGACGACTCAGTCAAGTTAGTTTCAAAATATTCAACAGCTTACCTGTATAGTTTTCTGAAGATTGATAGTCTCGATCGATCGATCCCAACACGGGCGAAGTGTGGGTGCAGCTTAGCTAGAGATGGGCGGAGCATATCTAAAATTGGAACGGTCCATTAAATAAGAAATGGGTTCTAAGCATGCAGTAAAATTTATAAACAGATTTAACGAGACCCCTTTATGTAATTAGACATTGCTTACCTAAAATTCAAGGTTATATCATACCATGGAAAATGCCAAGTTGTTTAGGGATGAAGTTTAACCCCCTTTGACAATGCTGCTATATGGGCGGATCTATGATTCTGTCATTGGGTTGGCTTAATCTGTGTGTTTGTATGAGAGGGGACGTCCGTAGGGCCTAGAATTTGAATATCCAGTTGGGGCTGAATGTCCTGTCCTTTCCACCCATCCCACTAGGTATACCTCCATGTACTACCGCTAAATTGGTAGTATTATCTCCACCTCACCAGTTAACGTGAAAATAAGCATTTTACCAGTGAATTTATGAACATAGGATCGTACAAGCGTGTATAGATTTTTTGATGTAGGAAATATGACGTAACCGCTATCATGATAAGTAAATAGCACAATTTAATCTCAGCAAGGGCTGGTGGGGTGGGGTGGTGAGGGGGGTGGGGAAGAGGTGGATATCTATGTATAACAAGGTTCAAAGCTGATAGCTAGATTCTTCAAGGAGCCAAGGTACATAAATATACGGCCACCGAGCTCACTGGACCCAAGGCGTGGTTAAGTTTATCAGATTACCACGATGACACGCCTTGTAATAAACTATTATATGGTGGTCAGAGCTATTGTAACATGTCAAAAGGTATCATCAACAGGTAAAATGTCTTTATGTATTCACCTGAAATGCAGAAATTTGGCGGAAATAACATTTTGTTCACACTACATTACCTGACCGCGAGTTCAGGCCAAACAATACCCATGTCTTGTATGTGGAGGTGTATGGTATAATGAATGGATAAATCCGATCTGTCAGTCAAGTATACGACGTCATAATCAATTACGTCACCTTTAGGCTAACGTCACAATCATAATTTACCGAAAGACTCCGTCATGAAGAGCCTACCAGTATATACTTACCTTACAAATGGTATTCTGGGAAGGCAGGGTTCTCAACACGCCAAACGCCTGGGAGGAACTTAGCTAGAGATGGGCGGGACATAGCGAAAAGTGGATTCATCTATTATTTACTCGCCAAGTGACTCAACGGTGACCGTTCCACGACCGGTTTCTTACATTTGGTGCTCATCAAGTATAGACGCATGATTTGAATCCTTCGTGAATCCTTCGTTGGCCCATGTCCTGCCTCTACCTGATGAGCCCGAAAAAGCGAAACTGGTCGCGTGGAGTGCATGAGTCTCATTGTGTGTGAAAAATTCATTAACTACAATTCTATAACGCCGCGTAATGGACCTTTCCAGTTTATCCATCCGTCATATGACGTCATGATCAAGTACGTGACATGTAGTGATGTTGCCCCTTCCAGAATTTGAATGGTACTACAGTAAACCAATCATAGCCTGGTCAGTAAACACAGGTTTTAACACAACTTATTCACTATAGTATATAGCGTTTTGGGTCCAAATGGCGGTGGCTAATTATGTCTTACGACCACCCATTTAAAGGAACAGCATATTTTGTTTCATAAGGAAGGTGTCCGTATTAGAGAGTTTGACTTATACACCGAACATAGGAATGTTAACCTTGATCTTAAGTACATGGGATAAAAGATCAAGCTTGTGCTTTATACCATTTTGATTTTCCGTTCTCCAATCCAAGGCTACCGTTTAGAATCATGCCCCCCCCCCAACCCCCATACGCACCCTGATCCCCGCTAGCCACAACTCTGAAGTCATGTTCTGGCATATATTGTGTTCATGTATTATTCAGCAACCCCATTCCATAACATTGCTTTCAAAATAAAATGTCTATCCAGCGTCACTAGTAAGGCTAACACCTATATAACAACATTATTAAACGGTATCTCTATAATAGCATGGATTGCGTGCCGTTAAATAAGATTAGATATAAGTTCAAGTTCACTTTAGTTACACTTAGGCTTCACTGAATGTTTGTATATAATACTGCCATACGTGTGGTCGCTTCATAAGACACTAAGCCATGTGGCATCCAATGTGGCATGATGTCCTACTTCATGTCAATCACGGAAAGCATGGGGTCATTGTCCTGGTGTAAAACATCTTACCAGTCGATACGTTAGGCTAGATGTCGATATTGGCTAACATTAGGTTAAAAGAAGGGATGTATATTTAGCCAGTATATATACGATCTCGAAGCCAGCATTCTTGTTAACCGGTTAAGACTTATACTACGAGCTCCTGATAATTTAGTCACAGTCTCTGAACCATTAACTGATGTCTGGCTGCATTAGCACAATGGTTCTAAAAGGCATATATAAGATATCGTTTGTGAGAGAGCAGGAGACGCGATCTCATAAGAATGTCTCTCCTGTTTTATATTGTTAGCCATTGCCTCCCACCCAATATATTATGTTGTACAATCGGTGAATAGTCATACCACCTTGAATTGTTACGGTAACTAGATAGAATTCGTATTCCCCATTATAATTTTAGCTGCTTATATAAAAAGGTAGCCATGCTAGTCGAAGACTACCCCGCCCACCACACTCCCCCTCCCACGCTCGTCGCAATCCTAATTTTGTTAGCTATAGGTGTGTAAACTGTTGCAGTAAGAGACACAATGTTAGTGCCGACACTGGCAGATTTCAGTATTCCATAACGGATAGAGCTCGGTGCCCATTAAGTGGAAGCCCGGGCCAGTGAAAATAATATCAGAGATACTGGTAGAGACATACAATTCGTACAATGCGTCCGCTATTAAGAGTTACAGACGGGGCAAATAGAATAATTTATGATGTTATGATTATGACGTCATCCTACACGCCGCGCAGGTGATTATGACGTCGTATGACGTCAGATTGATCGATGGGTACTCTGGAAAGGTGAATTGTAAATGTGAGCTGAATGTGCTATCCCACTAAGACAAGCATTTCCAGTTTAATATATATTTTGATCGCCGCATCTGACAAGATTGTTACATTGGCAGCCGGAATATTTTTGCGGTTCAGTATTGTTGCTTTGGGAAGAAAATGCGATTTACACTACATCCTATAATAATTTAGATTGTTTACAAACAGAATTATTTTGAACACATTGTAAGAAATGTTCTGCTGATTACGTTGGCCATAATTTGAGTTGAAGCCATTGCCACTGCCTCTATTCATCGCTACCATGTATCGCGATTAATGGTATCCAAATCAAATTGAGTCCAAAATATTCAACGGTAAATTTAATTTTGTTTTCGAAACAATTAAAGTTGTTTCTGAGCTGTAGTGTTAATCGCCTTAATGTCTAATTACGTCATTCGTCTTTGTGATTAGCAATAATTTATCCACTAAATCGGGAACGGATTGTAAGGCTTGTATAACTATTATTATTATTATTAGATTATAAGCTTAAGATTTGAAGAGGTAGTCATACTATCCGTTAATCTGTTATATTATGCCAACGTTATATGTTACATTGTAGATCTCTATATGGTCAAAACGTGTAATTTCATTCAGTACTAATAACATTTCATTACTATCTTGACGAGAGAGTATCGCGGCACTCGATCAAGAAGTGTCTGTTTGATCAGCGCTATCGTCACCTGAGCAAGGTCACGCCGTGAATGAACAACTCGTAGCTGGACATTAAATGTCGGCTCTTATCTGTAATATATTGACCCGCTATCAGGACAACGTTTAGTTTTAAAAGTACATTGTTGAAAACCCTCGCGCTACCAGCCTATATTTGAAAAAGGCACGTTTGTGAGCTCACTTTCACGCGTGCGCGTGCGAGCATCCATACACACCGATATGCATTTTCCATTTGTGTTTCTAAATGCTTTTGTTGTCTTTGGGTGTCTTTGAATGCAACCGATAATCACAGCGCCAATGTCAAATCCTGTCATTAGTGTAAGAATGTGAGATGGGGTAGAAAATTATCAACGTATACGTGGCGTCTAGAATATATGGATCTTTATTAATAGTTCGTAGTAAACTATCAAGTGGCGCTTTAGAGGAAAGTCATAACCCCATTCAGCCTACAAGTATGTGATATTACCTGAGTAGATTATAAGTGCCAGATCAAGTACACCACGTTATTCATCATTACCATGTGCCGCCGCGAGTTCATTTTAAGGTGACTCCCTGACAGAACTAGAACATGGCGACGATGTACGAACACACGCCTCGGCATAATTAATTTGATTTGCTCCGGGTACCATTACCTATGTATCTACAAGATCTGAGAGAGCGAGAGCGACCTATGTATCTACAAGATATGAGAGAGCGAGAGCGACCTATGTATCCACAAGATCTGAGAGAGCGAGAGCGACCTATGTATCTACAAGGTCTGAGAGAGCGAGAGCGACCTATGTATCTACAAGATCTGAGAGAGCGAAAACGATCTATGTGTCTACACGATCTGAGAGAGCGAGAGCGACTTACGCATCTACAAGATCTGAGAGAGCGAGAGCGATCTAGGTATATACAGATCTGATAGAGCGAGAGCGACCTATGTATCTACAAGATCTGAGAGAGCAAGGGCGACCTATATATCTACACGATCTGAAAGAGCGAGAGCGAGACCTATGTATCTACAAGATCTGAGAGAGCGAGAGCGACCTATGTATCCACAAGATCTGAGAGAGCGAGAGCGACCTATGTATCTACAAGATCTGAGAGAGCGAGAGCGACCTATGTATCTACAAGATCTGAGAGAGCGAAAGCGATCTATGTATCTACACGATCTGAGAGAGCGAGAGCGACTTACGCATCTACAAGATCTGAGAGAGCGAGAGCGATCTAGGTATATACAGATCTGATAGAGCGAGAGCGACCTATGTATCTACAAGATCTGAGAGAGCAAGGGCGACCTATATATCTACACGATCTGAAAGAGCGAGAGCGAGACCTATGTATCTACAAGATCTGAGAGAGCGAGAACGACCTATGTATCTACATGGTCTGAAAGAGCGAGAGCGTGACCTATGTATCTACATGATCTGAGCAAGCGAGAGCTACGTATGTATTTACAAGATCTGAGAGAGCGAGAACGACCTATGTATCTACACGATCCTAAAGAGCGAGAGTAACCTATGTATCTAGACGGTCTGAAAGAGCGAGAGCGACATATGTATCTACAAGCTCTGAGAGAGCGAGGACGACCTATATGTCCACAAGATCTGAAAGAGCGAGAGCGACCTATGTATCTACAAGATCAGGGAGAGAGAGAGAGAGAGAGAGAGAGAGAGAGAGAGAGAGAGAGAGAGAGAGTGAGAGAGCGTGAACGACCTATGTATCTACACGGTCTGAAAGAGCGAGAGCGAGACCTATGTATCTACATGATCTGAGTGAGCTAGAGCTACGTATGTATTTAGAAGATCTGAGAGAGCGAGAACGAGAGAGAGAGAGAGAGAGAGAGAGAGAGAGAGAGGAGGGGGAGGGGGAGGGGAAGGGGGAGGGGGAGGGAGGGAGTGGGAGGGATGGAGGGTGGACGGGGAGGGATGGAAGCGAGGGAGGAAATGAGCGAGAGAGGGAGGGAGGGAGGGAGGGAGGGAGGGAAGGAGGTAGGGAGGAGGGAGGGAGGGAGAGAGGGAGTAGGGAGGAAGGGAGGGGGTGGGAGGGAGGGGGAGGGAGGGAGGGGGGAGGGAGGGAGGAAAGTATGGAGGGGGCGAGCGAGCGAGGGATGATGGGTGGGAGGGAGGGAGGGAGGGAGGAGGGATTGGTGGGAGGGAGGGAGGGAGAGAGAGAGAGGACTAACGTCACTGTTTCAAATTCTTATTATTATTGGCGAAAACTAGAATTTTCGCGAATATATCGATTGGCTCCATTACTCCGCCTGTCTGTCGGTCTGTCTGTTTGTCTGCTCGTCGGCGTCCAATCGCGGTTGAGTTTTCGGCCTAGCTCAACATGTTGTAGCTAAGCTATTTTCCACCTATCTCGAAACACGGATTAGCTTGGTGGCATTATCTCTGCGAGACTTCAGAAATTGTCAGGATGAGGTGGAAGGCGAAAATGGGTGAAGACACTTCAATAGTATTCAACAAGACGGTGCTTCAAATAATAAATGCCTTCAACTTTTAATAATTTTAAATTGACTCTATACACAAACTGATGTCGATACAAAATTCTATACAAACTAAGAACGCTATATCTTTCTACTATTCTGGCTTAAATCTCTGTCTCCTATCTCTCTATCTCTTTATCTCTAGCTCTAACTCTCACTGTTTTTCTCCCTCACTCTAGCTCCCAAATACACACATTCCTTTACATTTTATAGCTAGTGGTAGTTAAAGTAAACAGGAAGGTAGTGAAGGGACATGTTAGAAATAAGCTCAGAACATGTCTAAAATCATTAATAATTTGTTTAGTATTTGTGAATACAGGATTTGTGCAATTCTATAAAATAAATATAATTAACCACTTTCACGCTGTATGCGTTGACAGTATTTTACTCTGACAAAATCAGAAAATCTTGATGACTATTTTGAAAACAATCAAAGCGAAAGTTGTTTCTGCTTGAGGCAGCAACAACTTTTAGTCAAATTTCCCCCAAAATAATTTGCAGGTTTCTTATGCCAATGTCTTGAAATATGTTTGTGGGAATTCAGAATGAAAATGGTTATCAGATTATGAACATGTATTTTCAGATGTATGTTATTATATATAAAAGTTCAGTATATACATGTCTTGGAATATTGTGGTTTATTATGCCCACACTGCAGGCTGGGTGGCTTTAATTGTCCTGGCTATTAATTGGGCTATTGTCCTCTGTCCACTATACTCCTAGAATTGTCACGCTTGATTTCATATGATTCAGCTGGCCATGATTAGGAACATTCTAATTTATGCTGGACAAAATCAATAATATATAATTTCACACATAATTTCCTATACCTGGCCTAATAGCACCATGACAATATTGTCGGATATCACGGGATAGCTTCACCCGATTGGGAGGAAACCTGAGAACATGCTTCTATCACCCAGGTAGAGCTTACTGATATTGAAGTCATGTGATTCAGGTTCCAGGTCATTGTGGCCTTGGGATATAACTCAACTTTTATTGTTAAGTTTTTCATTTAGTCACTGATACGTTGACTTAAACCAAAAACTTAACCAGAAAAATTGAGTCACAGCATTATATCTCGGCATGGCTTCACCATATTTGGACTAAACTTGGACACTGTGTAGATATCGGATTGTCTTATGGGAAGTCATGACCCCGGTAGACGTCTTATATTTGCAAGTAAGACCTCAGTGAAATTCTCATATTTGAAAATACCAGGGAATAGTAGCAGTAGCAATTAGAGAAGCAGTAGGATGCACTGGTTGACTTTGACCAGTGCTAGTAGTGATACAGTTTCGCGGAAATAGGATAGGTTTCGCAGAAATAGAATAGGAACCAGATTGAAACTGTAGTAGTATATTCACCATAATAAGCTAGAAGTTAGAATAGATTGAAATAGGAGCGGCGGTTCTGAGTTGGTGATATCTGTCAATAGTTGAAGATAAAAGTTGTTGCTGAGGGATCGGCATACACTTTTATGAAATTCAGCAGTCATTTAGGCCGTTAGTTTAGTAAATAATAGAGTGGTAAGAATAGATACGAATCAATGGGAATCGAGAGAATTATAGGAAACAGACTGACATGTAGTTGTTGACGGTCGGCATTCCGACTCCCTTAAGCAAGTACAACAACACCAGCTGGCAATGAGATCATACAGCTCATGTGCTTATTAACGTTCGTTTCCTACAGGCTTATCCACAATAGGCAAGGGACAGGACAGAGGCATTGTAGCGTCCTGTAGGAATTGATAACACAATCGAAATTTGTATATCAACTATATGTCTATCAAAGAGGGGCATGCAACAACAACACATTCCGTAATGTTGTTAGTTAGCTGACAGATCGCATCAAATCAGAACCAGATGGAACCGCTTTGTCAGCTTGAAGCGTAGTTATAACATGTTTAATAGTGAATCCCTGGAAGAGAAGCCCAGAGTTTGATTGGCCGGGATGACGTCATAATCAATGAGCATCTAGTCAAACTCTGTGGCAGAGAAACAAAAAGAACTAAGTTTCAGAGTGAATCGAAAAATAGGAGAACAGAGATTGGTCAGAACGACCAATAGAAATAGGTACGAACTTCTAGGAAGAGATAAGCAGATGTTGATTGGGGGACAAGAGTGTGTGAACCAATCAAGCTGTGGTTATAGCTACCTAGAAGGATGAAAGAAACAGAAACTATATATTACGATATATATAGATCTATATATCGTAATATGTATAGAAGTTAGGAAAATGTAATTTGTATATAATAGGCACTTTGTCTATTGATTCTTTAATCTTTTACCATCAGTGATTCGAGTAGGTATCCTTCTACCTCTGCGAGTTCGCAGCGCAGTATAAGCAGTAGTTTAGAATAGCAGTTGCTAGAAATCGTGTAAATTATTCTTAAAATATATACAGTTTAGCCTTTTATCTTCGGCAGCAAAAGTCGAATTTGTTATAAGTATATTAGTAATAAATAGCCATCATAATATAAGTAGTGAGTCGAAGTTGTATTTTACTCCAGGAGCACGAAACATCATCGTGCCTTACCTGAATCATTCTGATAAATCAGATAGGCCCGTATTGCTAACAAAATATCTTCACAAAATCGGAAGAGGCGAGCCAGCAATAAGCACCGCTACAGCGTCGGAAAGATAGATTGTCGCAGCAATCTATTAACCATCATAAGTCTTTCCGTAGTCGTAGTGGTCGTCATAATCCTGTGTAATCGGAGACCGAAAATCTTCATTGGCTTCGTCTGCCAGGATCGGAGTAAAATAAACGCAAACTGTAAGTACTAATGGCCCAAGTAGATCGGCCAGCTAATATTGTACTGAAAGACATTGCCGACCGTGTACAGGTATTCGTAGAACTAGCGAAACAATCCGAATCTGCCAAAGTAACTCAGCATAGAGAATACAGTGACGATTCATTGATAAAAATAACAACTGACATTAATTGCCCTGAACAACCCCGACTTCAACGAGTAGTAGTGTGTCTGTACTACCAATAGACATCTATAAAATGGCGTCTCCACATAGACCCAACGTACCAGCCGACCCAGGACTACCTCCAGTAGAGATACCCCAACGGACTGAATTGCGACCAGAAACGGTAGCAGCCATGCAGACTATGGGGACGGCAATGGCCACTACTATTGTGGATAGCAGTAATAGACGTGAGAACGACCGGGTACATCGACAGGAGATTAGAGAAACCATCCAGCGAATTCAACCCTGTGATGGTTTATTACCGGAACAAGTGCGTGCCTTTCTGGAAGACACAAGAAGGGCGTGGGTAGCAAATGCGGGATTATTAGAGGGAGTACCCGCCTACATAGTCACTAGGGCTGCCCGTGGTCAACTGGCACGAGCGGTAGATGATTTCCTGGTGGGGAAAATAAGGGATGAAGTAACGTTTGAAGAGTTGAGGGATTATATTACTTCGAATTTCGTGTCGTCTAACGAGCAGGAGAGAATAAAGTATGACCTAGAAGGAGTAAGGCAAAGACGAAATGAAACTATAATAACCTTTAACAGAAGATATCGAGAATTAGCCAACCGAGCGTACCCGATAGAGAATGTGGACAACAGAAGAACAGTGCTTGGTATATATTTGAAAGCAGTAAACGACAAGGGACTAAGTAAAAGGATTGTACGCAAGAGGGCGGGAACGTTGGCACGAGCAATAGAAATCGCGGAAGAAGAGGAGACTTACAACGATCTCCTGAAAGCAATGAGAATAGACGGGAGGTCGGAAGAAAGAATGGAGATCGATGCTTTAGAGCCTGCAGACGAGCAAAGCATATGGCAAGTAGTTAATTCGCTGAAACGTCAAATCACACAGCAAAATAAGATGATCGAAAAACTATGTGGTATAATTGGCGAGATGAAGGTGGACAGTGAAAAACCGCGACAACGAAATCAGAGAGAAGTGAAACCAAAGCGACCAACACAACCAGTGCAGAGAGCCGCCCCACACGCACCGCGACAGACACCCGGGAACAAAAATGCCAATCACATAACTTGTTATAATTGTGGACGAATAGGGCACTATAAGAGTGAGTGTAACCAGCCTGCGCAACCACCACGACAAACTCTGTGGCAGAAGAGAGCGCAGAAGCCACAACAAAGGGGACAAAGACCGCCCCTAACGTGCTTTACCTGTGGTAAAGAGGGCCACATGGCAAGGGACTGTGTTAGCACTCGGGGGTTGTTTACCGAAGGAAGTAACCGACCCAAGACAATTACGTGCTTCCGGTGTGGGAAAGATGGACATTTCCTACGCGATTGTCCCAATGCCGGTCCACCAAGGATGGCCAAGCCACTACCCCAGAAGGCAAGCAAACGTCCCCGATTAGAAGAATGGGACCTGGACATGCAAGTAGATGAAGTCGGAAATGGTGATAGGCAGTCGAGACCAGAGACCACACCGAGGGACTGTTCGCGCAACGTACGGCGAGACATAGCAAATCGAATGAGAGACCCCGACGAATACGAGGACAGGGACGGGTTCGTTCTGACGAGTGAGAACACTGACGAGTATGGAAGATATGGTACTGAACGCGATTCGTCTGGGAGAAGGAATTCGTATGCGGAAGTTGTGAGCGGACGAAGGAGTCCGGTAAATGGAGACGGAGGAAACCGTTGGTGAGGACACCGACCGAATGGTTTCTGATCCGTCTTAGATTAGAAAGAAACGGTCTTGTGAATAAGGGTGAGTACCTGCATGCTTTAGTAGATACGGGTGCTAGCACATCCTTAATTCGTAAGGATATTTGGCGTAGCATGCTAGATGCTAGGCCGCTAAAATGAGCAAGAACGCTTTTAGCAGTAAATGGTGCCCCAATAGAACTTTTGGGCGAAACGCAAATCAAATTTGAAAATGCCCGGCCTATTCCCAGTACGGTAGTGGCGAGTATGAGGCATGAGTGTTTGATTGGAGCGGATGCTTTGCACTTGGGAAATGCGAAGATTGACTATCGGACCAAAGTAGTAGTATGGTTTGGTCGGGTATATCCTTTTAGGTATCCCTATAGAGAACAATTGCAATATGTGAATGCGAGTTGTAAGGAAACGACCGGATATAAAGATATAGACAAAGTTATAGATGACTTTGCAGATATCTTTGATACGGCTCGTCCAAACACTTTAGGATTGGTCCCCAAAGTGAAATGTACGGTACCAACAGGAGATGCTTATCCTATAAGGCAGAAGGCCTACCGTCTACCGCTAACCAAGCAATATGTGGTCAAGAACCAGGTGAAAGAAATGCTTGATGCGGGCGTCATAAGACCATCGTCATCCCCGTGGGCGTCGCCCATTACTTTGGTTCCTAAGAAGGACGGTGACACACGGTTTTGTATTGACTATAGGAAATTGAATTCGGTATGCCGCAAGGACAGTTACCCGCTACCGAATATCTCTGATATTTTTGATTCGATGCGAGGCACAACGATATTTTCTACTATGGACTTGAAGTCTGGATATTGGCAGATACCAATGGCCAGCCAAGACATAGAGAAGACGGCGTTCGTTTGCAGCGAAGGTTTGTACGAATGGATTCGTATGCCGTTCGGTTTTTGCAATTCAGGTGCCGTATTTCAAAGGGCGATGAATGACATTTTCCGGGAATTTGTAGGAAAATGGGTGCATGTGTTCGTAGACGATATAGTCGTATATTCACGAAATCCAACGGAACATGCACAACACTTGCGTAAGGTCATGCGCAAGATTCGAGAGTATAATTTGCAAGTGAAAAAGAAGAAATGTGATTTCGCCAGTAAGTCAGTAGACTTGTTAGGATATCGCATTTCAGCACAAGGTGTAGCTCCTCAGGCTCAGAAGGTCAAGGTCATTAGAGAAATGTCTCCACCCCGAGATGTGGGTGAAGTGAGAAGCTTTCTCGGAGCTACGGGTTATTACCGATCGTGTGTACAAGGCTACGCCGAAATTGCAAAGCCTCTGATAGAATTGACCAAGAAGTATAAACGTTTTGAGTGGGGTAAGGATGAACAGCAAGCGTTCAAGAAATTGCAGAACTTGCTGTGTAGTGAGACGGTTCTCACATATCCGAATTTAAATGCCCCTTATAAATTATACACTGACGCGTCTAGTTATGCTATTGGTGCTATACTGGTACAAGACGATGATAAGGGTGTAGAGCGGGTAATTCAGTATGTGAGCTCTACTCTTAAAGATAGTCAGCTTAATTGGCCCGTAATAGAGAAGGAGGCTTACGCTGTGATCTATGCGTTGAAGAAGCTCCGCCCATATCTATTTGGCGCGCAGTTTACCGTGTACACCGACCACAAACCCCTCAAGAGTTTGTTTGTGGGTGAGGTGAAGAACACGAAGGTGCAGCGCTGGGCAGTTCTGATTGCTGAGTACGGATGTAAGATTGAGTACATCCAGGGATCAAAGAATATTCGAGCGGACATGTTGTCCAGGTTGCGTCGTCCTGTGGAGGTCGCCACGTTAGACACGGGCGATTATGTCATACCCGAGGTGGACGAAGGTGTGTTACCACACGTCCCTCTGGAGGTGTATGACGTACCCTACGACGAATTACGTACCGAACAGACCAAGGAATACCCGGAGTTGTTCAAGAACACACCGGAGGAGTATATGGTCAAAAACGGTATTTTGTATTCCTTAGTGACACCTTCAGCGTTGGACGCTGAGTACCCCAGAATCGTATTACCTGCCCTGTTCCGTGAGAAAGTGCTCCGGAAGGCTCATGAAAGAGCCGGTCACCAAGGTCTGAAGAAGACCATCGGCATGGTAAGGGATTCTTTTGTGTGGACGTCTTTAAGGAAAGATGTGGTTCGTATGCTTGAAACGTGTACAACGTGCCAGGTCAACCGACCCGTCACTACACGACCACAATACAGTGAGATGCCCATGGCTAATTATCCGAGTCAGATAATTGGTATGGATTTGATCGGTCCACTGTTGGAGTCAAGCAGAGGTAATGTGTACATCATGACGATAATTGATCACTGTTCTGCATGGGCAGAAGCATACCCAATTGCTGCCAAGACATCTCAGAATGTGGAAGACAAGTTCTTTAATGAGTATGTCGCTCGTCATGGTGTCCCTGAAATCTTAATAACGGATCAGGGTAAAGAATTTTGTTCAAACAATCTGGAAGAACGATTTAAGGAACACGGTATCGATCATAGAAGATCGAGTCCATACCATCCGCAAACGAATGGACGAACCGAGAGGTTCAATCGTACGCTCAAGGAGCTAATCCAGAAAGGTGTGAATAATGAATCCCGTGCATGGGAGGACGAACTGGGCGCGGCTTTAACAGCATACCGCAGCTCTCGTCACTCCACGACTGGATATACGCCATTTTATCTGACGTATGGTCGTCGTGCAAGGCTTCCGTTAACTGTCCCACTGGATGCCACGCAGGATCTGGGTGAAAGACTTACGTGTCTTAATAATGCCTTGCTGCGAGCTCGTGGAGAAACGGCTAAGTCTCGGGAAGTGCACCGAGAACAAATTAACAAGCGTGCAAACGCTGGTGAATTCAAGGTGGGCGATTCGGTGGTCGTAAAAGCTGAGGAGAGGATGAAATTGACCTCTCGCAGTGACCCGGAGTACGAAATCTTTAAGATCAATGGTCCCGTGGCTCATGTCCGACATCAAAGATCTGGGAAAGTGCGCGTACTTAATATATCCAAGATACGTGTAGTGGACTCAGAAATGTGTTGGGACAAGGTCCGACCACGCCCTATTCGTAACCCTGCTAAAGGTACGAAAGCTAGCCATCACCCTCGAGTGATAGTACCCGAGTCCAAACCATTGCCGGTAAACGACTCCGGTGCGACATCGAGTAAGCGAGCTCGTAGGAAGCGACCAGCTTCTGATGAAGAGCCGAGGGTGCGCAAGGGTGGTAAGGGGGTTGATGTAAATATAGATCAACCTCGTACGAGTCAGAATCGAAACCATGAGTCACCAATGGAAACCCAAGTGACTCCTCGTACTGTAATGATGGACACCTCGGAGGATGTACCCGAGCCTGCCAATGAGCCAATGGAAACGCTTCCATCTCATCCCTACTTTCTGCGCAAGCGCAGTCTCGCTCATGATGTCTACTCAGACCCTAAGAGACTCAGGATTGGCGCGTTTGGCCGTGCTCGATATGATGATTTCATCGGTCGTATCGAAGCAGTTATAAGGCGACGTGGCCAGAGATAATTTTAATCCCTTCATCATCGCTGTACGAGTAGCGTAGCATAAGTCTAGCATCATGTATACATTACAGTGGGGTGTGATAGTGATGGTAGTAGGTATAGTACATAGCGTCTGCCGAAAGTCTAGTATTCATAAGTTACCAAATGGTGTTATGATAACCGATCACCAGGAAATATCATTAATACGGGCGGAATGGACGGTAGTGGTGTCCATAGACCATCCATATTTGCCTACCGAATTTCTTTACCAAATGATAAAAATTCGTGCGCTCGTGGCGGATATCGGTCTGAAGACTTCTTTAAGCACCAACGACATTATAGGACTCCAACGCCGAAGTGATGGCATCAGGAAGATTGCCGTAGGTACACAACAAACAATGCAGAAGCGTAATCTTAGGCGAAGGAAACGGGGACTATTTAATTTTGTGGGTGACATAGCGTCATCTTTATTCGGAACTGCTACATCCGGCGACATAGAAGCGATCCGGAATGTAGTGAAGGAAGCGATGAGGAATGTAAACAGACTGGTCCATTTCTCTAGCAAGTTGGCGTCACACGTGAAACTTGCTTTTAAGGCAATAGACGCCAATATGGATAGAATTAACGATGTAGCGGATAGTTTGGTAGAGTTAACCGGAAATGTTAGCCGACTATTCAGGGTACAGGCAACGCGTCAGGTGGAACTGTATGCATTAGTACGTCTCGGAAACCTCATCGATGCAGCCGAGGATGTGGTAACGAGTTACCAGAAGGCTGCTGCACAATTTCATAGGCAAACGGCCTCACTCGAGCTGGGTAGATTGACGGAGGAGTTATTCAGCCCTAAGGACCTGGCCGAAGTGGCTAAGCAGGTCAGAGTAGGCAACCGTTTAATCCGTCCATACCAATGGTACTACCGAAACGTAGTAGCATATCCCCTGTGGAGGGACGACGAAAGACTGCATTATATAGCTACATTACCCTTAATCGACGGAGGACAGTATATAGAGTATGGGCTGCATTCATGGCCCGAACCATTGATCACGAAGGGTTACTATATGCAGGTATTAATAGCTAGAACCAGTATTGGACTTGACACTAAGACGGGTTGGTATTTTACGCCATCTGAGTGCCAAGGGAGTAAGCCCCGAGTATGTCACGGGCAATTAAGGGTCGATAAGACCCACGTGCCGTGCATAGTGAGTCTACTCACTAACACCACCGATAGTACCTGCAATATTAGACTGACTGAGTCCAACGAAACGTCTAGTAAAGTATTTGCCCATAAGAAGATAGGCGTGGTTTTGCAAACGTTCGGAGAAACAGTTGAGGTACACTGCGGCGGACGACTGACAGACCGGTGTGTAGTGAAGAATGGTGTGTTTGCTTTGATGTCTAGTGAATGTGATTATAGTGGCAAGGGTTGGCGATTTGAGCCAGTACAGTCTTATAGTAGGACTTACACTCGAGTCAGTCTGGCCATTGATATGCCACGGTTGGATGTGGCCGGGGTACTAAACCAATCAATGATAGTTGAGCAGTTAAGTATGCAAAAATGGGACCATTTGCAGAAGTCTAAGTACGTGCAGCTAGCACCCTTGTCTGCGGTCGACCCAGCGATGGTCGATGGCATGGGGGTACGGTCGTTTGTGTCGTATTCGACCGGCTCCTTCGTCGTAGTGATCGTAATAGTGGTGATATTATGGAAGTGTGGAATAATTTCACGCATGTGGATATGGATTAAATGCAAGCCACATGCGGCCCAGAGAAGTGCGCCACGGACTATTCGCCCTCTAGGACCCCGGAGACCTGCAGCCCTACCGGAGCCTATGAGGATGTCAGCCGGGTCGTCGCCTAATGCTGTAGCCAGGACTGAGATCGACCCGACGGCTGACGACTGGATGGACGTGGCAATTGACAATCCTAACATTCGTACATCATACGAGGATTTATCTTTGTAGCACGAACTTTATTATTGTGCCATGTATTAGTTGTAATAACATGTATTGTGGATGTCATTATGACCGTTGATATGACCTGTAATGATTTAACTGTAGGATTAGGGTTTGTAGTTTGCTTTATTGTTTAGCATTGTATTGATAAATGTAATATGTTCTATCATCAGTATAGTTTCGCTATTGCAGTGTTAACGGAGGACTCCGTTAGCTTGTGGACGTCAGTTACGTGTAACCCTGGTATAGCGTGGTTTGGTTGTTGATAGTGCACAACGAGTTAATTATCAATGTCTTAAGGCCTTAAGAGATGGTTAATTAACTTCGGTTGTGGGGCATGTGTAGATATCGGATTGTCTTATGGGAAGTCATGACCCCGGTAGACGTCTTATATTTGCAAGTAAGACCTCAGTGAAATTCTCATATTTGAAAATACCAGGGAATAGTAGCAGTAGCAATTAGAGAAGCAGTAGGATGCACTGGTTGACTTTGACCAGTGCTAGTAGTGATACAGTTTCGCGGAAATAGGATAGGTTTCGCAGAAATAGAATAGGAACCAGATTGAAACTGTAGTAGTATATTCACCATAATAAGCTAGAAGTTAGAATAGATTGAAATAGGAGCGGCGGTTCTGAGTTGGTGATATCTGTCAATAGTTGAAGATAAAAGTTGTTGCTGAGGGATCGGCATACACTTTTATGAAATTCAGCAGTCATTTAGGCCGTTAGTTTAGTAAATAATAGAGTGGTAAGAATAGATACGAATCAATGGGAATCGAGAGAATTATAGGAAACAGACTGACATGTAGTTGTTGACGGTCGGCATTCCGACTCCCTTAAGCAAGTACAACAACACCAGCTGGCAATGAGATCATACAGCTCATGTGCTTATTAACGTTCGTTTCCTACAGGCTTATCCACAATAGGCAAGGGACAGGACAGAGGCATTGTAGCGTCCTGTAGGAATTGATAACACAATCGAAATTTGTATATCAACTATATGTCTATCAAAGAGGGGCATGCAACAACAACACATTCCGTAATGTTGTTAGTTAGCTGACAGATCGCATCAAATCAGAACCAGATGGAACCGCTTTGTCAGCTTGAAGCGTAGTTATAACATGTTTAATAGTGAATCCCTGGAAGAGAAGCCCAGAGTTTGATTGGCCGGGATGACGTCATAATCAATGAGCATCTAGTCAAACTCTGTGGCAGAGAAACAAAAAGAACTAAGTTTCAGAGTGAATCGAAAAATAGGAGAACAGAGATTGGTCAGAACGACCAATAGAAATAGGTACGAACTTCTAGGAAGAGATAAGCAGATGTTGATTGGGGGACAAGAGTGTGTGAACCAATCAAGCTGTGGTTATAGCTACCTAGAAGGATGAAAGAAACAGAAACTATATATTACGATATATATAGATCTATATATCGTAATATGTATAGAAGTTAGGAAAATGTAATTTGTATATAATAGGCACTTTGTCTATTGATTCTTTAATCTTTTACCATCAGTGATTCGAGTAGGTATCCTTCTACCTCTGCGAGTTCGCAGCGCAGTATAAGCAGTAGTTTAGAATAGCAGTTGCTAGAAATCGTGTAAATTATTCTTAAAATATATACAGTTTAGCCTTTTATCTTCGGCAGCAAAAGTCGAATTTGTTATAAGTATATTAGTAATAAATAGCCATCATAATATAAGTAGTGAGTCGAAGTTGTATTTTACTCCAGGAGCACGAAACATCATCGTGCCTTACCTGAATCATTCTGATAAATCAGATAGGCCCGTATTGCTAACAAAATATCTTCACAAAATCGGAAGAGGCGAGCCAGCAATAAGCACCGCTACAGCGTCGGAAAGATAGATTGTCGCAGCAATCTATTAACCATCATAAGTCTTTCCGTAGTCGTAGTGGTCGTCATAATCCTGTGTAATCGGAGACCGAAAATCTTCAACATGCTTTCATATATCATCAGGATGGAGCACGATGATATAAGACTATTTTTACGTTTACGTTTTATTGTTTAGCTCATCGATCTTGGGATTGGTTCACCATATTGGTCTAACCTTGGTCACACGCTTGTCTCTATCGATGAGATGCAGCACTAAGATATAATACTATTGAGGTTATGGGGTCAAAGGTCATTGTAACGTTTGTATACAATTCAAATTTTGACAATAAATTTCTTCTGCTTAGCTCATTTTACCTTTATTCCATAATTTGCCAAGTTATTGGAACTACGCCTGGACATACAGTTATTTCAACACAGACATCTGAGGTCAAGGTTATTGTGCTCTTGATACACATCTAGATCCAAAATACCAAAAACATTCGCCAATATCCTGTCAGTATAACACAGTATTGCACTGTTTATTGCAATGTATCAAGTGTCGCAGGATTTTTACTACAGTAAATCTTACATTTACAATTCAAGATTACATTTTTCTATTTAACTTCTAACCACGACACACTGAGATATTCCCTTAATTATCTTTGGTGCCGTAACCAGGATGGAAGAATTAAGGAGACTAAGAGTAACACATTGTGGCCAAGCGACTACACGAATGAATCAAGTTTTAGCTATGCCCCGCCCATTCCTATCTGAGCTCTGTCAACGCGGTGTCTGTGTTGTGATCGACCGAACCCTGAACTCTCTCAATATTAATTTTCAGAAAACTATACAGGTAAGCTGTTGAATATTTTGAAATAAACTAGTTTCAAAGGATTCAACGGAATGTTTATTAAATAGTAAAGACATACAATTCGTACAGCCTGACGAACTATTGAGAGTTTATGATGGACTTAGATATATCATTCATGACGTATTTGATTGTGAGGTCAGCCTACACATGACTTAATTGATTATGACGTCATATGCTTGACTGGCAGATTGAATTCCTCTGTTGTGGGACAGGGCACCTAATCTCATGAAAAGTAGACCAATAGCAAATCAGCTAGTCATAGATTCAGTCATTTTGGACCCAAAAGTAAAAGGTCAAGGTTAGCCGTGAAATTATCAATTTTTGTTTTTATTTGCCAGAAACGAATGCCTGTTGACCTAGACAGTTCACTGGACATATTGGAAGTTTCACTACGATACCCAAGGTCATCCATTTAAGGAAACGTTCGAACCGCGACTCCCTCCCCCCCACCCCACGGGGTGTATCCCAAAGCAGCGGCTTGTCTATTGAGTCAAATGTCAAGGACATTTCTTAGTGTCAAGATCAACCTTTATGCCACCAATGTTAGAAGTTTCGATTTTAGCAGACATGAACTCCCCTTACTCACACCAGTTCACAATGATCATATTAGACGATACCGTATAACCTAGATCGGTGCCCAGACAGAGGTGTACACCGTTACAAGAAGTCGAAACGAAAAATCTATTTCGTCAAAATGTCTGCCAAAACTGTATTTTATCCGATCGACTAGAACCGTTATACACTCCTAGTCGCTATAATTTCTTGATTACGTCTACAGTTTATATTGGATTGTTCCACTCGATTTCGAGAATTCTAGTTTTCTTTACCAAATGCGTCTCTCATAGGAATATAGGAAATGTATGATAATAATATTTAAACTGCATTTTCTCATTAGGTTTTAAACCGAACGACTGGAAATATGGGTCCTATGGTGTCAATCGTAGTTTTTCCCAACAAAGTATTCCATGTTTTACACACTTACCCGTACCGACGATATTTTGTTTCTATTTAGCTCTCATCTGAAACATTCGAATAATTAGAATATTCAATCAATTATATTAATTATACGAATATTCGAAAACCGATTTGTATACGAATACCGAACATTAGACGAAAAGCTTAATTATTTAAAATCTCATTTAACAAGTAAAGCTTTATGTGCTAATGATGGCCTGCCTCTACTAAACACTAATTACTAATGCTCAACGATTTGGCCAACCGCATACGACTATTAAGATATTACAACCTTGTTCATGCTGATGGTAAGAAATTATGATCATACATCCACTCTTTAAATAATACATTTATCTCTAGGCCGACGTTACGTAAGGCATTGTATCCGAACTCAAGCTTGTTGTAAAAACATTTCGGCATTATATTTTGAATTTCAAGTTACAGTAACATTTGCTTAACATTGCGTGTATATATTTGATTTAAAAAAAACCCCATCTTTACATTATTAGTCAGTTACCTAATATTCCTCTGATCATTGTTGCCCCCCCCCACCCCCCGCCCCCACCTACCCACCCCACCCTCGGAGGATGAGCAAACTGGAGCTATAGTACAATTCAGCATCTGGCTATATTAGTGGCATGAATTATTGTTGCGTTATGACGTCATGCAGTGCGTGAATGGTATTCTGTTTTTGGTGATTGATAGCTCACCACAGATCATTCAGACACTACCATAGAAATGAGATGGAAGGGAAACACTGGTGCTTGTAAAACTGACGTCATATCGTGAATTTTATGGCGTGCCACAATTCATGACTGTAACCGAAATTTTAACGACGATAGAATTTGTAAAAATCTGTCACGTTCTTTTTAATTTATAAAATATGAAACAATCTTTTATTTTAGTGGTCTTTATTGCGAGCTATTTCTTGGTTATGATCCCTTTTGACATCTCATCACCTGGGAAATACGGCCCCTTCATTTGCCTTGTGTTGTTAGATCTGCAAGCATATATCTACAGAATGCACTCGAACAAAAATTGTACTGTAGCGTTAAGTAGGAAAAAGGCAATGATTCAGATTCCTTCAAACTGCCATTCTACGTGTAGTGTTTTGACAGCATAATTCACTATGAGAGGATCTGACATTTTAGCTACATCATAGTCTAAGTGCAGGAGGCCGGTTAACTATCTATTTTCAGGATGGCATACGGACATAGCACTTCACGCATGTCGTCGATAGCGTAGTCAGCACCAGGAAGCTGTATATAGTGTCACAGAGCCAGTGCATGTCGTCGATAGCGTAGCCAGCACCAGGAAGCTGTATATAGTGTCACAGAGCCAGTGCATGTCGGCGATAGCGTAGCCAGCACCAGGAAGCTGTATATAGTGTCACAGAGCGAGTGCAATCAGATATGGACTATATGGAGTTTTATATTGTAATTTACTGGTCGCTTGAAAAAGATTGTCAAATGATGATGGCACTGTTCACAGGCTAAGCAATGGTTTGCCCTCAACCATGGTTCTGTCAGCATTTCTGTTCACATTTCTGTCGACTCAATCAGCACAGGTCACAGTGGTTGGTTTGATAGTCACCAAATTGCAAAAGCAATGGAGCTGTGCCATTTTACATATGTACGAACGTTGGACAATCAAGTGTCGTTGAGCACTTCCTAAGCTGTTCTCTAGTGAATCATGAGTCACAAGGACGCAACGGGTGGCATGGTCGATTGGATGTTCATTTGGCTTTTCTTAAAATGGCGTTTTGGAAGGTATGTTTACACCTTTCTGGTGTACAATTTGTTCGGAATTCCGAACTTTAAAACCGTTTTGAAATCGGCTTAGTATTTACTGAGATATTTAGGATTGAAGTTTTCCGGCCGCGCTTGGGAGGTATTTCTAGGAAAATGTCTGACGCACCAGACAGAGTCATGTAACCAGATTCCTTCTCCATCCCGAGCGTGCTGATTGTATCTTCATCTTCGAGCATGCCTTTCCAAAAATTAAATGCAGCTCAGTGAAAATGAAGTTCTTTCAGCAATTCCACGCGTGTGCATGCACACATTTTTATAAGTTTTCGATAGTGAGGTACTGGCGAGCCGTTTCATCCGAGTAAAAAACAGCAACAATTTCGTATTACTGTTAACATCTTCGACTGCCCTCAGCGTGGACACCCTTGCACCAGCGAAATTGTCATTGTTAGAACTAATCAAGTCTTAGTATAGTTGAAAACCATTCATCGGAACGTTTTCCCAAATGTCTGTAGAAATTCGTTGATTATTTATTCAGATCAGAAACTCGTAGGTTAGATATTCTAGAGCAATTAGTTCCTCACTAATTCCATTGCCATTTGGGACGCATAATAGGATAAATCGGTCTCTCAAGTAAATCAGAGCAGAAGCGTATCCGTTAATCTTGGAATTACAACAGCAGGGTGGGTTTTATATGGGTAATTCTGTCAATGTTGTACACTGGTTACGTAATTTTATAAGTCGTCCTGGTTCACGTTTCAACGTTTTTTGATCACCGTTTTGGGTAGCGACACCCTCCGCCCAGCCTTTTACACTGCCACCGCTTTACGTAGATTCCAGATTCAGTTTGACTTAAGATGTCCCTTCCCGTTTAGTTTCTTGAGTTGTTATCTGTTATTGCTCACATCGCAGTCTAAGACCGGTGTGAGTACTGCGGTTGTTGCCGTCTGTCTGTCTGTCTGTCTGTCTGTCTGTCTGTCTGTCTGCCTGCCTGCCTGCCTGCCTGCCTGCCTGCCTGCCTGCCTGCCTGCCTGCCTGCCTGCCTGCCTGCCTGCCTGCCTGCCTGCCTGCCTGCCTGCCTGCCTGCCTGCCTGCCTGTTTATCCGAACGATATCTCAGGAATCTTATAAGGTAGAATCACCAAATTTGGTACATTCTTTGATATTATGAGTGGCTAGAAAATCTTTTAGGTTGGGGTCACAAGGTCAAACATCGAGGTCACGGGGTCACTCAGTGCATCCCAAATACACATTTTACACCATAAATCCGGAACGCAAGTAGGTAGAATCACCAAATTCGGCACATAGATTGTTCTTATGAGTGGCTAGGAAATGTTGTAGTTTGGAGTCACAGGGTAAAAAAATCGACGTCACGGGTTCACTTAGTGCATACGGGAATACACAATTTTAGCCATAAATCGCGAGTAGGTAGAATAAATAACTTTGGCACAAACATTGATATTATGATTGGCTAGAAGAATTGTTAGTTCGGGATAAAAAGGTAAAAAATAGAGGACAAGGGGTCACTTACACAATTTTAGCCATAAATCGGGAACACAACTAGGTAGAATCAACACATTCGCCACATACATTAATACTATGAGTGGCTAGAAGAATTCTTAGTTTGGGATCAAAGGGTTGAAAATCGAGGTCACGGTCACTTAGCGCATCCCGAAATATACACGTTTAGCGATATATCTGGAACACAGATAGGTAGTATCACCAAATTTAGCATATCGTATTAGAGGTGGCTATAAGTTCTGAGTATGAGGACAAAGCACGAAATAACTAGGTCACGGGCCATGAAGAGCATACAGGAATGCTACGACAGCTTATAATTGATTGTAGTTTGCGGTCAACCGATCAAATATCTAGGTTACGGTCGCCACTAAATGCATTGCTAAGACAGAGCGCAAAGGCGTGAGTCAGCATCTCCCTCGAGTGCATTCAAGTTTCTTATTTGTTCTTTCTTTATTTCTTTTGTTTTGTCCATGACACGAGCCATTTACAGAATATGTGTATTCCAAATACAACATTGTTTCTCCCATTCATAATTTACACCCGACCTTTATCAGGACATCCAAATTAGCCTTATTCAAGGAGAAAAAACGCAACGTTTACATTGTATCCGGGTTAGCCAGTTCTTTGTCACCTGGAAAAGGAACCTAAGTGCCAAGCTTTATTTTATACTTATGATGTATTCGTTATAAGCACCTTATTATTTACCATTATATTATTTCGAACGAATTGTAATTATCCTCATTTCAATACATTTTGTTATTCTTTCACTGTTGACCAGCATTCGTGTTGCGTAAAACTCTCGACGTGATGGATGGGGAAGAGAAGGGGAAGATTATTTCTGGTCCACCCAGCGCCAGGGTTTTAGAAGTGGAGCTTCTGACGTCGCAATCGAGATAAATCTTTTAGGAGCAAATTCGCCCCATCGGAAACCAAGGTGTTCTGCCATACCGATACGTGGCCGGCAATTGCCTATAGCCGACTATCGGCCCATCCTTACGAGAACCCAAGCCACCACCCCACCCCACACACCCCACCCCGTGGTGGCGGACGGCATGTGTGTCGGACGCGTCGTCGTCGTCTGACGAGAGCGGCGCCTCTCTTTCTGGCAGCGGCTGGGATCACCGCGTGGCCAAAGTGGAGCGGCGGGTGCGACGTGGGCCCAGCATGCTACAGTATGGTACAGGCAGGTCAAGAAAACCACTGAACCATTCTTTGTATCATGCTAGCCAATCTTTATACCAACCGAATTAAATATAGGGAACAGCTAAATAATTGTGATAGAATAACGTGATCATGTCCGGTGCTGACCTCTCTGCCATCCAGAATTGACAGATCGGAGAACACTACTAGGCCTTAACCCGTGATCATTCTAACCTATTATAATAGGATGGTCATTCTGTTTCGATCACCCATTTCGTATGCACGTGTTTCAATATCCGTCTATATTAAATCTGTATCAGTTTTAATTAACTTTATGTTTGTAATACGGCCATGCCTTGTAGAGCAGATAGACCCATAGAACACAATCACGTGTCGATTGGTGCTGCTGTATCCGCCTGAATTGTGACTAAGAAGATGTGCATTGTATATAAATTCAACAAAACAGAAATTCAGAAAACCGTTCTCAATTTTCTGTGTTCGATTGGACGATCACTCCCAAGGCTAACAATTGTACGGGATGGAACCTAAGATTGGAAACTGATATGATGTATCGGGTTCATTTATAGTAAACGTGTCTAGAACCAAAACAAGTAGGTAATCAGCATGTTACATCCTAAGGCATTAGATAGGCCGGTAGATGAAACTATAATCTGATCAGAAGAGCAGATCAAATACCGTTCATTTGCCTATACTTTTGTAATACTTTATTAATATACAACTTACGTTGGGACACTGTCACTGGTTCGTTTGCCCATAGGGTAATGTAAATGATTAAAATGATTCTGCTGTGTGTTCTTTGCCTTGTGATTTGCAGGAGAGGCAGCAAGCAAGATACCTTTGAAACACGAGGGGAGGATAGTATGTATATAATGTAATGAATAAGCCATGATAAAAGTGAGTATATTGTATCAAAGTGAGTATTAATGAGTCCAGTATATGGTCTACATGTGAAATCGTTAATTATCCCATGGAACCGTGTTTGTATCTTGGTTTGTGCAGGAAATATGCATGGATTTGGTATGCAAGCAAAGGTTACTTGTGATAGCCTGGTATCTAGGATGGCAGTATTGGGTGCACACAATACTATGTTCGCTCATTCTGGCGTTCATTCGCATAAAAAATCTTTTGGGAAATAGTATTCGGGAAAGATGTTCCTAAAAACCTGTAAACGATATCTTTTAATGTATTTGTCTGTTGTTGCTGCCAACCTGAAGCCATATATCAGGTTCTTGCCCGGTGACATGATAATCTGACCAAAACATTTAAAAATGCGACGATGAATGAGTAATAAAAGATGAATGAATATTAATGGATGAACGGATCACAAACAATGAATTGATAAGAAAGGGTGAATGGGTAATGAAGGATAAATGAAACAAAAGGATAGATTAGTAATAATGAATGAGTGCATAATCAAGGATGCACGAGTAATGAAGTTTGATGGAGAGCGGAGATATTATGAGCTAGCATCCTGGAACATCATACTATTGCATACTACTTAGATGAGAACATAACCTGATTTTTGAATAAAACGCACAATAATGCGGTTGAGCACAGATTGAAACTTCGGTATAAGAAGTTTCTGGGACATTGGTATTTAAGGACTAATAAATTGTGAAAAAGTGCTATGTCTCTATAAATTTCTGCCAGCTAATTCAAGCTATGACGTCATATGTGATACCCAGGAAGAGAAATGTTGATAAGCTAGCACATTTTAAGATAAGGAATATTCATACCTCTAAGTCTATCGTAGAGGCTATAATTATACTTTTGAAAACGTTACACAGTTTAGAGTTATGTTATATCAAGCAGCATAATGGCATAGGCGTTCTCCTGTAATGGTGTAGTGTATAAATATTGTTAAAAAGATTCTTTCCACTATTTCTAGATTAAATATGATTGCAGATTGTATTTGTGCTGAATTCATTGATAATTACCTGATGTTAAAGAATTATAACATTGTTTCTATGTTTTATCTTTTCACAGGATACGGAGTATCCTAGGGGAAGCAGGGGATAATATGGTACAGAGGACTGGAGAGCTGCAGCACGCACGCACGCACGCACGCACGCACTCACGCACTCACGCACTCACGCACTCACGCACTCACGCACGCACGCACGCACGCACGCACGCACAAAGACACACACAAGAACCCACAACTGACCACATGGACAAGGAATATATACAGCACCCTCCAGACAGAAATGGATATACACACACGCTCATAAAGGAGCACACAGAGGACCCCAGGCACGCGCGCATGGGACAGTCACACCACATGCATGAATAAATGTACACTCCACGCTCACAAATATACACACAAGTGAACTAACATACATCGGCAGTGACACCCATCGCCATTGACTTACACACACTACTACAGATTATATACACCTTAGGCTTATACGAAAGATGATCGTCGAATATATTGTGTCCACGCTTTAATGTTGTACTTAATCTATACATATGTACTGTGCATACTGAATGTGCTGTCACGGTCGGGTGAAACTGTTTGTCACCAAGGTTTGTGACTATGGACTGACGCCACATGTTTCTAATAGAACATTGGACGGCAGTCAGTTGGAGTTTGTCGTTGGGCACGGTCACTTGTTGTTTTGGATAGTTAGTCACACTCCACGACGTGAATATCAAACTATGGATTGTGGCCAACTGTGCAAACGAACCAGTGAAGGTGTTCCAACGTCAAACTCCAACTGGAATGGGAATGAGTTTAGCTTGATCACACCGGCTAAGACATCGCGAAGGAAATCTCATTGCAGTTGAAAAAAGTTCCGCCACAGAACACATCCACTTATCATCATCGTCATCGTCATTGACACCGCCACCACAGCCGCCACCACGACGACTACCACCACCGCCACCAGGACCACGACCATCGCCACCACTACTACCACCAGCACCGCCATCGCCGCTGTCGCCACGCCGCCGCCACCGCAATCGCCACCACCACACCCACCACCACCACCACCACCCTCATCATCATCATCATCATCATCATCATCATCATCATCATCCAGGTTCACTGTATAAGCCAGTGTTCCAAGTTCCCTATCTATGCCAAGGAGCCAGGTAACCTGCATTGTATAGAGCCAAGTTCCCTGCTTAGATCATGAAGCCATGCACCTGGGCTTGATATAGCCCAGTTTTCGGATTTCACAACGCGTTCCAATCGATGACCTTACCCCAATGTTATCCATCATAATATGTAGTCTATCTTAGCGGTATGACTTTCCATTCGTTTCCACCACAGAACGCATCCATGAAAGCCTATAATACTGGGCTATGTTTATTAAAAAGCGCATCGTGCGCCTGGATAACAAGACAGGACAAGTCGGCGTCCTTTCTTGTAAGCTACGCACACGCCTGCCTAACAAATCAAACGTCAAGCTGTGATCATTTTATATATATATCAAACCACAACGATACAGATTTTTAGTTCATAATTAAGTGGTGGAATTATCAAAATAGGCCTATGTTTATTGCGTTTATAACGCATCTTATCTCTGAGCCTTTTCGAAGCCGGTAAACAGTAACAAAATTCTTAAGCCTATTAATGAATCTAATTTGTCAGTAAGATATATTTTTTACGTCATAATGAATTACATCACATGCATGTTGACAATCAATTACATTGTGACTGACATATCTAAGTCCGTGATGAACGCTTAATAGTCCGTTAAACATTATGTTGGATGATTTGGAACCGATTTGACTGGGCGCTGTTGCTGTGATAGGTAGCAAAGTCCTCCATTCGAGACGGTTTCAAAGTCTTCAATCAACTTACATACAGTACAGCACAGTATAGGTATAGATTTCTGGAAATTAAGAATCAGATTTAGGGACTTCCCTGTTTAATCGATCCCAACGCAGGCAAAGGTGGGTGGAGGTTAGCTTAGACTGAATTATTCCATTGTAACGAATACTACGCGGGGTTTGACCGGAAGTGGTTGCTGCATAAGGCAGCAATATATTTCCGACAAATTAGTATCAAAATATAAAATCAAGGTATAAAATAATTTACATAAGCAATTGTGCTGAGCCCTTGTGCTGAAATGGTGGTGTTTATATGCCTAACTTGATTGCTATGCGTTAGATTTCTCATTATTAAATTATACTTAAATGCTTACCGCACACGCACGCAGGGGTGAGTAAGTAACCTGCAGGCTGACGTCACAATAAAAAATGCAGAAAAATATGACGTGCCTATCTCCCTCATGAACATTTGAAGTCCCCTGCCACATGTACCAGTAATGTGTAGGCCGTGTTCTCATTGGAGACTTAATCAGGAGTAACGCCATACCTCAGTATTGCGGTACGCCGGTTAAATCTCTAGTGAGAACAAGGACTTAGTTAGATGCCATAGGCAACAACATCAGCCCGGTTAAATCAGTTCCAAAATATTCAACAACTCACCAGTATAATTACCTTGCGTTTGCGTCTGTCTGTCTGTCTGTCTGTCTGTCCGTCCGTCCGTCCGTCCGTCCGCCTGTCCGTCCGTCCGTCCGTCCGTCCGTCCGCCCGCCCGCCCGCCCGCCTGCCTGCCTGCCTGCCTGCCCGCGTGCGTGCGTGCGTGCGTGCGTGCGTGCGTGCGTGCGTGCGTGCGTACGTGCGTGCGTGCGCATGTGTGCGAAATTACGTAAATGTATGTGTTTGTTCGTGTCTATGTGAGTGTTGTGACGATTGGATTTGTTGAACTAGGAATGTAGGTGAAAAGCAAATAAATTATAATAATGTTATTTGTAGTATTATTCATTGTAGTATTATTCATGCAACATTTTAGTATTTTTCTGTATTTGTACAAACTTATAGTGTGTATTATTATATAGTATTGTACCGTACAATACGGTAACATATTATGTTTGAGGGCCTCGTTAACATCAGGCAACTGACGACTTACTCTCGTGAAATAAAGATTATTATTATTATTATTATTATTAATATTATTATTATTAATATTATTATTATTATTATTATTATTATTATTATTATTATTATTATTATTATTATTATTATTATTATAGCAATGCTTCAGAATAACTGGTATTGTTACAATACAATCATACTTTACATCTAGCATAGTGTATAGTAAAGCTGCATCTATGGCTGAGTACGCGGTGTTCCAGGAAGCCATACTGTTCAAAGCCTTAATGCCACCTACGCCTGTTTGACTGAATATTCTGACACACGATACTGAGATCTCACCCGAAATATGGCAAACCATATTGTCCAAGCACTATAAGATAATACTATTATTATAATAATGTTCTGACATGGATAAGGCCACGAGCAATCAAATTAGTAGCGATATGATGGCTGGAACCGCGCAGTGGGAAGTTGTTTGTGTGAAACATACACTATAGACATCACCATCTTCAAGGTGAAGAGTTCAGGGGTGGCCTATAGACCAGTACATGTGAGAATTATAAGATCAGACATTCGCCTTAAGATGTTGACATGTGTTGTCACTTTCTATTCGTCACAAGGGCGAATAGTGATACATGGGATCTGAAATGTACCACTAATTACTAAGAAGACACGTGGTATTTAACTAGCAAACATGCATCAGCTAATTGGTAATTTGTAAACATCACCCCGCCCAGCATAAAGATGCCCTCGTGGAAGCATGTACAGCACGGCTACATTCCATGGATGCGCAAGATGGTTTAGACATGTCTAGGAATATGCTCTATATGCATGTAACCGGATCAGCCGGATAATTAGTTTAGTTTGGGTAAATTCCCTTGTACGGATGATCGCTTTGCACAGTTGTACAAACAGCTACGTCGAATTTTTACAAATGACCCTTTTCAAGTTTATCTATCCATCATATGACGTCGTAATCTACTAAGTGACGTGAATGCTGACGTCATAATCACGACGTCGTGAATGATTCGAACTAGTCCGTTTTAACGCTTATTATTTCGGCGCGCTGTACGAATTGTATGTCTTTGCTATTTAATAAACGTGCTGTTGAATATTCTGAAACTGCTTTGACTGGGCGCTGTTGCTGCCATAGGCAGCAACATCACCCGGTCGAATTAGTTTCAAAATATTCAACAGGTTTCCCAGTACAGTTTTCTGGAAATTGATAGTCAAGAAGTTCAGGGATCGATCGATCGATCCCAACACGACAGAGGTGTGGGCGGAGATTAACTAGGGATGGGCGGGCCATAGCTAAAACCAGAAATGTCCATTGGCATACCCATAAGAATATATTCCTGCACTGTCTACGCGCATCATTGCATTGCTAATGGCTCCCAGCCTTCGTTGAAACTCGTTGCTTGGACGACCTACCGACTCCATTTCAAGATACTGATACTGAATAAACAGTGCTTCGTATTTTGAAAACGGAGAGCCGTAAGCTGTTGCTGCACTAAATATCATTCCAGGGAAATTTCTGGCTCTGAAATAAAAGTATATTCAATTAAACCTGGAGATAAAAATAGAATAACCGTCGCCAAATTCAGAACAAGTCACCCTGGATATAGAACATGGAAGATGGGAGGACGCCGACGCCGACGCCGACAACGACAACGGCGGCGGCGGGGGTGGGTGGTGTTGTGGGGATGGCGACGTGGGCGACGGCGGGGGTTGTCGTCGTCGTCGTCGTCGTCGTCGTCGTCGTCGTTGTCGTTGTTGTTGCTTAGGAAAATGAAACGTTATATTTGTAGACAATTGATAGCTTCAGGGCTCTATGTATATCAACTATCAATATTTAATTGGTTTTAATGCATGAATACAGAGTGGGAGGTACCTAGCTACATTGAGACGGCAGATTGATGGTGTGAGATGTACCAGTATATGTTTTGAGACTGCAGGTTGATCGTATGAGATGTACCAGTGTGTGTTTGGCGGTGGTAACATTATTGTCATCCCTCAATATGCTCATTGGGATAAATGCGAGGATCGGCAAGAAAGAGTTCAGCAGTTCAACATCTCTTGCTACGCACGGGTTTCAAGTGATCGATCCCATCTGTCCATCAAATGTATGATGCCATAATCAATCACCCGCAGGTAGGCTGACGTCACACCCATAATACGTGATAGTGTGTCTGAGCTCGTCGTGAGAGTTAATAGTCCACCAAGTGCACAAATTGTATGTCTTTTCTATTTAATAAATATTTTGTTGAGTATTTTGAAACTAATTTGGCGTCCATAGGCACAAACAACACGCATTCAAATTTCAAAATACTCAACAGCTTGCTTTTAATTGTTTTCTTAAAAGTGGGATTCAGGGAGCTCGGAGTTCGATAGATCCAGACATGGGCAAATCGTGAGCGGAGCATATCTAGAGATGGGCGTGGCATAGCTAAAAGTGGATTCATCAATAGATAACAATAGCAGACTATTTAACAATGCTGGTTTGTTGTCTCTTCATAAATGCAGCTCAAAGCATCTTTTATAGAGCAGTTATTGAATACAAAACGATCAATGGACAGTTCCAGTTTTAGCCATGCCCCGCCCCGCCAATCTTTAGCTAAGCTGCACCCACACCTCGCTCGTGTTGGAATTTATCGATCGATCACTGAACTCCCTGACTCAATTTTCAGAACACTATGCAGGTAAGTTGTTGCATATTTTGAAACTAATTTGACTGGGCGTTGTTGCTGCCAGCAACAGCGACCAGTAAAATTGGTTTCAAAATATTCGACAAAATGTTTGTTAAATGGTAAAGACATACAATTCCTACAGCATTTAATACGGACTAAATCGTGTCAGTTATGCTGTACTTGGTAATGATGTCATCATATACGTCATGTAGTAGATTATGACGTCTTATAACGCCATATGATAGATGACAAACACAGGAAAGGTCTATGGTTTACTGGTTCATGAAAGGAGGTAAAAATGACGGCGGATTACTCATAGCCCGCATACATGATCGAGTCAGCCACCCGCTGATACACGTGTCAGTGAGCTGTCCGGGAGGCAGTGATAATGGTAAGGGTATCAGCATGACTTAATTAGACTATAATATGGAACAATGGCTGAAACAACCATCTGCTCCCTGTAAACTGTCTTATCTGACACTTCATCCCGAAAATAACAAAATACAAACAATGATGGACAACGTAGTACATAGCGCGTTGAATAATTTGAAATTAATATGGCTGGGGCTTCTGTTACAAATGGCGGCAACCCTTTCCAGTTAAGTTGGTTTAAAATCTGCACAAACCTTTCGATATGGTTGTTTGAAATTGAAGAATTCAGTTTCTCATTTAATGATATGAGGTCACAATCAACTACGTCATGAATGACTAAATTTAGTCCGTCTTAAACGCTTAATAGTCCACCAGGTTGTACGAATTGTATGTCTGTACTAATTAGTATTTAATAAACATACTGTTGACTATTTTGAAAATAATTTGATTGGGGCGCTGTTGCTGCCATTAAAATACTCAACAGTTTACCTGTATAGTTTTCCTGAAAATGCGATTCAGAAAGTGCATGGATCGATCGATCCCAACACGGGTGCAAAGCGTGGGTGGAGCTCAGCTAGAGATGGGCGTGGATTAGCTAAAACTGGATTCCTCCATTGAGATTCTGGAATGTTATGATGCAGAAAATACATCGTTAGACTTTTTCTGCTCTGTGAAGATAATATCTTAACCCTTTAACCCTTGAATTTTCAATTTTCTCATAGAAAATGTCCATTTGTAGACAAAGAGAAGACTATTTTTGAGAATTTAGCACTGGAGTGACTGGCTCGGTTATCGCGCCAGTCATTCCAGCAGTAAATTTTCAAAAATAGTCTTCTCTTAGTCTGCAGATGGACATTTCTCAAGACCACTACAAAAGCCGTTTTGAGCTGATATGAGTGTTACGGGTTAATGAGATATGACAACCCAGCATATCTTTCATTAGTATACCATGTAATAACACGCCATTTATCGTGTCAATATGACATGACATACTGACAATAATACACAGGCAGTTTGACTACGTTGTTATAAGCGAGTGACTTGTAAGACATCTTACTACAAAACGAAACTGAATCTATGTTTTTATTTTGAATAAATGTTAGATTGCGGGAAGAATTTACTTTGAAGTAACCATATGTAAACGTGTGTGTGTTGTAATATTTAAGGCGTTTATATGCTAGTTCCCAATGCTAGGGTCTAGACTCACGCCTGGCCTTTATGGTTTCTGTTGAATTCTTGTGAATTCTTGTGACGTCGGTGTGTGCATTAGCTTGTGTCTCTGTGTGTGTGTGTGTGTGTGTGTTGATCGTTGTCTCTCGATTTTGTCTCATGTTGCTGTTCTTGTCCATGGCTTTTCTGTTGCTCCTCGTGCTTGGGCGTGGGTGATGGCGATGGCCTAACCTGGACCTAACTGGGGTGGGGAAGGGATGGGGTAGGTGCTGGGTCGGGGGAGGGGGAGTAGGTGCGTACGGTCTTATGACCTGATGTACCCGGGGGGGGGCTTTAGGTCAGAGACCTCACCGGCCCCTTTGGGGGGAGTGGGGAGGTTGGGTTGTGGGGTCTTTCGGGTCCTGGGACCCATTTGCTCTTCTGGCCATCATCCGAGCAGGCACCAGCGCGCACTTGTTTGATTTTGATTGGTTAGGTAGCCCGTATGGTGACTGTGTCCGTCCGAGGACGAACTCGATCAGTCATCCGGGTTACATCCCTCCATAGTCCCATCGAAAAGTCCGAAAGATTCTAATTCTAACAATTTTGTTTTGTTTTTGTAATCCGTATGTTGTGTGGTTCCATCCGAGGACGAATCCATTCAGCATCCGGTTTACTTTGATTATGCAGAGATTTTTTTTCCCCTACCTAAGCCTAGCTCACGTTCGCACAGTGATGGGCACTGTATGACGGGACCTCAATTTAAAGTCCCATCCGAGAAGACTGAGCAAGTGGGGCCAAGTACATTGCTTAAGCGTACTCCAGCAGCTTGCTGTGCCCAGAGTTGTCAGTCAGTCTGTCCATTTGTTGTTTGGTTTGTCAGTCCGTTCGACAGACCAGCATACCTGCCTATGGGCCGCGAATGAGATGGACACACGTCCATTTTCCTCGCGGTCCGCCAGCAGGCAGGCCCATCTGTTGTTCTGTTGTCCATTCCAGTCTTCCATCTGTCTTTCTGACCGTCTGTCATTGTTGTGTTCGTTGCTGCATTTTAGCTCCAGCTCCAGCTCTGGATCTGAAAGAAAAGGAGGGGAACAATGCTGAAAGAAAAAGAAGGGGAAGACAGACATTGTGGACAGGTGTTTTGGGGCATGTACTCACATACTCTGGGTCATCATTCATGACAATCTCACGATCCTTAAGTGGAAAAGTCAAGCCAGATAAAAAGTTTTCAAGAATTTAATAACAATTCATAGAATGTCATCACAAGTAACATACTATATAGGCCATGCATACAGCAAATCATTCGCTTACACGTATTTCCCCTCGGACCTGACACCTCATGCGCCTAGGGGAAAAAGTGTGATGCGATTCCCCTCGGACCTGACACCTTATGCGCCTAGGGGAAGTGATTTGCGTTTCTCCTCGGACCTGACACCTCACGAGGGTGGTGAGGCAGTAACTGCTGCAGTGACCATAGGGGTCGGTGGTGGGGTGGCAGTAGATGCGGCAATGGCCGTAGCGGTCGATGGTGGGAAGGCACTAAATGCCGCAGGAGAGGCCGGGGATTGGAAGGCAGTAAATGCCGCGGGACAGGCCGGGGTCGTAGAGGCCGCAAAAGAGTGCTTCTTGCGCCATCTCACGTGTTTGCTTTTTTGACATCACAGATAACATACTGTATAGGCCATGCACACAGCAAATCATTCGCCTCCACGTATTTCCCCTCGGACCTGACACCTCATGCGCCTAGAGGAAATAGTGTGATGCGATTCCCCTCGGACCTGACACCTCATGCGCCTAGGGGAAGTGATTTGCGTTTCGGACCTGACACCTCGTGAGGGTTGTCTCAGTTGTTGTTTCGGTCGGTGTCTTGGGCTAATCAGAATGTGTTCTGATTATGTGATGTGTTTGTCCGATGCAAGCACGAACTTGATTAATTCGTGGTTGATCTGTCGGTCACGCATCGCTATAATGTCTTCTACAGGGTCAAGATTGAGGTTTCCCTTTCTCAGCGTATTGATGAGTTCCTTTCTAATGTCTGTATATTCAGTGCACCGTAGGAAGAAGTGGTCTAGAGTTTCAGTCTCCTTGCAGGCCTCACATTGGTCTGTGTCTGACAGGTTGAGTTTTTTTCGTATCTGGTTAACGCTGATCCGACCCATTCTGATGTGGCGTAATACAATGTCGCCTTGGCGTCCTGGGATGTGGTTTTGGTATTTGCGTTTGACTCCTGGGACGACTCTGTACAGGGATCTGCCGGTTGTGCTTTCGTCCCATTGTCTTTGCCATTTGCTGTTGATGTGCCTTTTGACCAGGGCGTTTGCTTCGGACTTTGAGAGTCCTATGCTGGTCAGAGTTCCATCTTTGAGCGCTTGCTTGGCTGCCTCGTCCGCCTGTTCATTGCCTTTAATGTCAACATGGCTTGGGACCCAGTCGATGTCCACGGTTTTGTTGTCAGTCACCGCAGTTGCATACAGCTGCCGGATTTCCTTGATTAGGTTGTCCCTGCTCTTGCTGCTGCTAGATTTGAAGGTCTTCACCGAGCTTAGTGAGTCTGTGAGTATAACGTATTTGCCTGGATTAGCTGTTTTAATCCATTCTAGAGCCTTTTTAATTGCCACCAGTTCGGCTGTGAATATTGGCAGGTGATTCGGGAGCTTGTACTTGAGGACTTCTTCCTGGTCGCCTATGACTACTCCTGCTCCGTATTCGCCGGAGTTGGGCATTTTGGAGGCGTCGGTATAGATTTTTATGTGCTCCTTCCATCTGTTGTCAATGTTTTCCAGAGCATAGCTCTTGATTAGCGCTTGTGGATCTTTCTTGCTTATCTGTGAGGATAGGCTGTCATGCGCCTTGATCTGCGGAAGTAGCCATGGCGGGTCAGGAGCCGGCCTTGAGCTTTCTATTTCGACGTTTACCAGTTCAGTGGCACTGGCGAGCTCTGTCATTAACAGGCCTGGTGGTTTGGTCTTTTTGGTCATTTTTGGCAGTACCTTGTGTCTTAGGTGCTCCTTGCATGGTAGACATACCTCCCTGGTAGGGTGTGTGGGTGCAGAGCTTTGTAGGTATGTCCAGAATTTGAGAAGCCGTTCCTTTCTTCGCAGATCTAATGGGATTTCTCCACACTCTACGTTGATTGCGTCTCGAGGGCTACTCTGTGAGGTACCACAGCAAATGCGCAGGCATTTTGTTTGGAGGGTGTCAATGGTTTCTAACAGTGACTTTCTCGCCGTGGCGTATGCTTCGCATCCATAGTCTATCCTTGACAGGATTAGGCCGCGGTATAGCATACGCATGCTCGGCAGGTCTGCACCCCAGGTGTGCTTTGTTAATGAGCGAAGGAGATTTAATTGCTTGAAGCATCTCTCCCTCAGACTCTTGATGTGGGGGTTCCATGTGAGCTTTCCGTCAAATGTTAGTCCCAGGAATTTGGCTTCAGCGCATGTCTTGACTTTCTGTCCATTGAGGTACAGATTTGCATCATGGCCTGTGTATTTAACATTGGTAAAGTTGATTTGAACTGTTTTTTCCGCAGACAGTTTGAAACCATTTTTTTTGCACCACCGTGAGACTATGTCCAGAACTTTCTGCATGGTCTTACGTGCACGGTCTATCTTCGCATATTTGTTCCACAGTGCTGTGTCATCAGCAAAAATAGACCCGCCTATTGCGTTGGGACCCAGTGCTTGGTCTTTTTCAATGTCTTTGGGTAGATCACTCATCATGATATTGAACAGTAGGGGACTTATTACCCCACCCTGTGGGGTGCCGTTTTCCAGTGTTTGTTCCCTAGACATTTGCCCATTAACGCGGACGCTAATCCTTCTGTTATCGAGAAAATCTCGTATCCAGAATAGGATGCGGCCACGGTAACCAAAGTCATAGAGCTTTTTTAGGACTCCGTTTCGCCACATCATATCGAAGGCTTTCTCGACGTCTAAGAAAACTCCTATTGTTGTGTTTCCTCTTCCCGCATCTAGGGCTTTCTTGGCTGCCTCAGTCAATCTGACTAGGTGGTCCGTAGTGCGTCTGCCCTTTCTGAAGCCGCTCTGCCAAGGGTGGAGTAGACCGTTATGTTCGAACTCATGTTCTAGACGGTTTTTGATCATCCTCTCCATGACTTTGCATAGACAGCTCGTCAGGGAGATTGGCCGGTATGATCTTGGGTCAGTTTTGTCCTTCCCTTGTTTTGGAATAGGAACCACGATCCCAGTTTTCCAAACTGAGGGCATTTTTCCAGAGCTCCATACGAGGTTGTAGAGATTGAGTAGCATTTGTTTACCCTCCTCTGGCATATTACGAAGCATGTCGTATTTCAGGCCGTCCTCACCTGGTGAGGAGCTTTTGCCTCTGCTAAGGGCTTGCTCAAGCTCCATTCTGTTGAACGGTTTGTTGATGTCTCGGTTGTTAAGATCTTCGCATTTCCCTGAGCTGAACAGGTGATTGATATGCTCATCGACCTTTGTTTTGGTTGCTACAAAGTCATGGTCATGGTTATCATTGCTACTGGTTGCAATGAAGACTGTGGCAAGCACTTCAGCTTCTTCCTTGTCATTGGCGTGCTTTACCCCATTTGCTATGAGGGTGGGTAAGGGGTTTTTGGACTTGGTTTTTTCGCTGGCTATAGCTTTCGCTTTGCGCCATATTTGGCTTGAGGGTGTGAACCGAGTGATTTCAGAGCAGTATTGTCGCCAGTGATCGCGTTTTGCCTTTTTGATGGTTC
The DNA here is from genome assembly GCA_034401795.1 of Chaetoderma sp. LZ-2023a. NCBI lineage: Eukaryota > Metazoa > Mollusca > Caudofoveata > Chaetodermatida > Chaetodermatidae > Chaetoderma > Chaetoderma sp. LZ-2023a. The sequence continues at coordinate 32,969,807 of CM067369.1, forward strand.
TTGTTACCTTGGCCTGGAGTCTCTTGTGTTCAACTAGGCGTTCAATGCTGAAGTTTCTCTTTAGTCTATTCCAGGCTGTTTTCTTGAGCTTTACTGCTTCTTGGCACTCGCTGTTCCACCAAGGCACAACGTGTTTGGGGTTACTGTCTGGCCTTGATTGGTGGATGGCTGAGTTGGCAGCCTTGTGGAGAATCCCCATACATTGCTCATAATATTCCTCGGTGCTGGTACTAGTGATTGGTGTCTCCAGCTCCATGGCCATTATGTGCTTGTATTCGGTCCAGTTGGCCTTTTTCAGATTCCAATTGTTCCTGTGCAGTGACGCCTCGTTCTTGCTCTGTAGGCTTCCTATCTGTATTTTGATAGGGAGGCGGTCGCTGCCGAGGAGCTGGTCTTGGATGTCCCAGCTGGGGGTTGGTCGAAAGCCAGGTGTTATGAGGCAAAGGTCCAAGACCGACCATTCCCCATCACTAGAGTTATATCTGGTGGGTCTCTGGTCATTTAGTAGGCACAGGTTGTAGTTATCAATAACCTGTTCTAATATTCGGCCTTTGGGGTTCGTGGTTTTGCTCCCCCATAGGGTATGGTGGGAGTTGAAGTCGCCCAGAAGTATTGTTTCACCTTCTAGGCCTTCAAGGAGCTTATCGTAGTTCGAGGAAGAGTGCAACCTGGGACTATAGACGTTTACAATATTAATAGTTTCGTGATTGATTTCTATTTCTATCGTAAGGTGCTCTACGCTACTCTCACGTTGTGGCAATCTTTTGTAGGAAAGATTACTTTTTATGAGGGTCGCTATGCCGCCGCCGCCTTCACCCCTAGAGAAGGTTGTAGGTTCTGTGGTACGGTCTTGTCTTTCGACATTGTAGTTGTACCTTTTGAAATCCTGGTTGGGTTTCAGACGGGTTTCCTGTTGACATATAATGTCTGGGTGGTCATTTTCGTTGTGGAATGTGTTCCACAGTTCGTCAAGGTTGGTATTAGACCGGGTGCCTCGAACGTTCCATTGAAGAATTTTGACCCCCATGATTAGTTTGATGAGGAGCAAAGTTCTACGAATTTCGCAACGAGACCGTCGACATCGACCTTGTTCCTTGCTGCCTCGTTACCAATGCAAACTGATGATATGATCGTCTCTATGATCGTCTCTATGACGTCATCATACACGTCACGTAGTTGATTATGACGTTATATGACGTCATATGATGGATGTATGAGCTTGGAAAGGACCATTATGCCATACAGTAGCCTTCCATAAGCGCTCACACAGACCATAGGCTACCATCTCATACACCATCCTAACGCACAATATGCTTTCTAGATGGATATCATGCCCATAGAATTCGTCATGAGCACCAGTATTATATGAATAACTATTGTGTTAAAATTTGATCTAACTCATAGTAACGACATCCAAGAGATTTTTGAATTAAGTCGATTAACACAGTTAGCACACCGTCTTGTGCTAAAACTGACGCATCCGCCAATTTTATGTTACTCAGAAAATTAGCCGAAACGTACCACAGTTTGGATACAGGCAGGGCGGTGGGGTGGTGGCAGACAGATAACTCAAGATTGTATAAGCCTAGATATCACACGGATAATGCCAGGGGATTACATGATAATTTAACTATTCAGAGAAAATCTATCTTTCTACAAGGCCAATGTTTCCAGGATGTGTAAGTTAGTTGTTTTATGGCTGCTTAATCCTCACAAGATTAGCGAATCATTTCACATTTTGAATGTGCAAACCCATAAATTCGTAATGTGTAAATAGCTATATAAAATTTCCCGAAAAGGGATTTCATGGGAATTTGGTCATATGATACTATACTCAGAGGTGTGCTTCTCATGATTTCAAATTCCCCTCTCTACCATCACTACCACTCAATGTCATTTGGTTATTCAGCATTCAGACATTATTGTATTCATTCTGACGTGCCAGGATATATCTGGTGTGAGAGGTCTAATGCTGACTCACCGAGCCTGTCTTACTAGCTGGGTCTCTAGAACAGGTTTTAAAGATATTTTTTTCTGTGTTATGCAATACTTAAGTCGAAAATATTTCCTATTATATATGACTATGTTCTACCTTTGAGAGCGTTTATCAACAAATGTGCACCTAGCGCGTGCAAAATTTAATGGAAAGATGGGAAATGCTAGTTTTTATACAGTAAATGGCATTTCAGCAGCATCTAACCAGCCTTGTTTTCATTCTGATTTAAAGGAGCAATCCAGCATTAATGGCTACTTTGAGGTAATGACTGACTAAAAAGCTAAATATCTGGCCGGCTGGAAATAACATCAAACAACAAAACAGATTTATGTGCACACATTAAAATACATTCTCCCTGGCCAGAGTTAGTCATACATGACTCCATATCTCCATCTGACATGTCCCTGGGTTAATTCATTCATTCATTCATTCATTCATTCATTCATTCACTCATTCATTCATTTGGCCGAACCACCGAATAAATGTACGACCGACCGAAGAGACAATCAAACAGATAGACAGACAGACAGCGCCAACAACAATGTGCACCAACATTAGGCGTGAATAATAATCACCACCTCAACGTGTATTGTGACAGATAAGTAAAGCTTTACACTCTATTGATCATTCAAAGCTATATGGAATAGCTTTTATAGACGATTGTTCAGCTGTCCATCTGGATAAAGTGGTCGCACGTGTTCAGCTGTCCATCTGGATAAAGTGGTCGCACGTGTGTTTGTTATTCTGTGGTGCACGTGAGTAGTGCCACACGCCAGGAACAGGTGTAGTCTAATGGACCAGTCTATGTCACTGCGGAATACGAGACACATGATTTCGCCACCAGGTCATTCCGCAAAGTTCTGTTATGTGTACACCGTGCCCATGTATTGGCTAGTTGAAATGACCTTGCGATATATTCCAGATTGAATCTTATGCCAGTATTCTCATACCAATGTCATATTAACGTTCACAACTGGTATAAACAAGCAGTATGTAATTGCACGTTATCCGATTAACAACATAGTATATTTACTCCGACCAATTTGGATGCCAGGGTTGTTCAGGTGGCGAATAGATAAACAACTCCCTCTACAGTGATCTGCTTAAGAACACGTAGGCCATCCCAGCACGCTTTATAGACAGATAGTAGGTCTGAATATGGCTTAATTGCTATCAGTAAAAACTGTTCCTAACACTTTCGAACTGAGGCCAAGGTGGCATGCTAAACGTAGGCCAGGCCTGTATTTTGACTAGTGAATTAGAACAGCGAGGTGAAGTTTAGTCCTTTCACCCAAAGATCATTTGAATGTAACAAAATCAGATACCTCTCATACAGCAGCTGGTGTGCATTTAGAAACAATGTTGCTATACGATGTTGCTTTCTATGACAGCAACATGCTTCAGTCACATTGGTCCCAAAGTATACACCGATCTCTCTTTCAGTAGCAATGTAGTGCTGTGATCAGTCGCTCACGTATCTGGCAACAAAATCAATTACGTCATGTATTACCTGACGTCATAATTAAAATGGCGCAGTTCCGTCACGAAGTGTAGGCCTATGAATTCTATGGTGAATTTACAATTTAATAAACATTTTGTTGAATATTTCAAAACTAATTTGACTAGGAGTTGTTGCTGCCATCGCCAGCAATAGCTTCCTGTCAAATTAGTTTCAAAATATTCAACTGTTTACCTGTATAGCTTGATATCTTGACATTTGAGATTCTAGGAACCTCGATCGGTTCAACGTTTTAAATTGATTCCAGAACACATACAAATTGGACAGAACTTAGCTAGAAATGGGAGGGGCATAGTTAGAAAGGACTTCTCTATTAACCATTTGACATTGATGCAAAAAGGGATTATGCATCAGGGGCAAAGTTCCTTAAACATATCATCACAGGAGATTGATGTTGGTACATGACATACACACGTGCTTTATTGTATTCCCAATAATGGCAATCCATGCTAAATATGGCAATCCTTATACTGAGGCAGAAACACGTGTTATTCAACTTATTTTCAACATAATCAACAGATAACTTATAGCGCACGATGCGCCTGTATATATATTACCATCATGTGCATAGACAGTGAAATAAAGGGCTTTAATGTAACATTTACAACACTACAGGCCTGAGAAGATGATCTACGAAGTATAATATATTATAAAACAGAAATCAGAAAACATGTTGTTCATTGACCGCTGTTGGTGGATAGTGGTGGAGTGGTTGGGGGTATGGGTTAAGGGGGCGGGTTGACAGTGCAAGTTACAAGTTGCACGATCTGGCTAGAGGCTAACATTGGTTAACACCCAAACTACAAAAATACTAAAACAACCATGTGGTATATTCAATTGCAAATTTCAAACTTAATTTGGTTGAATGTCGAGTTTACAACATTTTGCAGTCAAATATCTGCAAATTATGAATAGACTTACAGTATGAATATCGTAATATGTAGATAGGCCTATGTCGTAATATGTAGATAGGCCTATGTCGTAATATGTAGATAGGCCTATGTCGTAATATGTAGATAGGCCTATGTAGTAATATGTAGATAGGCCTATGTCGTAATATGTAGATAGGCCTATGTCGTAATATGTAGATAGGCCTATGTCGTAATATGTAGATAGGCCTATGTCGTAATATGTAGATAGGCCTATGTCGTAATATGTAGATAGGCCTATATCGTAATATGTAGATAGGCCTATGTCGTAATATGTAGATAGGCCTATGTCGTAATATGTAGATAGGCCTATGTCGTAATATGTAGATAGGCCTATGTCGTAATATGTAGATAGGCCTATGTCGTAATATGTAGATAGGCCTATGTCGTAATATGTAGATAGGCCTATGTCGTAATATGTAGATAGGCCTATGTCGTAATATGTAGATAGGCCTATGTCGTAATATGTAGATAGGCCTGCTGAGTTTTAAAATTGATAAAGTAATACTTCATCTTCTTTTTTCCTTTTCTACGCTTTCCTCTTCATAAAGGAGGGTGGTTATTAAGGTATATTTCGTAATAAAATCTGGATTTAATGGCAAAAAGCGGACATAGAAAAGAATGGAGGTCTACTATGGGCTACATGGGAGTCATGGGGAAGTATTTCACCACACGCTTCTCTATTGAGCGCCGTATATACCCTGGTGGTTTGTCGCTGAATACTTGCTTCATAAATGCGTCGTTGACTTGATTCAAACCATTCATTGTGACGGTAGCGGCCATCTCACTGCAGTCCACGAACCCCTTATGCAATTGACCTACCTGAAAGATCCACTGAGTGCATAAAGATAGAAGGTTCATATTTTAAATAGGGTCAGATGACTCTGTATGGCATCTTGGAGAGTAAAGTCGGCGGATGTAATGTTAGTGGAAAGACAGTGCCATTATTGAAGATGTTAGTCAGTGCAATAGGTATGATGCTGCCCTAAAATTCCAATGGATTTTCTAAGTTCCAATTTAAAAATGAAGGCCACAAAGTTTTTTGCAGGGAGGAATTTTATGGAATGCTATAGAATTCTTAATTCAAAATGTTCATAGTTGAAAAGATGGTGGCCAGACAAACCAACTTTTCAAATATCAACACACAGATAAACATAATTAGATAAAATGTGGCTAAATCTTCAGTTGCAAACAAGGGTAAATTCAAAATAATTTAATTAAGCAGGCTTCCTGTAATGCACCATATACCATTGCTCACTTTTAACAAGTCAGCTGAAGACAGGCTGATGTGTGTAGACAAGCTCTGTGATCACAAATAAGTATCAAGTAACTGCTGTAAATAAACAAAGAAATGGCTAGTGATTTTAGCAACACCCCGGTAATATAAACTGCGAGAAATGTAGAGTAACTAACGATAGTGATTGAGCACACTATCTGGCAACACTGCCAAACAATGATCTAAACCTTCTGACCTATTAGGCGACAGTCAAGTATTATCTTGCTACAGAGTAATTTTGAATGCTATCTGTCAAGGTCCAATTCTTGGGACGCTATCTGGCAACAATGTGCCAAACTGGCAGCGATCTGGCAACGATGCAAGGCTGAAAACTGGGCTACTCTCTGGAAACTAAAAAAGTAAGTTTCTTGAAATAAGCCCGTGTAAATTAAGTCACTTGGTGGTTGGAAAATGCATATCAATCTATGATATGGCTATGAGAAGCTTACATATAAACTTGTTTTGCTATCAGAAATCAATGTAGCTCTCAGCGAGAGCAAGGTGACGGATTACTTACCAAAAAACTAGTTTTCACAAAAACAATAGTATTTGATCAGCTAACTTTTACAACAATCTTCCTAGTGTAGTGTAATAAATTTTTCATGGATTGCATATTGCGCTATGTATGCAAACTGGTGTCAGGGTGACTTGCATGGGTTCACTTTAAATATCTGGACATTAACTGGCTGCACCTTGAAGTGGTGGAATCTCCGCAACAGGAATAAATTTTTTACTAAATCTGTAGTTTCGCTGTTGCTTCTCAATCTGGAAGCGTGGCTCATAATTCAAACTCCAAATGCCGATTTTAAAGCTTTACATTTCGAATACAATGGTAAGGCGAAATGCATGATTATCTAATACAGACCACTGCCATTGTAATCATCACATCTAAATATTCGACAATAATTGAATAAACAAGATGAGTAGATTGAGCAGATAGATAGACTAAATATGATAGCAGGCAATAGCTCAGATCATATTCCAATAGCAGCATCACTAAGATAAAAGTATGATCACGCATTAGGAGACATCCAAATTCCTACTCAACCAAAGAGGATTGTTTGACACAAAGCAGATAAGAAACATTATGAAAGTGGTATACGAGAATTGTTATCGCCAATCGAGCTCTTGTGCAAGAGTGAGTATAGTATTGAATAGCAGATCGACAAGATTAATAGAGTACTGACGGAGTCTGCAGTCAGCGCTATGCAGGTGTTAGCAAAATTGAAACCATGCAACGAGCGTCTCTGGAACCAGGAAATTGCTGCTGCAGTTAATGAAAACAAGATTGCCTTCTATCAATATAAACAGACTGGCTGCCCAAAATACCCTAATTATCCAGTAGTTATCAATCGAAAGAAACCCAAAAAAGATATTGAGCAGAGTTCAATGTTAATGAAATGCAAGACGACGACGCGTACGATACGCAGATATTGGAAATGCCCACTATGGGGACAGACAGGTGCGCCATAGGATTATCAAACAGCAAACAAAACCAAACAATAGCCACTTAGCAGAGCTCATTATTGAAGGTGCACACATTAGAAACCATGAAGAATTGTGCGAAGGATGGCTCAAACATTGTTCCCGACAAGCAACACCAGAAGAAAATAATCCTTTCCTGCCAATGTCAAGCGTGAATTCGAGTTTGACATAATTGCTCTCCAGAGAATGATGGCAGCAGGTAGATAAGAGGCCAAGGTGTATACCATGCAAGAAATCGAAAGAGCTGTTAGCAGATTTCAACAGGGAAAACACCTGACATGCACTGTCTTACAGCAGAGCATATTAAGTATGGTGCAGAATATGTAATCAACCAGATAACAAACCTCATCAACATCCTTCTCGAGCAAGAGATCTTGATACGGGATGGACTAGAAGATATATTTCTACCAACGCAGAACAGAATGCAGCGAGGCTTAACAGGAGGGGACTCCCCTCTACAAGTGGCATTTCTTGATCGAGAGGGAGTGGTAGAGGCGAAAGACCATGGTCTTACATCTCAGTAATAGCAGTATGTAGCTTATTTAGATGCCACGTCAGCCTTTGATGTAGTGTACCAAGACAACTTATTAAGCACCTTGATTGTGTACATGGTTCTCTCGAGACATGAGTCAAAATGAGGTCACAAATATGAAATGGGATGGAAATTATTCACATCCATTTAGCATATTACAAGGAGTGAGACAAGGCGGAATTATATTGACTAATTTGTACACGGAACACATTAACCCACTACTTCACTGGTTAAATATACATGGCATGGGTAATAAAGTAGGAGCAAGGAATATAGCCAGCCCATTCGTGCCAGAAGATCTAACCATTTGTATCCAAATTGAATTGAGCTCCAAACGCAGCTCAATATACTATACAATATAGTAGACACTACAGATATCAGGTGGCAAAAATGTAATCATTACCAATGGCAAACGTGTTCAAGTCTATTTAGACTGTAATCTCCCCAGTACATGGGAAATTGTTGGCCAGAAGATACAGGTTGCAGATTTCACAACTCGTTTAGGGATCCTACGGAATGTAAAAGTAGGCAATGCTCGAGCTACTTGCGAAAAAAATTTATGGAAGGCGTGTCGATCCCTCCATCGGTTACTGGGAACAGGAATGCACGTTAAAGGTGGGCTTCCTCCCATAATATTAAAAAGAATGCTGCTGTCGTATATCATACCAGTATTAAGATACGGACTAGACCTTGTGCTGCCAAGTAGAAGAGAATGGATCTTTCCATTTTAGCCAAGGTCCACCAACATCTCGCTCATGTTGGGATCGATCGATCTCTGAACTTCTTGACCATCAATTTCCAGAGAGAGAGAGAGAGAGAGAGAGAGAGAGAGAGAGAGAGAGAGAGAGAGAGAGAGAGAGAGAGAGAGAGAGAGAGAGAGAGATTGAGAGAGAGAGAGAGAGAGAGAGAGAGAGAAAGGGAGGAAGGGGGAGGGCGGGAGGGAGGGAGGGTGGAGGGAGGGGGAGGGAGGGAGGAAAGGAGAGGGAGGGAGGGAGGAGAAGGGAGGGAGGGAGGGAGGGAGGGAGGTAGTACCGACACTAAGCAATACACGATTAAAACGGGGCTGGTTTCATCAATTCTCTCCAGAGCCATATGGGGGTCTGCGCTATAGTCGGGTCCATGGCCCGATAACTGTCCAGACAAATAAAGAACCGACGCTGAGCTCCCAGGTCAAACTGTCATGAGTGTGGCGACAGGAGTCGGCGGAAGATTCCAGTTTTAGCGATGCCACGCGCATCTAACCACTACCTACACTTTGTCAGTGTTGGAATCGATCGATCCATGCACTCCCCGAATTTCAATGCCCAGAAAACTGTACAGGTAAGCAACATCGTGCTTATTGAATAGTAATGACATACAATTCGAACAACCTGACGGAATATTAGTGTTTAAGACGTGCTAAATCGAGTCATTCATGATGTAATTGATTACGACGTCATCATACACATCACATAGTTGATTCTGACATCATTTTATTGATAGATAAACTGGTTCAACCTGCCCATACGCTATTCGAGGCGCACCAGCACATTGAATTCAGCAGCCGGCTTTTTGACGGTACCACTCAGACTGTTTCCAACTGCGTAATGGACCTTTCCAGTTGTATCTATGCCCCGCCCATAACTAGCTAAGCTCCACCCACACTTCGCCATGTCGGGATTGAGCGATCCCCGAATGCCCTGACTCAATTTCCTGAAACTATACAGTTAAGTTGATGAATATTTTGTAACTAATTTGACTGGGTGCTGTTGCTGCCTATTAGTTTCAAAACATTCAACGGGATATTTGTTAAACAGTAAAGACATACAATTCGTACAACAACGCATATTCCGGCTTCAACTGAGCGTTCGTGAGTACTTATCTACGTCATTCATGACGTCCTAATGATGTCACTGATTGTGATGTCATTCTATACGTCACGTTGTTTGTTATGACGTCATATGATGCATGGATACAGTGGAAAGGTGAATTGGCATGGTGTGAAACCATCACTATCTCCTTAATCGCAATCTCGAATTTCAGTTCTAAGACAGGGCCAGTTCACCTGGGCCAATACCTACCAATACATCATTTATGAATTCAGGTCAGGATTATAAGTGGGTACAGGGTTGGGATTGACGCCAGTGTTGGACAGAGAGACAATAAAGTTGACCGCTCCACGTTAGCGCGTCCTCTACTATGTACCTACCATCACACACCTTTGCCATTATGAAAACTGATATGGTAACACGTTTTTAGCCTTGTATCCTGTCCATAGTTCGCGACCACGTTTACGCCATCTCCGCGCTCACCCACTCACCCCGCACTTAATCGCTTTGTTCGTCATTTTGTCTCCACCAGTGCTTTACATATTTTTAAGTCCGGTGATATTTAATGCGTTTGTGGTTTGGATGTCATTTAATGAGCCCCTATCTCCTGACAACATTCATGACACTCTCGGACTTATTTTCCTGTTATCCCCAATATTACCTTTTCATTCTCCAATATGACTGTATATCAGGGTTGTTTAACATGGTCTCTGTATTCAAAATTTGAATTAAATCCAGATTGGCGATACCGAGAGACAGCAATGATATTAATATCAAATGCTACATAGAAAATGATGGCGGTGACCTTTTTAAAATAATAACTCCCTGTTCGACCTAAGTGCCTAGTAGGCCTATCTGGAATCTTGATCAACTCATGGACCTAAAGGGCAAAATTATTCCGTTGTTTACTTTGCGGAAGTCAAATAGTGTATTAACATCTTCAGGTGAGTGGACGACGGCAACCCCGTCCAGCCTGCTATAAGATGACCCGATAATCGGCCATTCATCTGACGTCTTGCTTGACCTACTGACTTGGGAATCGTACAATTTGATCGATATCTTCATCTGACTGGATCGGGGGATTATTGATCCAGCAGCGGCCCGCTAACGCGCGTTATCAAGCGAGTCTTAATACAGATGGGCAGGGCCGAACCTAGGACTCAATGAGGCCCTGTGCAAAGCTTATGATAATCTTACCCTGTATCTCTCGAATCAGTCGTTAGGATCGCGAGAAAGCTAGGGTTCAGTTTCAAAGATAATACCGATGGGGTGGGTATGGGGTGGGTTGGGTGGTGTGTGTGTATGGGGTCATAAGGCCGTGGGATTTAGCTAAATCAGTCTTATACAATACATTTCAGAAATAACCTAACGTGTTTCAAACACAAACTAAAAGGATACTGTTGAAAATTCTGTACATAATTGGATTGGAAGACAATTAAGGCAGCAATGTCTTCCAATTCAATTATTTTCAAAATATTCAATCGAACAATTTTTACATCGTGTTCGAAATTGCTTTGGAAACGTTTTGACTATAGGTGTGGAATCTATGCGCTTAAGTTGAAGTGGCGCAGGCGCCCCAAACATTAAGACAAAAAAACCTGTGTCACCTTTTGGGGGCCTTGGGTGTTTGGGGGTGGGCCCTGTGTAAAAATGCACTTGTTGCACTGTCTTATGTTCGGCCCTGTGGACGGGGGTGGGGGCAGGTCTGGGTGACTTAGCGCCTTTCAACATGCTCGTTGAGTGGCTCTTCTTGCTTCAATGGCTAGTTCATGTTTGCGCAAAACAGGTCAGGGAATACTTTCAACTTTGAACGTAGCGTTTTGAACAGGCTGAGAGTGTATTTCAAACTTCGACATAGACAGAATGGATGGGTTTATCCATCAATCACATGCCGTCATAATCAACTATGTGACGTGTATCATGACGCCATAAACAATTGCGTAATGAATGGCGTAGCTAAGTTTGTCACAACGCTTAATTGATGACGACTAAGTGTTGTTGTACGAATTGTATGTCTTTACTATTTAATAAACATGCTGTTGACTATTCAGTCAAATTAGTTTCAAAATATTCAATCGCTTATAAGCATAGTTTTCTGGAAATTAAGACTCAGGGAGTGCAAGGATTGATCGTTCCCAACACCGGAAAAGTGTGGGTGGAGCTTAGCTAGAGATGGATTCCTCCATTCAGAAGCGACCGTGTCCCTGATAATGCATCATACTGGATCGGTATTGGACCAATACCGGGTCAACACGGCCTTGTATTGGCCCAATAAGGCCCCGTACTGTGTGTTAGTAGGGGGCCTTATCTGCCTCTGCATCTTACGAATTGGCACAGCCCCTTTGTTATCAATTAATTAAATCGCCATATCCAAACCGCCATCGCCAACTCTACACTATGGCTTCTTCGCAAGATTGCATTCGTACGGGGGAAGATGGTATCGGTATCAGATCTATCTGTGATTCTGTGTGCGTATCCGTCCTTCCGCACCTGTGTCTAAAAAAATTCTGATCCGATTTGGCAACTTGCCGTGCTAGAGGATTTTCGGATTTTGACTATGATTTGCATGAAAGAACCCGGATCCGGATCGGATAACATTATGGAATCTATGCATAGGGCTTACTTCTGGAAACCACTGGTCCGATTTTGCTCAAATGCTTAACACACACTAGGATTCCACACTTTTTGGCGTGATCCGAAGTAATCCGGAAAATCCGAAAATTCCTTACAATGTGACAAAAAACGGGATGGCAAGGGTCTGTAATCTCCGATTGTTAGTGTTTTGGACTGTTTTGCCACTGCTTGACTACAATCTCTGCTAGCACTGCTCTAGGTTTGCATATTCTTGTCAATTCTGGCGTCATCTGGGATTTTTAAGATTCTTGTCCTTTCCTAACGCGCCGATCGAGTTTCTCAGTCGCTGGACATGCTTGTCATAACATCGTTCTTACGTAAAACAACACAATTGCTAATACAAAGAAAACAGTTAATGGCCACTTAGCGTTTACTTTCCAACAGATTGTGTGCAACAACTTATTTACAATATAAAAATATCCGTATGTATGCATATTTTGAAACCACGGTATGGCTCAGATATAAGTGAACACATTTTCGAATCAAAAACATAAACACGTTAGTCAGTTCAATTTTTAATCACGATGTTAGAAATGTTCTGTTGATTATTTTGGACGTAATTTGATTGGAAGCGATTGGTGCCTTAGGCAGGAATGGGTTTCAATCAGTTTGAATCCAAAATATTCAACGGCACGTTTAATTTTGCCTTAGAAACACGTCAAGTAATATCTGAACTGTACTGTAATGCGACTGGAAGATGCCTAAGATATTAGCTTTGACATATTTTATGAGCAGTGTCTATATAGATACCAACTTTATACCAGAACATCATGATGCTCTGTTTTTCTTGCAAGATGGCGATGTAGGCAAATGTAAATACTATATTTGTTATTATTGGCGGTCATTTGTTTTGTCTACGTTTTTCAATAGATGTAATAGTTGGAAAATGTTCAACTCGAGTTTCAAATATGATAATACTTCCTAGGCTGTGTTATATACACCCAGCCTCAGCATGGTGAGCGATCGTATACTTCCTAGAGCCAGAGAAAGGTAATGGATTTTCCAGGTTATCCATATATCATATTACGTCATAATCAACTACGTGACGTACAGGATGACGTCATAATCAATGATGTCATGAATGATGTAGAATGACGTAGATAAGTTCGTCACTAACGGATAATTGTTGATGGGCTAAGTGTTGTTATACGAATTATATGTCTTTACTATTTAATAAACATGCTGCACCCAGCACCCAGTCAAATTAGTTTAAAAATATCCAACAGCTTACCTGTATAGCTTTCTGGAAAATGATAGTCAGGGCGTTCAGGCATCGATCGATTCCAGCAAGAGTGAGGTGTGGGTGGAGCTTCAGGAAATTGATAGGCAGTGAGTTCACGGATCGATCGATACCAAACACGGGCGAAGTGTGAGCGGAGATTAGCTAGAGATGGGCGGGGCATAGCTAAAACTGGAAAGGTCCACTGACCATCATATGTACAACATCAACTCACGTAAATCAGCCACACCACCAATCTTCCATGGTGAAAAAAATATATATACAAACATGTGCTAGCTTGATCAGTGAAAATCCATAATTATTCAGCTTTATGCATTCCCATCATGATCTACAGTAAGTGGTGAGCCATCCGACATTGTCACGCGCATCAGTGCCATTAGTCCAACTCAGAAAGAGGCTAGACTAAAGATCCATTGTGACTTTCATTTTTTGGCAAAGTCATTCCTAGGTACTGTTCCGGTTTCCCTGGAATATTAATCCAAACCCACATATTCACAATAACTATTGTCCACTGTGTCTTGTCCTCAGCCAAAATCTTTAGATTCCCCAGGTTCATTCATTCTTTATCTGGGTGTAGGGAGTCCTGTTTTCTTGAAGGCGCCTCGCAGCACGCTTAACAGATCTATGCAAATACGTAATCTCCTGACTTTATATTTGCTGGCTCTCAGTAGGGTGCATTCCAAGGTTCTCTGTGCTGGTGTCACATCGCAGCAGTGCGTAAACGTCGCCCAGCAAAGATGGTCCATGTTTGGCCCTTAGCACTTGGCCAAACGTGGACCATCTTTGATGTGCGACTTCTCACGAACAGCGGTTGCACATCTTGTATAGTGTATCGTTGGAAATTATGCTGTCTGGCCATATGTGTCCAGTGATGGTGCGGAGGTGTTTGTGGTGGCGGGCATCAAGTTTATTCAGAGCCGTCTTTGGAGATTCCCAACTGTTACAGTTTTACAGCATCAAGGATACGCAGGTTGCAGTGTATAAACGTTTTCTTTTATAAAGGGCATCTTCATCTACGAATCCATACGTTCCAGAAAGACTGGAAAGTTATGTTCCCCATGGCACATGCGGCGTGCAGCGATGTCAGCAGCACTGCAGAGCAAAGAGTCCGGGATTTTATTTTTCCTTCATGCTTCCCCGCCACGAAGTGGATCATCATTTTTTTAGTTTCATGCTTTGTCGATAGGTATATGTGAGTGCACTCTGTTTTCAATTCATTCATAAAGAGATTCTCAATTTTTAGTTTGCTTGCAATGGGGAGTAGTTCGTCAAGGGTTTTCCTTCCCTCGACTATGAAGTCCACATAGTCGGCATATTCGAGTGACATTCCCAGTATGGAAACGGGTGGGTTGGTGTTGGTCTTGTGGAATTTTGCTGCACAGATTTCAACGCAGCAGCAAGGTAGCAGATGAAAAACACATAGTTCATCTCCATGTTGGGAGACAATTGGTGTCTTAAACTATGCAGACTTTACTGTCGTGACCCGTCGTCTGAGCTCGGTGTCTGCAAGCAGTAATCTCACTAGTCGCAGCACATCTTCATTGACCGTTTAACTGTGTCGAAGGTTCGTGACATGTCAATTCCCATTTTGTTGAAATCCCAGTACTTGGACATGCTTGGTGACACACGCATACGTTGAGGCCATACAATGTCCGCGCAGCTGCGTCCACGTTTAAAGCCACTTTGACATGATCCAGTGAAGTCATTGATCCTGTCTCGGGTGCGGCATTCAATAGCATGGTATATGATTTTCCGTATGCCATTAAGAAGCACAATGGGCCGCAGAGTGGCTGGGTGGCTTCTTGGGCTTACGTGGAACCATAAGGGTGCCTTGTCCTTGGCCGCCAGCATCGATGGGAAGGTGGTGCATAAAGCCTGACTTGATCAAATGTGTGATCGATTAAAAAATAATGTTACATGCGTATTAGAATAGTTCATTTCTCATTGCCTCTTCTGTTTCAATTGGTGTTAGTGGTTTTGCGTCGCCTGACAACGGGTGCAAGGGCGCATCATTGTGGTCGGTGAACTGTTCCTTAAACCATTCTAGAATTGCGTCCGCTTTTCCATGGTCAGTCCCCTGAGTCACGATAATGTATTTTTCAGAGTTGTGTATAGCGAGTGGTGGTGTGTAGTCACTAACTCTCAGGGCTCGGGTTGCCCAAAACATTTTGTCGCAGTCATCCGTGGCAGTGATCTAATCTGCTAGGGAGTCTGCTTGTTGAATAGCAAGATCTTGTAAGCATCCACGGACTAACGCCAAGTACTGATGCTCCAGATGAGCAATACATGCCATTGCATGGCTATCTTGTTCCGTTCGACTGTAAATAAGGCCAGCTTGAATATATTACGGCCATAGGAGTCGTGAAGACAAAATTAAGCAATATGGTAATAAGCAAGTTATTTACATGTCGCAATTGTTAGGAAATTAGAAAGGTGATGCAATTATTTATATTTTTTAATTTGCTAGAGAATTCTGTTGTTAGGACACTATTCCTACTTTATTATAATTTGTCACAAATCCTGGCGGGAACCCTTAGGCAGTAATGGCTTCCAATCAACTTTAATTCAAAGTATTCAACAGCAGATTTTATTGTCAAGCTATATCTGGGCCGAGCTATGATATGTTAACAGATTTATATTTTGCCTGACGCGCTGGGTTATTCTCCCACGAAGAACCCATACCCCAAAAACCTTTAATTAGTTGTTCAACAGATGGAAGAGTAATCATGGGTCGACTTACGTCAAAATAGCAAATACCTGTAATAAAATGAGGAACTGAATTTCGCAAACTCTTTGATCAGTCGCAATGTATATATCGTTGTACAAACCAAACGTATTTGCGAGCTCATGCTTCAGGCATCTAGGTTCATTCAACAGATGATCAGAATTAGTTTTTTTTACCCCAGGCTGTGTATTGGTAGAAAAATATATTGGAAACTGAATATTTGCTCTGTGAAAAGAAAATTTGGAAAATTTCAATTTATTAGGATTATGGGTAAATGTCTATCGGCATGACATCCACACCATTGGAAATGTATTTGAAATGCATTGTGTATACACACCGCACTAGTCTAAGGATGTGTTCTCACTAGAGAATTAATCCGGAATAACGCCTTACCGAAGTATGGCGTTATTCCCAATTAAGGACGTGTTCTCACTGGAGAGTTAATCGGGAATAGCGCCATACTTCAGTATTGCGTTACACCGGTTAAGTCTCTAGTGAGAGCACGGCCGATTCTCATACAGCCTCTATTTCGGTAAATATCAGGAGTGATTCTCCTAAGGCCGTGTTCTCACTCGCTAGTTAATCAGGTATAACGTCATACTTCAGTATGGCGTTATTTCTGATTATGTTTCTAGTAAGAACACAGCCTAAGGCACCTTTCTCATTGCCTAATCCTGTTTAACTACTTCGTGTACTATGTAAGTTAATATATAGCCGATATATCGCTTTACATTCACACAGCTGGAAAATAGTCCTGGACTGGACGGTGGTGCTACCTGGTGGAGAGCGAGATAAAACGCTGATCGTAGTGCTACCTGGCAGCCAGTGAAAGCAAATGCTGACGGTAACGCCACATGGCAAATTTTTAAGGAATAGGGAAGCAATAACGATATATCGGAAGTAAACAGATGATTTTGTGGGATTAAATTTCAAAATAAATGACGTATTTACTCCGGTACAAGAGCCAGTTCAATGAGAACGCTAGCCGGTATATACCAGGTATTTACCGAAATAGTGGCTGAGAACACGGCTTTAGGTTGTGTTCACACTAGAGAGTTAATCAGGAATAACGCCATCCGTCAGTATGGCGTTATTTCTGATTAAGTCTCTAGTAAGAACATGGGCTAAGGCCGTGTTCTCACTAGAGACTTAACCGGCGTAACGCAATGCTGAGGTATGGCGTTACTCCCGATTAACTCGCCATTGAGAACACGGCCTAAGTCTCTATTAAGAACACGGCCTACGTCTCTAGTAAGAACACAGCATACGTCTCTAGTGGAACATGGCCTACGTCTCTATTAAGAACACGGCCTAAGTCTCTAGTGAGAACACGGCCTAAGTCTCTATTAAGAACACGGCCTAAGTCTTTTGTGAGAACACGGCCTAAGTCTCTAGTGAGCACACGGCCTAAGTCTCTAGTGAGAACACGGCCTAAGTCTCTAGTGAGCACACGGCCTAAGTCTCTATTAAGAACACGGCCTACGTCTCTAGTGAGAACACGACCTAAGTCTTTTGTGAGAACACGGCCTAAGTCTTTTGTGAGAACACGGCCTAAGTCTCTAGTGAGCACACGGCCTAAGTCTCTAGTGAGAACACGGCCTAAGTCTCTAGTGAGAACACGGCCTAAGTCTCTAGTGAGAACACAGCCTAAGTCTCTAGTGAGAACACGGCCTAAGTCCCTAGTGAGCACACGGCCTAAGTCTCTAGTGAGCACACGGCCTAAGTCTCTAGTGAGCACACGGCCTAAGTCTCTAGTGAGCAGACGGCCTAAGTCTCTAGTGAGCACACATGGCGTTACTCTGGATTAACTCTCTAGTGTGAATTAACATGGCCGAAGAAACAAATTTGACGAGTTGGGATTATGCAGAGATTGGAAAATCTTTAAAATGGTATCAGATAATGGATGATTCCAGTTTATTTATCAATCATATGACGTCATAATCAGCTGCGTGACCTGTAGGATAACGGCATAATCAATTACGTCACGATTGATGAAGCTAAGTTCGTCACAAACGCTTAATTGATGACTACTTAGCGTCGTTGTACGAATTGTATGCCTTTACTATTTAATAAACACAGGCGGTAACAACACACACTTAGATTTGTTTCAAAATATTCAACAGCTTACTTGTATAGTTTTCAGGAAACTGATAGGCAGTGAGTTCACGGATCGATCGATCCCAAACACGGGCGAAGTGTGAGCGGAGATTAGCTAGAGATGGGCGGGGTATTGCTAAAACTAGATTCCTCCGTTGAGGAAGCGTCTCCATATTTGGGTGATACGTGGAAAATCTCAACAGCGACGCGCCTATAGTCTTGCATATATTCAGCAGCACATTTGAAACTGATGAGACGTGGCTGATAGGTAGCCTTTTTATTGAGCGTGTTGGTCAATTTCGTTCTAACGTACGGCAATTAATATTTGCTAAGAGTACACATTTCTTTAGAAATTTTTTTTTTTAAATGACATTTTTTTTATTGGTACTGAACGAAATTACACGTTTTGACCATATAGAGATCTACAATGTAACATATAACGTTGGCATAATATAACAGTTTAACTAGAATTTACAGAAACAAAAGCATAATTCGAACGAACATGAAATTACAAAATATATACAGTCAGCCTTCTGCGACTAGCCATATAGTTCTGGAAGCAAGAGGATGGCGCTTCTCCAAGACAGGTGGTCCGAACACCACCTGTCTCAAAAATACGTACAGTTGCGAATGGAGGGATCCAATCTGTCACCCAAGTAATTGACGTCATATTAAATTACTTTATTAGAGGGCTAATGTCATAATCATTAGTAGTGAGCATTGGTGGTCGTTGAAGACAGGTCTGGTTCTATTCTTATCTGTTTCTTATTCTTGGTCTTGAGATAGACAATTCCAGGCTAAACTAATATATCTCGGAGCGGGTAGTCCCGACTATGTGTCTCAACATCAACATCCCTGTAAGAATGTGTATTGACTTAGCGTCTGTTTACAGACGTGCTTGATAAACAACCTATCGATTGACGGGCACACAAGAGTACACTAGTAAAGAGAATACTGTGGGAGGAAGGGCATCGGATGAAATAAGTAATAGCATGGATATATATTCCCTACAATTCAACATGCAGGTAAAGAATGATCTCACTTCAATTTCTCAGAGCCACCCTTTCAACCATATAGATCAAAGTCGACTCAGTAACAGCTATCAGTCAAATTAGTTTCAAAATGTTAAAAAAAATACCATCTATAAACTAAATACTGGGTTATGTATTAGGATTTTTCGCTAAAATCGGTCATGGCCCGGGTTAGCAAGGTGACATTTGAGGAAACGCTAGTATGGCTGTATTGTGTACATGCCGCTATGGTGCGGTCACTGCGCGATTTTGGAGTGTGTAAGCAAATCGGAAGAAACATGGCCAAATCGTGAGGGTTTTGGCCTGTTAAGATTTTTTTGCGGGCCCGTAAGCTATAAGTCTCGTCGTTGTGATGACGTAACAAGATGGCCGGCCATTACAATAGAGGCGTATTCTTGCTCTACATTAAATTGATCCCATTGAAGTCGGCGTCTATACTCCCAGGGAAGTCGGCGTCTGCAATCCCAGTGAAGTCAGCGTCTACAATCCCAGTGAAGTCAGCGTCTGCAATCCCAGTGATGTCAGCGTGTGCAATCCTAGGACAGTCAGCGTCTGTAATCGCAGTAACGTCGGCGTTTGTAATCCTAGGGAAGTCAGCGTCTGCAACCCCGGGAAAGTCAGCGTCTGCACTCCCAGTGAAGTCAGCGTCTGCGATCCCAGGAGAGTCAGCGTCTGTAATCGCAGTGAAGTCGGCGTCAGCAATCCCAATGAAGTCGGCGTGTGTAATCTCAGTGAAGTCGGCGTCTGCAATAGAGGGACCGATTTCTAGATACGCCCAGGCCATCTATAGCTAAGCTCCGCCAATACTTTGGGCGTGTTGGGATGGATTTTTATACGACGAGCCCTGACTATTAATTATTAAGGTAATTATACAAATTAGTTTCAGACTATTGAACACAATGTTTATTAAATAGTAAATCCAGCAAAGACGTACAATTCGTACACTTGGCGGATACTTACAGCTTCACGACAGAGTCTTCTCTGTCAATTATGATTATGCCATAAGCCTATATGTGACGAAATTGATTATGCCGTCATATACTTGACTAACATATCGGAATTATCCAGGCACTCCGGGAGTTTCATCCATTCAACCGCCATCTTTTTCAGAGCACCAGGATAAGACAACATAGTGCATTTATTGATAAGTGTACTCGTTGCTAACGTTGTATAGAATACATTTGTAGTCCTCTTTGTTTTGGCTATCGTAAGCTAATCCATCAAATATCTTGAATGTAAAAATAGCTTAAATAGCTGAAACTCGACACTCATTTTAGTTTAATGCCTTTACTCTTGACTGCCAAGAGCTATATCGCTTATCTTGGCTGTATACCCAGTAAGAATTACGTCTACCCATGCGCAGTGACTCAGATGGGCTAATATTAGACATCTGTTTAGTAGTAGTAATGGGTAGAGATAGACACGCTATTTGATCGGCTCACACAGGTCACACGATTTCGGGGTTGGGTGGGGCTGGCTGTGGTGGTGCAGTTGTTTTGGTGGGAGATTGGGCATTGGGTGGTGTGCGGTGGGTGGGATGGTGGCTGGGGTGCAATCTTGGGTAGTCGGGTTAATTGTCCATATATGGAATGTGAAAATGGGGCATGTGTTGGTGGGCGTTCTTATATGAACACACAAACCAGCACACTCCCCTTTGTCACACTCCATATATGGGCAATTAAGCCACACACCCTTGAAATCATGTGATCTGTGAGAGGCAATAAAAGCACGTCTATTGCTCCCTATTACTACTATGCAATACATCTTTTCGTTGGTTCCGCTTCCTCTTCTTGCGAATCCTGTAAACATATTTATATATCCAGAACGCATATCTTTTGCTACAGTTACACAGCAACACTACCAATAGTAGAATAAATATAAGACCCATTACTACTAGTACTAGTTCTAATCTGTATTATAATTACAATGAAAACATCTATCACTACTAGTATACACAGATGTTCATTATGGCTTGCTCAGTGTCAATCATGAGCAGGAGAAAATAGAGTCCACTATTAATATCACCCCACCTGTCAATCAAAACAGCCTGTTATGGATTAACCCTGTAGCAATTGACATGCACTTTGATTAGCCATGTGGTGGATACATACTTATCGATTAGGGCTGTAGCAATAGACAGACATAAATTATAACCATACCTGTCAATCAAATTATAGATTACCAGTGCAGTGATGGCTGCACAATTGACTTACAATTATCGATTAGGGCTGTTGCAATAGATGCACATAAATTATGTATTAGCCCCGTTGCCATGGACGATCAATCTGATTGGCTGGGAGATGGGCACAATTTTCAATTAGGCATGTTGCAATGGATGCGCATACATGATTGATTACCTCTATAGCGATGGATGCACACCCTGATTAGCTGAATTATTGATTGGGGCTTTAGAAACAGATGCACACAAATGAAAATCAGCTCAGATTTTGATGTAATTAGTCAAACGTTATGAGTTAATTCTAGTGTATCTTTCTCCAGTGCTTCACTGTTGAAGACCGCTGTCCAGGATGTGAATGCTTGTGCTGTTCATTTTAATGCTTTACATACATATTTTCAGCTGAAGAAAAGTTTTTCAAAATTTGCCATAGGAATGGATGTTTCAATTTTTCTCTCAGTCATTCCAGTGGGAAATTTTCAAAAATTTCCACTGGAAGAACTTTTCGCTTATTCCTGCAGTTTTTCCAGTGGAAAATTTACTAGTGGAATGACTGTAATAATAATTAAATCACTCATTCCAATGATAAACTTTCAAAAACCTTGCATCATGTAAAATATCACTCTCTTTGAAAAGAATATTACTTATGTAAGTGATTTTCTATCAGGTCTGCCTGATTTGCTAACTGGAAGATTTCAGTCAACATGTCTCCTTCCAGAAAACCAGAGCTTGTCTCATGATATTGGTATACTCCATAAACACGGGAAGAATTCAACAAATTTGTTCTTGTTGTCAGGATATTCGTGGTCTCCGGGCTGTATGGGTTTACCCCGCACTACATTTCAGGACTCCATTCCATAGGTGTAATCTCTGGTTGAAGATTTCGTGAATAGCAGGATTCTATCAGAGTGTATGTTGCTGAATATTGTTTTGGGGTGTGACATGTATTCTCCCAATTGGCAGCATTTGCCATTACCCAGTGACAAGCCCACCTCATAATTGTATCCCCATTGCCAGCTTCATCGGTATCAGGAAATATTAATATGGTGTTTTACACTACACATACCTGGTGAGGTAGCAAACGTCTGTTTCTGTGAGTGATATGCCCTAAGTGAACGATTCTCGCCTGGCAAAATTGCTGCTCTCGGCGATAATGGTGTTATCATCTCATTAATGTCTTGCACAATGCAAATTGGGTCCTTCTTCACACTATCACTTTCAGTTGTATCTGGTGAGATGAGAATCTACAATATTCACACAACAAAATATAATTTTCACGAGCATTCTCCATTTTCAAACGAAAACATATCAAAATAACTCTGAAAGACACTAAATATTTTCTAGAAAAATACTATTACATAACAGACAGGATAGTGCCTTTTATATTTGAAAAATAACGTCGAGAATTAATACTCTAATACTCGGTACTTGATGTTTGCAACGTGGCACCCAAAGTAAATTAGTAAGAAGGATAAATGCATTTAATTGCTTTAATTGCTATGGTTGAAAACTACAATCAGTCACATATCACTATCATTTTTGTTGTCATTCCTGTGGTTGGGTGTAGCAGATGATCCACATATGTTACAGATGAACTAATAATGAAATGTTGAATTAGCATATCATGTATTCTCTGTACATGTAAATCTTCACAAATATCCAGACTAAAATTATATCTAATTTTTCTAGAAAACTCTTGACACACCAAACAACATAAGTTGCAATCTCCTATCAAGACGTTAATGAAAATATATATGAATGCCTTATGAATCTCTGTTCTATTAATAGTCCCATTAATGGGCATAAAAGCATTAAGATCTTTGTCTAGCTGCGTCAAAGTCAGAAGATTTGATCTTCTGGCTGTCATGTTTAACTAGTTTAATGTTCTCATATTTTCATGAAAGAGACATATCCTATCTAAATATATGACTATTTGTTACTTTATGGACACTTTAACTACCTAGAACTAAAGCTACTATCTCAGATAGATATTTGCTGGTGCCATTATTTCAGATGCTATTGTCTTCGCCGCTGCGCAATTGTTCATATAAAACCATTCTTGTAACGCTAATCTAGTCACTCTTGTGGTGGCTTCCATGGTGAGCGCATAGTAAGTGCATAGCATAGTTCAATAGTAGATGTATACTTCCTAACTGAAGATATTTTAGTTATTCAGATTTCGCTGATAATTAGATGGAAATATTGTAAATAATTTGCTATTGCCTTTTAACAATTCTAACATATATGATGATACTCAAGATAGTCGTGTTATTGACGCTGATGTATTTATTAATGTTCAAACTCCATTTCCTGCTTTTCAAACCCTCTCAAACAAGATTATTATTATTATTATTATTATTATTATTATTATTATTATTATGTTGTTGTAGCTGTTGTTGTTGTTGCTGTTGTTGTTGTTGTTGTTGTTGTTGTGTGGTGGTGGTGGTGGTGCTGCTGCTGCTGGTGGTGGGCCTGGTGGTGCTCTTGGTCATTCTGGTAGTGACTGTACACCTGATGGTGGTGGTGATGGTGGTGGTGGTGATGATGGTGGCACTACTGGTGTGTTAGCTGGTGTTGGTGGTGGTGGTGGTGCTGGTGGTGGTATGAGGGATCCTGTCGGGAGGGGATGGGGTGGAGATATACATACTCGAAAAAAATGTACTAGGGCCTCATGGAGAACTAGAGGGAGCTGTTGACACAAAGAATAAGATTTGAGCAGAGGTCGCTAGGCCAAAATATGAAATTGAGCTTTTGCGCGAATTCCATTCATGTCGATTTCACTTTCCTGAATCCGAATATAAAATGAGGATTTTATTAGAAATTCCGGGTGACCATTTGGAAGACAATAATTTTGAAATAAGAAATATCATTAAAACACCTATATATCTCGACTATCAGAAAGTTCGTGAATAAGTCGTGATTTATTGCTTTACAATTTAACAAACATAGCTCAGAGCAATACAGAAATCTGACTAGATGCGTAGTCTATAATTAATTTCATCATCTACATCAAGCGGGCCTGTTTTGGCGATCTGAGTAAACGTTATTTAAAGTTATATCTTTCTCTACTGCATAGGAGAACCATGCGGATGCGGAAATGGCTTAATTAATATACTAGGAGGTTCAAATTTTTGGATTTTTTGTTCACTGTACAATACCATTTTGACTACATATTATATGCGCACCAGCACCTAACTGTACAGGACAGTAGGGGATAGTTTAGGGATTAGCAGTTAATAATTGATTAAATATGGGTAGGAATAAGACAGTATCTCCAATAAGGACCAGACCAGCAATTAGCAAATACTAATGTACTAGCTTAACTATACAGGAGAGTAGGGGATTGTTTAGGGATTAGCAGTTATTAATTGATTAAAAGTGGGTAGGGATAAGACTGTATTTCAACTAAGAACCAGATCAACAATTTACAGATTAACTATACAAGTTAACATGGTTACTACTAAAGTTGGGAATTCACGATAAAATACTCCACAGCATGCAATAGTACAACTAAAAAATCAGGTAGTGATTAGAATGCAATGCCCTACTGATTTATACTAATTTGACGAGCTATAGGAACGAAAAGTAGGCTACCTGTTAGAGTAGATATACAGGTTGGTGTGGCAGAACAATATGCATTAGTATATACGATGACCAGCCATCTACTATGACAGTGATCCTGATAGGATATATTTAGATATCTGTAGAGCATGGATGAGGCACCTACAATGAAACCGTTATATCTGGAGGAATTGCTTGGCAGGCTTATGAAAGAACTGTGTGCAGTCTATAATTATCTGATTTAGATCTTCTAGGTCGAAGTTGCTAGTCTTCATTCCTTGAAATTCCACGAGGATACAATCCAGATCTATAAACTCTGGAGCCCTTATGTGGTGTCGGGCTGGACACTTGACAAGAGAAGGCATGTAGCCTCACATTGATTCTTGCTGAACACCTATCTGTTCATCTGAAGGACATATGCACCAGTCACGATCTTCAAAATTTGGTGGTATGCAAAAAAGCTTCTCTCACAGACTGGCAGCCAACGTGTAGAACTAGGTGCAATTCCCCGAGGCTAAATCCCTCAGAGTCAGAGGGGTCTGTGACACGGTATCAGGCCGATAATAGACTGCTTCAGTATAGGTGCAACGCTGTTCTGGCCAGAGATTTCCATCTTTCTTTCTTGACTGGACATTCCAGGTAGTAAGGAACATCTTCAAGATCATATTTTCCGAAGACTGCATTTATATTTTTGAACCAGCTGTTACTTCTAGGTCTTTTGATCTTAAACTCAAAGCAGTGTAGAAATGCATAACAGTCACAAATCTCGTGTTTGGCACATATTCTGACCATGCTATAACACAAACTGAACTTAAAAAAACTAGGCATCATCCCCAAAAGGTGAATAAAAATGACCAATTTGAAAAGTTCTTTCATCGTGATAAAGCATATACCTTACATACACCCGATAACATTACTACGTTGGGCCAATAACTATTGAACATTGGGCTATTGTCGGCAATTGGTTGGATCCGTCGCCATAGGCAACAATGTGTTTGGCCAACGTTGGCATAACAGTGGCAAAATTACAGTTGGGTTATAGCGGTTGGGCTAACGTTGACCCAACCACATATAGGCAACATATATTATACATGTTGCCAATGTATATACGTTGGGCCAATATTGGTGTAAAGGCGGCAAATAGTACTTATAGCCAATGTATAGTAATGATGTTATATACAATCATTGGGCCAATGTTGGCAGAACCGTGGCCAAATCACAGTTGGCTTATGGTTGTTGGGTGAACGTTGGCCCAACCAGTTATAGCCAATGTATATTGTAAATCTTATATACATGCATTGGGCCCACATTGGAATTACAGTGGCAAAATCACATTTGGGTTAGAGCTGTTGGGCCAACGTTGGCCCAAGCATTTATGGCCAATGTATAGTATAAATGGTATGCACATGTGCTGGGCCAACATTGCCATAACAGTGGCAAAATGACAGTTGGCTTAGTGATGTTGGGCCAAGATTGGCCCAACATCTTAAACCCAATGTATATAATAATATGCATGCACATTAGGCCAATGCTTAGGCTACTGGCCTATTGTTTGTTATTTAAGATCAGTAAGTCAATATATAGGCCTATTTGCTAATTAATTTGGACGATAGCATTAAAAAAATCGTCATTTCAAGGACGGTACCTCAGCAACTCTATAGCCCATTTTTTAATAGATTAGGCTAAGTTTATGTAGGAATAACGAAATGAAGCTTATGTTTTAGTAAGCAGTCCTTCACCTGAAAGCAATCATGTGGTCTAAATATTATCTCCGCTGTAAATACTGCTATCCTGTAAAATAATTTCAGTATGTATTGTGACAACCACCATAAGAATATTCTATGAATAATGTCAATTTGTTATAAATAACATTACTATGAAATACCTATCAAACCAACTCTTTGGTTCGACATGGTACCTGGCATCAAGTTGGACACATTTCTTTAAATGTGTCCGACACCTTGCCAATGTGCTAAATATGTTGCACATATAAAAAGAAATTTCAATAAATCTTTTAAACATTTCTTAAAATATAGGTTAGACCAATGAGCAGAATGATGCTTGCACAACCTAGACTATCAATATTGGCCCAATGTTATGCGATGTATGTTGGGCCAATGTTGGTTGGATGCATTGGGCCAACGTTTGGTGGATGCATTGGGCCAACGTTTGGTGGATGCATTGGCCCAACATGTTGGGCCAACATTAAAGCAATGCGCAGAATGATGTTGGGCCAACAAAAACAGCCAACTTTGGGCCCACATTACAACATACATTGGCCCAACTATGGGCCAACATAGTATTGTTATCTGGACAGGGGCTAATGTCTCTATAAAAGCATGCAGTTTGGAAAAAATTTTCCAGAGTATTTGGTGCTTACCACTTTACTCTATGTTTTCAGTTCTGCTGATAATAATTCAATGTATTTTTCAAGGCAGGAATCCATCAGCTATTCCATTACTTATTTACTGGTATAATTCACATTCTGCCTATGTGGATAACCTACGTGCTTTATTAGAAATAGGTTTTTATTGTCGAGAACATGTTCATGCATAGGCTACCATAAGTCAGGGCGATCTGTCTTGTGCGTTTAAGGAATATAAATATTGTGAGCTTTCCTGTAAGTGGCCTAGAAGCATTCATGATGTAAAAAAACAAATCACACACCTGCTCGAAAAATAAGGCTTGCTAAACACATTTTAAACATATAAAGATAAATGAAGATCATGTTTGTGGTCAATTAAAAATTTCTCATCTACAGAGAATTTGTGAATTCAGAGCATAAATGCTATGTGCAGGTTGAAAGTTGAAGAAATCTCAAAGAGCCTTGCCCAGATATATATTTTTTCTTCATGGGGAAACTCGTTTCAAATTTGTTGAACACATCCTGATGAATTACATTATAGCCCAGCGCGTTTGCACATATTACCTCAGAAAAGAACTAGGGATTCATTGCACTGAATGTACCCGTAATTTGCGGGGGTTTGTTTTCTCTGGAGAAAAAGCCTTGGCTGATTTCATGAGATGACTTTTAGAAACAAAAGATATTTTATGAACAACATAAAGAAGACAGTCTACACTTATAAACACCATATCTGTTTAACCCATAATGGCCGACGGATTGACTTACACTTTATCCTTCAGTGGTAGTGCACTAATTCTGAGATTAATCTGACAGCCATCATTCTAAATGGACGGAAACTGCTTTTTCTTGACATATAGAGCATATTATTTAAAGATGGTCCCACATTCATTTCTAGTTCAATCCACAGCTTTCTAAAACTGTTAGATTTTGTAGCCCTAGAGGGGTAATTTCCACATTTCTTTAATAAACTAGTGAAGCCAAATTACATTGGCACGTTTCCAGATAAAGATCAATTTGGTTATGTTGACATTAATTCAAATGAGAAAAAGGATTTTGAATAGTTGTATGCGTCAGTAAAACACTTGGAATTTAACTTTCAGAAAGAAATGTTTTACTATTGCTCTAACAGTGTTACAGTCTTGAGACTAGATTGTGACCATTATCGCAAGATTTTTTATAATGAAACTGAAATTGTGCCCTTTGTCAATGCGATTTCATTAAGCGGTGCATGTAATACGTTTTTTCGAAAAGATTTTCCAAATGTTTCAAAGCTTGCAGTCATCAGTCCTCTTGGACATACTCCAGTAACACCCTATTCAAACATGGTGCCTAAATGGGTAGAGGTGTTAGCTAAAAAGAAGGGATTAGTATAGAACACACTGGTAATGGTGGTGAAATATGTTGATGGTTTTGTACTGCAAATTCAACTATTGTCTAATTCCGTGTTTGTTTTCAAGACTCTTGCGTGGCCCATGCATGACCGTCTAAATCACCCAAGCCCCATTGAGCCTACATATGCTCTCTATGGAGAGATGACTAACTCCCTCAAATTATTACATAATTGTACAGATGATGAAACAATCGCTTATGTCGATCTATGCTCATTATACCCAACAGTTCTAAAATGTGGAAAATAGCCATTAGACTTTCCTAAGATCATAACTTCAGATTTTAAACCTGTTTCATAGATAGCTGAGTACTTTGGGCTTATAAAATGTGTTATCCTACCTCCAAGAAACCTGTGATCCCTGTCTCCCTCTTAAAATTAGGGATTGGTTAATGTTTACACTCTGTTGAGCATGGGTTGAAGAGAGTCAAATGACAGAATGCCCACAAACTGATGAAAAATTGGAAAATGGGAGTGAAAGATTTATTATACACGTTATAACAATAATATAAATTATGCATATTGCACAGTGTAAATGATTTCTTGGATAGAGACCTTCGATCTGCAACAAGTCCATAATCTTCCAGGGTTCATTAACATAGCTATTAATTCTATATGTTTGACACAGCATTTACATCAGCTTAGGGGTTAAAATTTGTGGATAGCCCACCCATTTCACAAAGTACTTACATCTACTCTTCAGGCGCTTAGTTTTAATAATTCTCTGGATTCTATATAATTCAAATGTGTCCCTGTCACTTGCTGTAGCTCTTCTCGATAAAACGTTCCAACTACTGATTGATTATTATGATCCTGCTTAAATGAGTTCTTACATAGGGTAGTTGGTTTTTATAGTGACAATTTTGTCACTCTATAATGGTAAATACCCCCACTTCGTAAAAGTGGCTTTTAATTCACTCACTCAAATCTTATCACCCATCCTAAGAATATCTCTGCTTTTTACTAGATCTTTTAGGCTGGAAAGAATTTTGTCACGCTATAAAGTCGTTTACTCATTGAACATCTGTAGGGTTGAAATCTGTAGTTGAATATATAGAATTATTAAAATTATTTATAATCCTAGGTATGATATCTAAATAGCTAAAAAAAGTCTATAACTAATATTGCGCCAGGTCTTATTTTTTATTGTTCGCTATACAATTGAATGCCAAAATCTCCACGCTGGTGCTGAAATCTGGCATTTACAAAATGCCGCCTTTGTCACTCTGTATACTAGTCGTCCTCTGTTAGTAGGTTTAAACAATGTTTCAAATGCCTTACACACTTAAACTCGTGTCTTGGCATGTTTACCAAAACAAATTGTTGCCCAACAAATGCGCCAAGACTGGACACTTTTGAAAGCAGTTAAAAATATTGTTTTTTGGCAAAAACTGTCCTTGTATTGAAACGGAATTCCTTCCATCAACTTAAATTCATTCAGTTTTTTGTAGAATCTGTGTTAAACCTTCCCTTTCGTACATGCTTTTCGAGGTAGCAACTAGCCTCCTCTTCAATTGTCTGAAGACTGATAAGCTCTTGTCTTGAAAAGTCGGGTCTGTATCATATAACTGTTAATAAAACATTATACGTTTCTGTAGTGCTTGTAAATCAAGACCAGCTTTCCCTGAAGGGTGAATATCACTTCAGCCAACAATGCTTTGCATTTCATCATAGAGGTTTATTGGCTTTCTGTAATTAAGCATTTGTAAGTTACCGAATTTGCTTTCGTTTCCTCTAATTCCTGAGGTACGATTGCTATCTTTTGATCATATTCCATTATTTGGCTTCCCTACAAATATGTGTCGAATTAATGGAGCAACTGTTCCTAGAACAGCTGGTAATAATAAATGTAGAAGAAACCTACCTCTGTAAAATCTGTTTTTTAGGATTTGACCAATTCATTTTCTCAGAGCGTGCTTCTATGTTTACAAAGTTTTTTGTGTGTTGTTTCTCGAACATCTTAAGATTCCCATGAATGAGATTCGGACAACATTCACAAATATCATGAATCATTGGTGAGTCAGCGTATTCAGCATACTTGATCGAAATCCTTTAGTGATATAGGTTGCGCAGTTATGAACTAGCGTGCTAACATTATTACATCCAACCGTGCGACCCAAACATTACTCTGTATCATCTGCTTCTGCGTTTAGTCCACTCAAACCCAATAACCCTGTGGCCAAAACTACCATTGACTAAAGACTTATCAAGTCGCAAAACGTCATCATCAGATACGCCTGCCGTTTATAACATGCCTAAAATGAAGACCGTAGAATATTGACTATAAACTTTTGCAGTATCTCTGATAATATGAACTATGTGCTATCATTGACTGCGTCCAACTAGACATTGTCTGTGGGCCAGAATCATGATACCCAACCCAGTCGTAATCCATCATCCAACAACATAAAATCCTATGACGTATTCGTGGAAAATTACACAACCTATCAGAATGACAGATCAACTGCTCATGGCAGTTTGTTTGTCCCGGTTCAGTACAAGTTAATATCAGTTGATTAGCCAGATCCTACACAGACTGTGAACTTGAATGGGTCAAAATTAAATTACAGAAAGAAAAGGACTTAATTATCGATGCCTTCTACATGCCACATTGTAACTCCAAAGACATGATCGAACTAGAAAAATCCCTCCAACTCATGTCATCAAGAGGCTTAATATAGAAAGAATTCTTCCTGGCAGGTTATTTCAAATGTGCCGATATCAAGTGAGAAAACTGTTCCATAAACGAGAACGGCACAGACCAAGCTATACAGCAAACGCTACTTGACATCTTATCCGAAGCCAACCTCACACAAATCCATATGGTACCAACTCGCTAAAGCAACACCCTTGACCTAGTATTCACATCAACCCCCATGCTTGCGAAGTGATCTGCGTCAGTCCCTGCAATATTGGACCACGATCTGGTCATAACAGGTTCTCATGTGGTTCAATAGATCACTAAAACGCATGTTGTGACGTAAGAGCAAACCTTACACATAAGCTGAGAAATCAGGCAGCTGTGACACCAATTGCAAATTTAAACACATGTGTAAGTGCTAAAAATGAGGTTGGAAGATTGGGACCACATCAATAAAATCGTCCTAGAAATACTGAAATCACACAACTCCGAGCCATTTTGGAGATACATGAAGAATAAACGTTTGGACAACATCGGTGTTGGCCAACTCAGAGATAAAAAGTGTCATTAGTGAATGACAGCAAATCAAAAGCCCGAATCCTGCTATACCAATTTAAATCTGTGTTTACACCATATGTTGATGATGCCGCTAACCAAACCATGCCA
This sequence comes from Chaetoderma sp. LZ-2023a, assembly GCA_034401795.1. NCBI lineage: Eukaryota > Metazoa > Mollusca > Caudofoveata > Chaetodermatida > Chaetodermatidae > Chaetoderma > Chaetoderma sp. LZ-2023a. The sequence goes on from CM067369.1 coordinate 33,001,875, forward strand.
CCTGTCAACATGGCCTGCAAGCAAGCAATCGCAAATAATATTATTAAGCAGGAAGGTGTGATTAAGTTGGTAAAATATCTCAAAGCATCCAAAGCCTCAGAGGACCAGACAACATCCTAAATAAAGTCCTATACGAAGGTGCCGAAAACACCGGTCTTGGTTGAAGCCTGATATTCCTGAAATCCATGGACACTGGCACACTACCGGAGGACTGACTTACAGCAAACATATCTAGTCCCTACAAGAAGGAAGACAAGCATCTTGCAGAGAGCTACCGACCAATCACCCTGACCTCTGTATCATCTAAGTTACTAGAGCATATCAGATGTAAGCACATCCATGACAACCTTGAGCAAAACAGCATACTGACGAACCTCAACCATGGCTTTCATTCTGGTTACTCATGTGAAACCCAGCTGCTCATCACATCTCACGATCTGCTCAAACCTTATGATGCAGGGACACAAGTTGACATCGGCATCCTAGAGGTTTCGAAGATCTTCGACACAGTGCCACGTGCCAAGGTCCTAAACAGACTTTAGCAGTTTAGCATCAGAGGCACCACTCATCAATAACTATCATGCTTTCTCACGAAGCACATGATGCATGTTGTCCTTGATGGGGAATCATCAGAGGAAACTCTCCTGATATCCGGTGTCCCTCAAGGCACTGTCTTGGGAGCTCTCTTATTTCTATGCCATATAAATGACTTGCCAAGCTGAGCTAAATTTCAGGACCGACTGTTCTGATATAACATGAGACAAAGTCACCACATTACCATTCAATCTTGCAACAAGACCTCGATGCATTATAATGCTGGACATCAGACTGGGCCATGCAATTCAACGCAAAGAAATAAAAAAATTCCTAAGTGTGAAAAAGGAAGTCTGAACATTACTACAGCCTTAGCAACAATATCCTGCAGCAAGTCACAAATAGCCCGTATCTCAGTGTCTAATTCGCTGAGGATTGTAAATGGACAACCCACATAGGCAAAATCACAAACAAAGCTAATGGTATACTTGGCTTCCTTCGATGGAATTTAAGGAACTGCCCCACATCATGCAAGAAGAATGCCTATCTACCACGTGTACAATCCATTCTTGAGTATGGTGCCATAAGATGGGACACTGTGCCACCAATCAGACATCGACCGGTTAGAAAGAAATCAAGGGCAGACAGCAAGATTCATCACTGTTGACTATCGGATCAGAAGGTCAGGATGTTTTATCCAGATGCTGCACGACCACGATCTAACACCATTACAAGAAAGACGTACACAACTCTGACTAACAATCTCATTCAAGGTGGTTAAGGGGGCGTTCCAAGCCAACTCTCCTCTTGAACAGTTGACACCCAAACGTCCAAGAAGAGCTGTTCGCAATGCCAACTGTTGACAGTTTCCGGTCCTCACTCAACAGTAAAACAGCTGTGTAATATTCGAACGCACTCTCTCAACCGTTGTGTTATGCCAGTATTGGTCCTACAACGTACTTCCTACAGATATAATTACAGATAGGTGGCCCGCGATCATCAAATAAAGCACCAGTTCCAGAGAAGGGACTGAGATTGGCTCGCAGATGATTAAGCCCATGGGAAGCTGAAAAGTCCGTAGTTAATGCGTATGAGGAGACCTGATTACCATTTTAAAAATATCCGAAATAATTAACATTTTCATGTGAAAATTAGAAATGTTTTTTGCTGAAAGTTTAGTCGAAAATACAGACAATGAGCCGCCATAGTAAATCCCCAAGAAAGGCCTTAGATACGAATCTCCACACGTGTTCATAGCGATGTATATCCTTCTTAGCCATGAATGATTATGTTTTCAATGTTTTCTCTTAAAATCTAGACAGAATAGGCTCGGCACAGTTCCATATTTGTATATTTACTCCACGGTTGTTGTTTAATAGTATCTCTATCATATCAAAATGAGATTTTGCAACGGAGGCTGAAAGATTCTTCGCAGAAGGTAGTTTGTAGTGTATACAATGTTTTATTGCTATTTCTGTATGCCTGGCGTGTACTGATCACAAATCCACCTGGTGCCACTTTGCCACCACTGACCCAACTGAGAAAAATTGATTTTTAGTGCTTCACGTTATAATGTGCTACGCCCGTTTTTCGTCTATGAAATATTCTCGGTTTATCAGTATCCATATCAATATGCATGCGAAATGAAAGCGTGCTACGTGTGGAACCCAACCATTACTATGATTCATCCATATCCTGTATTTGGCAGCCTCTTTTGCTATGTGAGAAAGAAAACCTTTTTCATGACTCTTGTTATACAGTGTTTGTTTTAGACAGCTTTCTTGAAACTCCATGGAAATCAAGATTCTACTCAGATTCGAAGACTTATAGTATGTGGTATATTGTAAAATCTTTGATGAAATTTTGGCTTAAGCTACCCAAAATAGCTTTTCATATGACTTGATTCTCACATACGTTAGGTGTGTATGTGCGTGCGTGCGTGCGTGCGTGCGTGGCTGGGTGGGTGTGTCTGTGGTGGGGTGGAAGGGGACACCTATGAACTCTGCCATATACATTCTTAACCTTTGGCCCAAGTGCAATTGAGCTGACCCTGGTGGTGGACTGGGTTAGAGAATAGTTATAGTCCTCATAGTCACCCTTATCTCTTCAACACAATCTACCAGTGTTTTCCATCCATGCTAAAATTAGATGGGCCCGTGGACTCAGAACTGTGAATTACAGGGGTTCCATGCTAGATTTTGTCGGTAATTTTTATACAAAAACCTATGAAACTAAATTAATTAGCAAGCAAACAACATTTTCAGTGGTTCCATGGCACCCACTGCCCATACTTTTGTGGATCCCAAGCTGCATTTGGTGTATGCACCCTCAAACGGACCCGTATCGGAATCTGCAAACTACCATCACATTAACGTATGTTATCTCTTCTCTCCATTATTCACTTCATATAACCATCTTATCGCATCCCACCGACAAACCCACTCTGCTCCTCATCAAAACAAACCCAATATCACCATCCAACAGCCACCAACCATAGCCCTACCACAACATATCCAAGCCACTCCTTCCCAGCCAAAACTATTGCACCTCATCACTGTAACTCAACTTTCATAACGTCAGACCACACAATCGCATCACTCTCTACTTCATCTCCGTATCACCTCTCATCTAATTCCATTTAGCTTCATTCCATTCCACCTCATCCAGGCCCACTGTATCATATCCAACTCTATCCTATCACCTCGTCCTACCTCATCTCATGCTAGCCATTCACACATTATCCATATCATAACTTATCTCATATCATCAAGCCTCAAGCCACTCCGTCCCCACCAACATCATCCCACTCCACCTCACCTCAACTTTATATACCAGTCCATTTCATACCATTCCAATTCGCCGACGCCATCTCATCTCATCACACTCCATGTCTTTGCATCTGACCTCATCTCGACCCAGCGATTTCATCACACGTCATTCTAGCACGCCTCGTGCAACATCACATCACCTTATCCCATCCAATATCCTCCCATCTCTTCTTATCAAATTTTTTCTCATCTCATCCCAGCTTATCACATCCTATCCTACCGCACCAACGAAACTCCTCTCATCTCATGCCAATCCTGTCTCACACAATCCTTCACATCTCATATCAGCACACCTCCTCATATCACCCACCCACACCTCCTCACCAAACAACCGTCTCTCTCCTAACCTTTCCTCACTGGTATGAGTGGGGATGTGGCGTATTCAGTCCTATCACAACCAGCACAGCCTACCATCACAATACATTGTCTTACCTCTGAGTTATTCTCAATTATCCACTTCGCATCACCTCATATCTCCCAAACCCGAACCACCATCCAACCCACCCACTACAAAATATGCCACCACATCAAAGCCACTCCACCCAACCTCCCCCAACACACTTTTCACACCACGTCACTGTAACTCGCCTTTCGTCATCTCACATCAGACCACGTCATCGCAGCTCTGTCTACCCCAGTTAATTATCTGAAATAATCTTATTTCATCCCATCCTATCTCACCTCAATGAATCCCACCTTATCTCAATGAATCCCACCTCATCCCACCCCACTCCACCACATCTTATGATGTACCTCATCTCATTTCATCCCATTACACCTCATTACCTCTCAAAACCCGAACATCACCATCCAACACTCCCAAGAAACCCCAATTACGTCACCACATCCAAGTCCATTCCCAGCCCCATCTAATGCACCACATCACTGTAACTCAGATTTCATCACCTCACCTCAGACCACATCATCTCAGCTCGCCACACATCACCTCCTCATCCTAATGCATCTCATCTCATCCCATCTCGGCTCATCCCATCCCACGTCATTCACTCCTATCCCAATCCCTCCTCATATCACCCACCCGTCCTTTCCTCTCCTCATCGCTTCAATCTTCATGCAAAATGCCCACATTTCTTCGAGACTTAGCCTTTAGATCAAAGTCATCCAGATGACCTTCGGTTAATCCAAATAACCTTTATTTATGTGTGGCCATGAGTACTTTATCAAATATTAGTAGGATTATATGTAATGAATAAAGATACTTATTTTCTCCTTGGAATTGTCTGTTATATGGACAACATTTGTCTCTTTTACTTAGCCATTTAAAAATATTGTGTCATTTTTCAAAAGGCCACAAAATATTCAGCCCACGGATACCGATCTGTCACCCGGAAGATTTATAATTAGTATACACCAGCGATAGAAAAACAACAATAAAACTGTGTATGTACTCCAAAACAACCTTTCTTCGAGACTAACAGTTTTGTACTAAATGCCTCGAAACGACCAGTCACAGATAGCTTTACCACGACCAATTAACAGTATATATTTCTTTTTTTGCCCCGGCTCCTCCTCATCCCCTACACTGGATCCATTATCAAATGAATTTGAGCAAGGTACAGACCTCTCCTTTTATTTATTTATTTATTTATTTATTTATTTATTTATTTATTTATTTATTTATTTATTTATTTATTTATTTATTTATTTATTTATTTATTCTTTCGTTCTTCGTTCGTTCGTTCGTTCGTTCCTTCCTTCGTTCGTTCGTTCGTTCGTTCGTTCGTTCGTTCGTTCGTTCGTTCGTGCGTGCGGGCGTGCATGTGTGTGAATGGAACTTGGAATCAGGGATTCGATAGACGCCAAGGAAACCAATAATAACTAATTAATAACTTCTTTTTCCGTTGAGGAGAGTTTGATTATAGTATCGCTACAGGGTTGGCCAAGACACAATTAAGACATTGTGTATGCTAGGATCTATTCAATCAATCTCTTTATAAGCCAATTATTCATATGAAATTTTAAGATGACCATTGATCAAAGTTGCACAATGTAGTTCGCATCAATCCCAATGTTTTGGACATTTATGTATGCTGTTATGGCATGACTAAAAGGCATACAACTACAATGCGCATCAGCTTTTAGTTTTTCAACAGGTGGATTTCGAAGTGAAATTATATGTGCCACCTTACGTCAAAATAGCTTATATATGAAATAAGAAATTGAATTTCGCAAAATATTTGCGCAATCGCATTGTATATCGTTGTATAAGGTAAACGTATTTGCACGCCCATGCTTCAAGCACCATGATTCTACGGTTGATCAGAATCTGTTTTTGTACATAGGTTCTGTATTGGTGGTAACAGCTAAAGACTCCAGTTTGATATCTTATCCCCAAAAGACCATCGGCATTTAGTCTATGGATGGCTCATCGGTTTGCGGAACTGTAACATACACGTTTTTGGAATCAAACAATATATTATGTCAAATCGAATAGACCCAGTCCCACTTTCACCCCACGCCTCTACGAAAAGATTCCTCCACGACTTCCACAATCAGTTGCACTGTTGAAAGTAAAATCATGACATTTGTGTGCACCGTCTAACTCTTACAAAATGTGCGAGTATTCGCCATAATCTGGTACAGATGCGTCCCTAGCTATAGATGCCTGATATCAAATAGAGTGGAAATTTCCACGAGTACCGCTACCATGATAATACAAGCTACTGGGACAGTACCGGCCCTGTAACCTGCGTTATCAGGGGTATTTCCCTGTTTTCCATATTCAATAAATGTCACGATGTGTTTCAGCGTAAACATCTACCAGCAGCACATGATACCCGCTTCGCTCAATCGTCAGTAAATACACTAGCATTTATCCTGGAGAGATTGTGTTCGGGAGCAACAAACATTGCAGCGCCAATGTCCTGGCAAGATTGGAACAAATACAATCTGGCAATGCCGCACCCTGCTAAGTGATGTTCAGAGACTAACAGCATAAGCATCCTCTCGCGTCTCTGATATGCAGACGTGCAGATATTAGGAATTGTGTTGAGAAACGATACCCCTAGCAAGGTTTCTTGAATGTAGCTGGCTGTAAACAAGTTATTAAAGCTCAAGAAAGATGCTCATAGATGAAATGAGACGCAGTCAAAGTAGCATCTATCCACGTCAGACATTGTTCTAAATATAGGCCGACCGTGATAGATTGTTGGACAGGCTGGTCAACGCAGACTGGTCCTCACTATCATTAAAGTGATCTATCCTTTTATCGAGAGATTCAGAGAAATGTCCTGTTAACATCGAGTTTGTTTGATGATGTCAATCGATTATAAGAGGAATCTAAGAATAGTGCGGAAAGGTAGATAAGGATCCAAAAGTTAGTAACAAGGTGTCCAGGCCTAACGCACAGGCGGACGGACACACATACATGCGGGCGGACACATGGTGCGGGGCAGAACAAGGACTACGCCCATGTCGAGGACAATAGTAGTAAAAAGGCGACGATATGGGTGACCACGCCCACATTTTCGCTGCCAACAAATACTCGAATCTGATTAGTCCAGCCCAATCAGATTCGAGTATTTTTTGCAGAAAAGAATGGGCCTGGGCTAATTCAAATATTGATGACGTCATCATTCTTTCAGCCAATCAGACCAGCCACCAATTCAGTCCCCACATTTTGGGGATGTAGATTTTTTATGTGTGCCAATGACTACCAGGTTTAGATGTGCGTGTGAAACCCTGATGGGGCGTGGTCAAAGGCAGGGTCACGTGACTCCTCACAGCCAATCAGAACAGTTCCTAATACAGTCGACACGACTCGAGCCGTTGACATATTGGCACGTGTTAACGAGGATTAGCAGGCATACTGAGCAGTGAAACTTTTAGCGATGTGGGGTGGGGTGGGGTGCCCAGACAAAGGGTTGCGTGACCCCACAGGGTCAATCAAACCAGCCGCTTATACAGTCGCCACTGCTCAAGAGATGTAGAGATTGACAGGTGTAGCGAACTATGAAATAGCTATGATGGGTTGTGTTCAAACCCAAGGCTTGTGACCCATCGCTGCCTATCAGAACAGACACTTATACAGCTGCCATTGTTCGAGATGTCAATCGAGGTCACGTGACATCATATAGCCGATCAGCACAGCCACTTATACAGTTGTCAATGTTTGCTCCGTAATGAGCCATGACTGCATTATGGAGCGTGGCTAAGCGAAGGGTAACATGATTGCTCGTTTCCTATCATAACAGTCGCTTATGCCGTTGCCAATGTTAGAGATGTCAATCGAGGCCACGTAACATATGGTCGCCATTGTTCGGGACAGACTGTCAAGTATCTACCAGACAATCAGTACAGCTTCTTATCCGGTCGCCATTGCTTGTAATGGGCTGGCAATAGATGTCTTGTGACACCTCCCAGTCAATGAGCACAGCCACTTATACAGTCGCCAATGTTTGCTCTATAGAGTTATTGGAAGGGCAATGAGCCATGAAACTGTTAGAGGTGGGAACAAAAGGAAGGGTTCCATGATCCTCCACCGCCCCTCAAAACAATCACCCATACAGTCGCCACAGTTTGAGATGTTGAAGGAATTCTACAGAGTTATAATGTGTTCTGTAAGTCGGGGCCACGTGACATCTCTCAGCCAATCAGTACATCCAATTTTATGGTCGCGATTGTTGAAGACAGGCTGTCACTCCAGGTCACGTGGCATCTCCCTGGCCAATCAGAACAGCCGCTTATATAGTCGCCATTGTTTGAGATGTTGAAGGAATTATATATGAGGTATAACGCGTTCGGACATGTTCGGTCAATTGAGGTCACGTGATATCTGGCAGCCAGGATATAAATGCGTATGAAAAAATGTAATTTTACCAAGCTTTCCAGGAATTTAATAACGTTTTTAATCGTCACAATGAATTCAGCATACTTTGTACGTTCCGAATTTCCTGTAGATCTTGGTAAAAATGTGTTAGAACTTCAGTTAAAAGTTACTATTAGCACTAACAACCATTGTGTATGGCCGTGCTGCTGATGCTGCTGCTGCTGCTGCTGCTGCTGCTGCTGCTGATGATGATGATGATGATGGTGATGATGATTGATGATAGTGATGGTGATGGTGATGATGATGGTGGTGGTGGTGGTGACAGGTAGGCTGGTCGGGTGATGTTTGGATGTGGGAAGGGACATTATCTCCTTTTGAAACACGTTACAGTGAGAGCTGTAAGGTTTAGTGAAATATATGTCTCAATCACGTGCATTTTATAGGTGAATGCGAAACGTTTCTCTGTATCTTTGCTCAAAGGTTTCTGATATTTTGACCTAATGATGGTATTAGGATACTCTGTGAACGTTTCTAGATTAGGGTTAACGACTGTCGCGAGCAAAGTGTTGAAATCTATACCACTATTTCTAAAGTTTTATATTTATCCCTTATCCGTGAATATGCTCTTGATAACCCGTCGGTCTGTCCACCTGTTTGTATGCGTAACTTTTAGGCCCTACACTAATGACCTCAGTTATTTTACTAACTGGTCGGTAACCCTAATCAGTTATTTTACTAACGAAGTCCCATCAAGTAGCAAAATAACAGAGTCTGTCGTGATATAGAGGAATTACTAAACGCTTATCACGTTTCTGACGATACACTACTGAATTCGTGTCATATGTAAGGAAATATAAAGGTGACGTGCTATCTTCATATCCTTATGATGCAAACGTATGTCATTAGTATGCCCTCCGTAAAGCACATTACGGGGTATATGGGGGTCCTTTTAGCTCCTCGTATTCAGAAATGCATTAGCGCTAGGTTTGCTAAGTCTCAGGGCCTTAAACTCGCAACCCCACATTTCGAAGACATTTATGCCCATATGTCTGAGATACAGTGCAGTAGAATTAGGGTTCGACCCGGAAAGAATTGCTATCAAGCTAGTTTTTGGTGTCGTTCGAAGCAGAATTTCTTGCTCTATATCATATCCAAAATCCAAAAAAATCCCTTGTGGGAAAGTCTTACAAAATATATATGAGTGCACACCAGATTTTCGTAATATTTGCGGTGTACCAGGCGCACGAAAGGGTCTCAGCACATTGATGACAGTAATTGATGTAGCCGGTCATTCTCCAAACCTGCGCATATACCAACTATATGCATATGTAATCTGTTTCCGGGATCACGCGTAACTTGTAACGCTGATGCCTTGCGATATGATCGCTGCAAGCTATTATGCCTACATGATATACCTTACTCTCTGAACATTTAACCTAACTCGTCAACAAAACATGTTAATATCCAACGGTAATTGCGTTAATTTAATGATTTAGCAGTGGTGGTCTGCTGTGTGGGTGGGGTGGGGTGAGTGATGTTACTTTCAAATCAGCGGCACGTCATTAATAAATAATTCATGAATTTACTACCGGGACTTTGATATTATTAGCAGAGCAGGGGTGTGGGGATGGAGTGGTGGGATGCAGTGGCGTGGTGATTGTATCTGGAGCCCCGAGAGTAAAATACGATTGTGTGATCCTCTCTTAACAGAGCAAGATCAATCCTGGTGGTGTGTTACCGACAGGATGTCCTACAAGTCTGGCGTGGTGAGGAAAATTGTCACAATATAGACCCTCTCAGACAGAGGGCGAGAAAGAGAGAGAGGGAGGGAGAGGGAGGGAGGGAGGGAGAGAGAGAGAGAGAGAGAGAGAGAGAGAGAGAGAGAGAGAGAGAGAGAGAGAGAGAGAGAGAGAGAGATGGGATAGAGGGAGGAAGGGAGCGAGGGACAGAGCGAGTCATAGTGGCCAGGTGTTATCAACGTGTACCCTGCCATTTCGTGACCAGATTCTTGACATGTGTAAACAAAGGAATGATGCATGGGGTTGTGAAGTTGAGGGAAAACTGCAACAGTGTTTCGACTTCGTTGCTGCTGAAGCAGTATATCACATATCTTGCCAGTCAACCTTCATGTCAGCAAAAGTCTTATCTACTACACATAGCCAAGACAAACCAATTGGTCGGCCTGAGAACCAGGAAATGCTGAAAGCATTTACTGAATTGTGTGAATAGCTGGAGTCTGGAGCACCCGCATAATTGTACATATTGATGTATTTTCAAAGTGGTACCATTAATAACATTTATTTCAGACAGATTGGCACAATGATTTGGTTGAGTCAGATTTTAATAATGGGTCATTTGAGAGAGATTCTCAAAGTCAAGATGTTGGTAAGATTCTAGTTGAGACTGATCGTCACAGTGAAACTGACGGGAATGTGCCATTTGAGATGTATCCTAAACAAACGTTAAACTGTTGTTAATGTCCTGGTTAAGACAGATTTTCAAAATAAAATGGTGCTGGTGTGATATTGGAGATAGATCTTACATGTGAAAATGTGTGTGTGTTAAAATATGAGAAGCGAAGCTCGTGCTAATTTGTTTAATAGTGTAGATGTTGCAAGTTCCCATATTGAAAATATTTTGAATGAAGAATTACGTCTAGTTGACGAGGAATACATACAGTTGTGCGATCTATATGAGGGTGCTGTGCGGAAACAAGACACTATAGAGGATGTCGCCGAATCTAAAGCACTGCAGAAATTACAAGTCAATGGATAAGTACACATATATGCTTTCAACCAATTCGAGAACTGCTAAGTTATGGCTTCAGTACATGCCATACATTGACACGCTCAAACTATTTATAAGAGACGAAAGGACAGGTGATTGGCATTTGCATCTTATTGCAGTCAGCAAGATGATCAACTTGTTTGCAGCAACCGGCCATAACAATTATGCAAAGTCCACTAGTCTGTATCGTCAACTTATGCTTGTATTGTCGAATACCCACCCATGTTTATATGATAAGTTCCTGATTCGTGAATATCACACAGTACGCAAATCTGACCGATATTGGGCTGGACTCTGGCGTCAGACGGATCTTGTTATTGAGCAAGTAATGATGCAGAACACAACAAGTCGAGGACGTTTGACACGAGGACGAGGAATAACAGAGTCTGTTCAGGTCACCTGGGTCAACAGCATGCACATGTGTGCCAGTGTTCATGATGCTATGACTTCTCTGACTAAGCTTCAACATAACACGCACGCAACATGTTGAGCTGGGAAAATCAAGATTCAACCATGACGTCCTAAACCTTCTCAGTGTTATTAACCATTTGACATTTATGAAGAAAGGTTGCGATGCCTGGAATCTGGATGAAGAGGTTAAAGCCAAAATACAAAAGAAGTTTGATAGCATCAAAGTTTCTGACATTTTGCTAAAGTAAGCTGATCAAGTAAAGACGCTAGTTAGTCTGCAAAAAAGCATGACAGTAGGTCAACAATATAGTTCATCTTGAGACAACCAATCTGTGTTTGTCTTTGATGGCTATTGTGATGGACCATCAACTAAAGACCTTCGGCATCAACGGAGATCAGGAAAGTCAGCTGCATACGTAAAGATCAATAAGTCTGCTGTGGTGCATGCAAGCTAGAATGTCTTTCTTGCAAATGAAGAAAATAAGAATCATTCCCTATCCCTACTTGCACATTACCTTGCAGCTGAAAACCATAATGTACGCCAAGCAATAGATGATGCGGACACATTGATCATATCATCAGCCATAGAACTTGCATCTGTAAATAACCAGCCCGTGACAGTAGTAGCTGATGACACTGTCACACTGCCATTCTTGTGCTCCTCTTGTACCATTTTAGACATGACCTATCAGACATATTTCTGAGATCAGAGGGAGAAAAGGGTCATGGGAAAAGCCAAAAGCTCTGCAGTATCCAGGATGTATGTGCACATCTGGGCGATGAGATCGCTCATCGGCTGCTATTCATTCATACATGGGGTGGCTGCGACACATCTTCAGCTTTGCTTGGTACGTTTTGTACATGCAAATGACAGCAACAGAGCGAGCAGCTGCCTACCATTGTCTAAGAGCACACATCCAAATTGTACAATGGAAAAGCCTAATGTTAAGCACACTTGATCCTACAGAACGGGGATGGAAGCTTGAAGATCAGAAATTAACACCTGAAGCGACTGACCTAGAACGTGGACCACAAGACATCCTCAAAGTTGTTCAGTGTAAGTACAAATGTTCTTTAAAAAATCCATTTGGAACAATGGTATGCTTATGTCGTAAAAATGGCCTCAGGTGTGTTTTGGCATGTGATAATTGGTGATGGATGTATGAACATGGTGCAACTTATTGTTTATAATGATAATGAAAGTAAATACGATACATTGATAATTGGATAAAGATATATGTATACGATTCCTGAGTAATTCCTCTAACGCTAAAATGCATCTAATTATCAAATCTACACTGCCATTAAAATCTATCTCAACATTAGCAACAGTTCCACTTTTATGTATTCAAGGATACATCTCAAACGATGTATTGCCATATGCTATGCATTTTTATCACTGAAATATCATTGTCTCAATTTCAAAATCACCATTTATAAAGGTCTTGAGGATGTTAAAACTAATTTGACAGGCAGCTGTTGCTTCAAACTAGATTTTAAATATTCAATAGGCTATAGCACAGGTCTATAGTATTATGGAATTCTGAACATAGTAATTAGATGACAAATAATGTATCATATTTAGTTTCTCGGCTCGTATGTGTTACAAGTGCATATTCACACTAAAATTCTTGAAAATAAAATTGTTACATTATATACTTTTAGAGGTTTAAATTTTGTGCCTAGATGTAAGGATATTAAATACATCTTAACATATGGTGATTTCATTACATATTAATTAATGTAATTTTTGTTGTGAAATTGAATTAGAGACACGAGTCCGTAAATCATCTTGACAACTATAAAGATTATATTAATTTATATGATATGAAATCATATTATGTTAAGATTTATTTCGTTTCATTACTTTTAGATACATAATTTAAGCCTCTAACAGTAAACAAACTTAGCAATTTTATTTTCAAGCATTTGGTGTGAATATGCACTTTTAATTAACTAATTTGCATATTACTTATTTTAATTCATTTTAATTTAATTAGCTGATTGTTATATTTTTATTTTATCATATATGGTATATGAATCAGGTAATATAGAACAAATTAGATAACATATACATTCATGATATGACAGATTAAATGCTTTATACCACACACAGCTCATTGCTACATTGATGTTTTGAGGTAGGAAATGTTATATATGCGTTCTGAAGAATCGATAAGCTCTAAGGTGCTGAATGTTAAGCCTTTTATAGTATACTTCCGATCTACGCTCCCATTGTCCCTCCAGGTAGGCATATGCATGGTTGAATGTGGTATAATTCTAGATATATATTAAGTTAGGGCGCACCAACCTATACATCCAGGTATAATGTATATACAGGCTTATAGTTCTGCACGGAATAGGTGAACACTTGTAAAAGTGAATGTCTTCTAATTGACCTGGGTGCTATGGAGATTGCAACATATTTCCGCAAAACCTACAGCAACCAGAGAGATTTCACGAATGTAAACCTAGGAAATGACCCTTGAGTCTTATTAATACTATTATTAGTAAAACCCTATGCATGTAAAACAGTTGTTTGCGTAAACCCCAGACCATGTAAGCTAGTCGACGTAAAACGTATTTGTAAAATTTCTGAATGGAGGACACTTCCATTCACGTCGCCACGCGTCAATAACTCTAGATTTCCTGGGGGATGTTACGTGACCTCTATTTTCAGCTCATCTTAAGCAGTGGCGACCTTATAAGCAGCTGTTCTGATTGGCTGGGTGATGTCACATGACCTTGATTGATAGACCACGTTATAACTCTGTAGAATCCCTTCAACATCTCAAACAGTGGCGACTGTATGGGCGGATGTTTTGATTGGCTGCGATGGGTCACATAACCCTTCGTTTTGTGCTCACCCTTAACAGTTTCATGGCTCATTACCCTTCCAATATCTCTACAGAGCAAACATTTGCGACTGTATAAGCGGCTGTGCTGATTGGCCGGGAAATGTCACGTGACCTCATTTGACATCTCTAACAAGGGGGGGGGCAGTATAAGTGCCTGTTCTGATAGGCCACGAGGGGACACTTGACCCTTCGTCTGGCCACGCCCTCTAATGCGTTCACAGCTCATTAGCCTGCCAATAGCTCTACAGAGCAAACATTGGCTACCATATAAGCAGCTGTTGTGATTAACTGGGAGGTGTCACAAGACATCTATTGCCAGCCGATCGCAAGCCATGTTGACCATATAAGAAGCTGTTCTGATTGGTTGGGAGATGTCACATGACTCTGCTTGACAGCCTGTCCTGAACAACGGCGACCATATAAGTGTCTCTTCTGATTTACTGAGAGATGTCCCCTGACCTCGATGGACAGAACACATTATTACGCTGCAGAATTCCTTCAACATCTCAAACATCGGCGACTATATGGGCGGCTGTTCTTATGGGCTGTGATGGGCCATATAACCTTTCGTTTTGGGCCCACCCCTAACCGTTTCATGGCTCATTACCCTTCCAATAGCAAAAGTTGGCGACTGCACAAGTGGCTGTGCTGATTGACTGGGAGATTTCATGTGACCTTAATTGACATCTCTAACAATGGCAACTGTATAAGTTGCTGATCTGATATGGCACGGGGGACACCTACCCCTTCGTTTGGCCACGCCCTCTAACCATTTCACAGCTCATTACCTTGCCAATAACTCTACAGGGCAAACATTGGCGACTGCATACACGGCTGCGCTGATTGGCTGAGAGCTGCAACGTGACATCGACTGTATAAGTGGCTGTTCTGACAGGCCACAGGGGGGCATATGACCTCAGTTTGAACCCAACCCACCCCCGCCATTTCACACTATGTTACACATGTCAAAAGATCTTAATCTTGAGCAGTGTTGACTGTATAAGCGCCAGTTCTGATTGACCATGAGGCATCATGTGACCTTTCGCTTGGCAACACTCCTTAAACATTTCATGGTTCATTATGCCTGTCAATCATTATTGACATGTGTTAATACATCAATGGCTAGAGCCATGGCGACTGTATAAGCAGCTGTTCTGATTGGCCACAAGGAGTCACGTGACCATGCCTTTGACCACGACCCCTTCAGCTTTTCCCCCACGCACATGTAAACTTGTCAATCATCGGCACACATCAAAAGATCTACATCCCTAGTGTGGTGATGGGATGAGCGGCTGGTCTGATCGTCTGAGAGAGGGCTGACGTCATTAAATTTGAAATAGGCTATGACACACTTTTACCAGCAACAAAATTCTCCAATCTGATTGGTCCAAAAAGAGCTATAGACCTAGGGCTCGACCAATCATATTCGACTATTCTTTGACAGTAAAAAATATTGAGGATGCCATCACTCTCAGCCAATCAGAACAGCCACCCATCCCCTGGACATTCTACCAATACTAGCCTGTTACGTGTTTGTTTTACGTCGGCAGTCATAGTAGGTATCAAGAAAATGCATGCACCAGATACAGTCAGACATACACCAAAATGTCCTCTAAATAGTGTTTTGATTGAAGGGATTCAATCTGTCACTCAAGTATCTGACGTCATATCCAAATCCGTCACTCCTAGGCTGACGTTACAATCAAAATCAGGTAGCTCAGTCACGAACATTGGATATTCCGTCAAGAAAGTGTAGGAATTGTATGAGCTACATTAATTTACAATTCAATATACATTCGACATATTCTGAAGCTGTTTTCACGTTGGTCTGTTGTTGTTGTAGTCAATTTAGTTTCTAAATATTCAACAGCTTACTTTTATAGTTACCTTGAAATTTCGATTCTGGAAATTCAATTTTGAATGTTCGACTTTAAATTTTGCTTATCAATCATATGACGTCATAATCAACTACGGGGCATGTATGCTGACGCCAGAATCAATTACGTCATTAATGGCTCGATTTAGTCTGTTTTAAACGCTTAATAGTTCGTCAGGTTGTACAAATTGTATGGGTTTACTATCTAATAAACATGTTGTTGAATATTTTGAAATTAATTTGACTGGGCGCTGTTGCTGCCATTGGCTTACCTGTATCGTTTTCTGGCTATTGAGATTCATGGAGTGCAGGGATCAGTTGATCCCAACACGCCCAAAGTGTGGGTGGAGGTTAGCTAGCGATTGATGGTGCAGAGCTAAAACAGGATTCCTCAATTATCTGTTGTATGAAACGCTGAATTAGAAACCTCCAAAACGTGTTTGTGTGTGCTGCAAAATATAGGAACGAGCCAGTCATTTCAGTGGTAAATCTTCAAAAATAGTCTTCTATTGGTCTGCAAATGGACATTTCTCAAGACCACTGCACAGTTTCAGAAAATGTGCTTGATGTATGCTGGATGGTCACAGACACAAGAATCCGAAACAACAGTTTGTTGAATCAATAACCAATATTTCTTAAACACGGTTAGTCTGTGCCCGGTTAGGAGTAATCGGGATATCGTACAAACTGATGTTCACTTGATTTATGCCAGACTGTCAAGGCAAAGAGGAAACACACATCAAAGTTTGGCATGCATACCCTTGCCTCCATTTACTCAATTCTGAAATTGTTGAGTCAAATTTGCCTTTTTAGCAGAAAATTTGTGATTGTCTAGAGACAGCTAGTTTTATAAAGTGCACCTAAATGCCCATTTGGTATACTTTCAGTGTACTTGATTGCCAGATGCTTCGTCTCTTTGCTACAACAGATATATTCTGGTCTGAAGCAAAAATATGTATGGGAATACGCCCTAAGAGTAACCAGGGCATGACTACGGTCAGAGCTGATATAGTGTTGAGGCAAATGTTAGAACAACAAGTGGATGCTTACAGTGGCCTTGATGGAATGCATACAGAACAGGAATAGAAATAGCTTCGAGACAGTTGATGATAATCTAACCTTAACGTGTCTATCCTCATTTGTCAGGATGTAGACAGGTGTGTTAAAAGTACACATCTTTATCTATCTTTCTTTCTCCCCCTCCTACCCCCCTCGCTCCTCTCTCTCTCTCTCTCTCTCTCTTCTCTCTGTCTCTCTCTCTCTCCTTCCCTCCCTCCCTCCCTCACTCTTACTGCGCCTTATTATCTGCATCTCTCTCCCACACACGCACACACGCACACATACGCACGCACGCCCTCACACCGTCTCTTCGTCCCTCCCTCCAACTCTCTACCCCACACTTCCTTTCCCCCTTCAATTCACACGCACAGCTTGTCTATTATCTCCCATCATGAATCTATGCCATCCAGTGAGTGTTTCTTGAGTATTTCACCAGATAGCTGGTAACCTAATATATCAGTATCTATTACATCCACCCCTCCATTTCCGTGGCAAATAAATTATTTTGATCAAAACAACCAGCAAAAGCTATTTTCTTAGTCATTCAATGCAGATAAATCTTGGTGACGTTTAATGTCGCTCACTCACCTAGCCCACAATTTACAATTTTAATATTGTTGGTCTATTACTTTTGTTATTTAGCGGCATTTCGGTCAGAAATAATTGTTGAAATAAGTGCTCTTGAATTGACTGTCAAAATAGCATCAACAATGTCTGACGGATAACAATCATTGCACTTACGCAAAACTGTGTGATTTGTCTACCCTCACATATAATTTAACTAAATCCCGGTGTCACGACATAAAGCAGATATGCATATATGTATATTTTAAAAACAGATAACTGACGGTTGCTGCTGTCAGCAACAGCAACATTCAGTTATCTGTTTTCAAAAATAACCATCTACACGTACTGTATACCATGCTATAGATTGCGTGTGAACACGTAATGGACGAGGCGGTGCATGAACGTGGCTAAGTGCTGGTAACATATTCGCCCGGGCAGGGGGTGGGGTGGTTTTATAATAACGCCACGATGGCTAATTAAGTACATGTTTGATACATTTATAGAGGGATACATTTCCGGTAATTTTATAAAATTACTTGAGTGAAAAGTGTCAGCTTCCATGTTATATAAGTACATCGTAATGATACTGACCTTTTCCAGTAGGTCATATCCTCACTGATTGTATAAATACGTCATGTGACAGTAATGTAGGAAAGGGGCGGGGTAGGCCCTACGTGGAGGTAATTGAAATAAAATAATAATGTCGAAAATTCGGTGACTGAACTGAAAATGAAATAATAATAATAATGGAAAATTGAATAGTTGATGGTGTAAATAAATATGAAAATGTCTCTAATGTCCTTAATGCCTTTTCTGCTGTGTCGCTAGATACCAATAACGAGTGTTCATTGGCCCTCGAAATGTATTCAAGAAAATTGTAATTTTCTCATGGAAAATGCCCATTTGCAAACCAATAGAAGACTATTTTTGAAAATTTATCACTGGAATGACTGGCTCGGTTATCGAGCCAGTCATTTCAGTGGTAAAATTTAAAAAATAGTCTTCTATTGGTCTGCAAATGGATATTTCTCAAGACCATTGCAGAAGCCATGTTAAAGGGTTAAGAACAATTTACAACGGCACAAACACACGAGCGAAGCGAACCTATCCAGCTGGGGTGGGTTAGGGTCGTGTGGGGTATTTTGCGACATGACGATGAGTCATATATACCGGGTCACTCACCGCGCATATCACTATATTGCGACCGCTATGGCGCGTTATGTTCTATTTTACTGAATTACCCTTTTCTCTATGTGACTGAATTTATGCTACCAGCCACCTCGTTACTTGTATTGTATTCAGCAACACAACCTGTATTTTAGAAGCATACACATCGCTTTTATTAAAACTACAATAACTTGATTAGCAGGATTAGGTACACTCAAGTCAAGAATGGACCTGAGGAAGCTAAGGATTTTGGCTGAGGACAAGACACGGTGGGCAAAAGCGAAGACGGACTGATTGCAGCTGTAGGATGTTTCTACTACTACAGCCGCAGAATGCAGTAATCATACATACATACAATAACTTGAGAAAGTGGCCCAGCTCTGTAACGAGGCAATAGCGACTGTTAATATAGGCCTATGGGATTCGTGTTGGAAGGGTTAGCAAGATGAACCTAACCCTAACCCTTTCACTCATGTAGACATCGATTTGAAACGTTGAAACCTGAGTTCCAAAAATATATATTTCAGGACAACTATGCAGTGACCTTCACTGGTCACTATATATTCTTTCTCCACATGGCAGATATTTTTGTGGCAACCTATGCATGTGTTTGAACATGATCTGTAAGAGTATTTACCATTGCAATGGCGGAATCTGATTGGTGGGTATCGTCATCTAATATCAGATTTAATGCCTACAGATGGTTTGTATACGAATTGGTTTATTGACATAGAGATTCCACATTGGTTTAATGAAAGTTGACGACGTCGCTGATGTTCCATCTTCATTGATTATACTCCAAGTACCAATGATAACAAAGATAACCTGTGTCTAATGCAATGGAAATCAAGCGATCTGCTTTGTTGCTGGAGTATATCTATTGGCCACCTTGTCTCGCGGCCAATTGACGACGTCATAGAATATATCATTGATGGCATAGCTTTCACATTGGCTGACACATTGCAAAGGAAATGATGAGGGCAATATAGACATCAATGACGTCACCAGTTTTCGCTCAAACGAGGTGAACGTCGTTCTCTTGGAATCGATATCTCTTGGCAACAATTCATGTTCAGAATTTAGTGTATTTGATGAGTCTACTTTTAGCTAAGCCCCTCCCATCTCTAGCTAAGTTTTGATCATCCATTGGACGTGTCGGGATCGATTTATATACTTTGAATCCGGAATTTCCAAAATCCCAGTTTCATGGTAACTTTGCAGCTAACCTGTTGAATATTCTGAAGCTAATTTGACTGGCTGCCCATTCAAATTATCCTCAAAATATTAACAAAGTGTTTATTAAATGGTAATGACAAACAATTCGTACAACTGACGGACTATTAGAGGTTCATGACGGAGTATTTATGTGAATTATGAGTGGGACGCTAGCCTACATGTGACGTAATAGCCTATAACGGCATATACTTGATCGACAGATCGGATTCATCCATTGAAAGCTGTTTAGACATAGGGAATCTGAATGTAGTAGTAGTAGTAGTAGTAGTAGTAGTAGTAGTAGTAGTAGTAGTAGTAGTAGTCGTGGTAGTAGTAGTAGTAGTAGTAGTAGTAGTAGTAGTAGTAGTAGTAGTAGTAGTAGTAGTAGTAGTAGTAGTAGTAGTAGCAGTAGCAAAAAAGCAACAGCAACAGCAGAAGCGCGAACATAACATCAGCAATATCCCTAGACGGAAACAGCAGCATACTTCTGCGAGAAGGGACATTATTATGAATCGCCTCGAGTGCTCTGACTCTCTGTGAATGGAAAGTTACCACAATTTAGTCCTCTGACATTTTTCGATAATTGGACAGAAATCAAAATAAATATCAGCGGGTCGAGTTACGCAGGGATAATTGCTTAGATAGCATTTGTCCAGGTCTGAATAAACAAAGAATAAAAAGCACGGGCATGCACTATTGTGCACAGGACGTTGCCAGAAATGTCAAAGATTCGACTGACCGACAATCAAACCTAGTTCTACTAAACCAAGTCCGTTGACAAGGGATTCGATGGTGCGAATGTCTCCTTCGGAAAAATAAATATAAAAAGTAGGTTACTCAAATGTTTACGAAGTATCAAGTTTCTTCCCATCGCGTTTGTTTTCTTGACTATCAAGTGTGATATAACGTAGTATTTGCTAACCTATTGTCACTCTTGTGAATGAGTGAGAGTGTACGGGGGGGGGTGTGGGAGGCGGTGAAAAACTAGTTACATGGATAGTGGCATGCTAAAATAGTTAAAGATTAAGCCTTTTACATCGAGGGTTTGAATTGAATGTCCTCAAATTTAGCTAGATAAGTTTGCCACATAAAACAAAGGTTTACACTTAAGTAAATGACTTGTGACTACCGTATTTTACAAGAGGACAAAATGCGGTAATAGGTTACTAGCCATCCACATATGTCCTTTAGCAAAGCTAGAAGCTGTTAAACGTGCATATTCACACCAGCATGCTTGGAAATAAAATTGCAAAAATTTCACACGCTTAGGGGGTTAAATAATTATTGTGTCTCTCGATTTAATAAAACTAAGGTGGGGAGCATTTACAGAAATAACTGTAAATCGGCGATGTGTGGCCATTAGGAAATAGTATAAGGCATCTTCTTACACGACTATTGAACATGTCTGGGCAAGTGGAGTTGATTTCTGTCAAAAACGAAAACTGGATACGTTGACAACTAAGCTGTGATCGGATCACTTCGAAGTCATCACCATTGGATCCAGCATGCGTGATACATGTAGAAAAGTTTTGCTAAAATCAAGGAAGAGGACATCAGACGTCAAATAAGGGAGAAAATAATTAAGACATTTTACATGGGGTGGGTGGTCACAGACAATTGAATTTCAACAGACTTCATAATCGCAATCACGCTCTACAGTTAATATGGGTAAAGGGGATTAATTCATGCCAAATACGAAATCTGTAAGTTTTGACCCATAAATGACCTGCACCTCGGTTGGGTCACTTCGAAACCATCTGACATAGCTGGTTCGTTTTAAGTGAAGTTTGGCTAAAATCAAGGAAAATGCCATCAAACGTGAAATAAGGGGAAAATTTAAACATTTTGTATGGGGTGGGTAGTTACTGAAAATCGAATTTCATCCGATTTAATTGTCTCAATTGACTTGAGCGGGTAAAGGGAAGTAATGCATGCCCAAAACAAAAAATTGTTGTTTTAACTCAAAATGACCTTGACCTTGGTCGGGTTTGTGTCCCATGTAGTGCTCTTCCACCTGGGCCTGTGACCCAGGGGTGATGGAAACATGAAGGAATGTCACAGGGTAATATCTAATATGTCAATTGGCATTCTCTGATGGAGCAGAGTTTATTTCTCCCAAAAACTAAAATTGAATATTTCGAAGCAAAATCGGCTTGCCAGATCAATCAACAGATTCAGGATCCCAAGGGGAGCATCCTGACCAAGTATGGTTGTGATCCGATCAAACCTCTCTCTGTAGTCCCAGTTCAAAGATCCATGTTGAAAATCCCCCATTGATTTCATATGGGGAACATTTTCATGCATTGCGGGTCAAATGGCAAAGCTCAAGTTGACGTATTAGGTGGATATCTTCAGGACCCCAAGGGGAACAATCTACTCAAATATGGTAGTGATCCGAGCGAAACTCTAGATGTAGTCACACTTAAGATATCGATACTGAAAATCTCTATACATTTCCTATGGGACATTTTGTCCACGCAAAAGTGGGTAGTTCGAAAAATGTTCAGCATTTCGAAAATAAAACCACGAGCACACTATAACTAGAAGTTGACCAAGTTGGAGCTCATCGGATGAAAAGTGTAGGAGGAGATAGGTGCCAAAATCTTTAGCCGAGTATATAATTTGCAATTGCATCGCTGATTAATAAGTCTTAGCATATGGTGGTTTCACTTTCCATATATTAATTAAAAATTGAAAGTTGTGAACATGAATTAGACATACACGCTCTTAAATCGACTTCACATTAAAAAGATTTATTATTTTATGCAGAATGAAATCATTATATGTTAAGACTTGCTTCGATTCATTACATCGAGGTATACAATTTAAGCCTCTAAAGACTATTCTATTTCCAAGCATTTGCACCTTGTGTCATAAGGTTTTATGTTAAAAATGAAAGTATAGGTCGCGAGGAAACTGAAACTGCTGTGTGCTAATCTACATATGTTTAACATTTACCATAATTAAACTAATTAGACTATTAATTGAATCAATTCGCTAGATCAATAATATCTTCGTTGGTAAGCCACCTAGAGACATATTCCTGGTGTCTATTACACTTGTTTCCAACCTTAAGGTATCTCACATGGTTTCAGGCTCATACCAGTACAAACCCCCCCCCCCCCCGAAATTCACTATGGTCGCCACGCATTAGGTGCTATTTTGAAAAATCGTCATAGCTCAGCCAGCATTGAAGATAGAGTATTCGATCTTATGTCTAGACCCATGTGTTCGACCCATAGGAATCAATCTAATAGAGTTCCAGGCTCATATCACTTATGATAGAACTGTATGTTGATGAGTTTTTGTAAGCGATGTCGGTCAGGTGTCACATGTCCATGGACATGAGAACATGCACATACTTGACAAATAAACTGTCTCTGTACCTGCCAAATACAAAGGATGAGAAAAGAGACATGAGTTTTACAGAGAGGAGTCTTGATAGTATTCACATCCACTCACTGAACTACTGATACCACTGGATAACATGAAAAATGAACATGCGGTGTATGCAGAAGACGTGAACATACAGGGTGCTAAAAATAATCATATAATAATAAATATAATTGAAATGTTAAATCATCAAAATTAAGGATAATGAAACTTTCAATAGGACATAAACACCATAAACCAAAGTACTGTCTTTGTTTCTTTCATAGTCACTCGAAATTGTAAGTTGTTAAATGACCCTCTGGACCATCTTCATTGTGAAAATTGAGTTATGAAATTGAGGTTGGTAAAAGACTAAAGTGCTTTCTAGTGATATGTAAAGTTAAATTTAAGTAAGTAATGGAGAATGATTGTCAACTTATTTAGGGAAGTTGCAAATGATTCGTTCACAATGTTCGTTAGATCACTCATAATCACATAAGTAAGCTGGTCTGGTTCGGATACGACCAGGGTACCAGTCAATGTTTCTGGTTGGCCAGCAGTAGGCGTGTTATGATTGTTAGGAATTGTTACGTCATTGTAAGGATTATTCACTGCATGCGTTATACGGTTAGTCTCTTTATGTATCAGTTTGCGGAGAGAACTATTTCCAGCTAAAGATACCATCAGGACTCATTAGTATGAGCATAGATCCTTTCATGGATACAACTGTATATGGGCGTGTACTATTTCGCATTCTCTGTCTAACTAAGACCAAATCACAAGGTTTTATTCACGAAATTTTGGTGCTGTACCATTTCTCTGCATACGATTTCGTTCAGACATTTGCTGCTGGATCATTTGACTGAGCTTTTGAATGGAAATCAGCAACAGGTTCGGATACAGGTTCTAGTAGCTTTGTTTTGAGGAATGCCGGTTGTAGAGTGAAGTGTTGCTCTGTAGTTAAGGAGAACACCGTTTATGTCTTTCTTCCACACATTCCCTTCCACAAAAGAGCTGCATGAAGCATTCTGTTTCACCATTAGCTTTAGGTCACAAAGGTGTAACCTTTCGATGTTTGAAACCTGTTATTGCTGCGTAACGTGTCTTGTCCATTAAATGGAGGACCATTGTCAGATTTGTGTTCATCGACCAGCCATGACTCAATATCTTGAATACTCGTTTATAACGACTAGAAGTTAATCGGCGGAAGGATATGGACCACAGAAATCCATACAGACATGACTGCAGGGTTTGCTCAGTGGCCATGTTGAGAGATTCTGGTTTTGCTGCTGGAGCATTTGCCTAGCATGGCAAGCAATTTTTAATGTACGTCTCCACATCTTGACCAATTTTGGGATACCATACCTTCTCATGTAGAAGCCGTTTAGGTTTTACCACTCCCTGGTGACTTTCATGTGCTAATTTGATGACATGTTGTCGTAAAGATGGAAGAACAACACCCCCCCCCCTGATAAACCAACAGTAAGTTCATGACGAATTTTGTAAAATGGTTTCAAGTGAATGTCCTGTGTGTTCCACCTATTAGAGTTAACAGCTTTAGTTAGTTTAGTCATTTCTACATCACCTTTGTAAGATTCTTGTATTTCAGTGTTTGAAAGTGATTTTGAAATTGAATGTTCTGACAAAAAGTTCACATATTCTTCGGCTATGTCGCAATCAGATGGCAGCTCGTATTGCTGTGGATGGCGTGAAAGAAAATCAGCTGGATTTTCTGTGCCAGGTTTGTACATCACTTTTAGTTCATATGGTTGAAGCCGTAATTACCAATGTACGATGCATGTTGGGGGTTGAGATTGATGTCTGTTGAACATTAGTTCGAGCGGTGTATCGTCTGTTACAACAGTGAATGGATGCCTGAAAACATAGAGATGACCTCTCGCAGGTCCAAACAATAGCAAGTGCTTCTCTTTCTGTTTGAGAATCCCGCCGTTCTGTATCTAATAATGTCCTAATAGCATATGACACATTGTCTTTTTGATCTGGACCAGTCTGCATGATAATTGCACCAACTTTCACCGGGCTAGCATCTACATAGATGTCTCCAGTTTTGGATCAAAGTAACTAACAACAGAGTCAGCAGAGAGTTTATCTTTAAGTTTTTGAAAGGCATTTTACTGTGTCTCTGCCCAGGACCATTCTATATCCTGTAGTGTTAGTTCTCATAGAGGCTAGGTAATCATTGCGTAACTTGGAATGAAAAGATATACATAGTTTGTCATCCCAAGAAAACTTTTCACTGCAGCTGGTGTGCCTGGAGTGGCAGCTTGCGGTATGGCGATGCCCATCTGGGGGTCAGCAGATACACCATCTTTGGAAAAGTTTAAACCGTAGAATGCAAGGCTTACCTTACTGAATACACACTTATCTAAGTTCAGTTTAATGTTATTTTCACGAAGACATTGCAGAGTCATGCGTAATGATTTTCATGAGTGTCCTGTGTTTCACCAAAAATAAACATCATCTGATAGGTTTCTCACACCAGATACAGCGCACAAGACTTGGTGAGGATAACCCAAATAAGAGTCTCTTATAATGCTGGAGTCGTTTGTGGGTTGAGAAATATGTTAGATACTGTGATTCTAGATGTAGCTCGATTTGGTGATATCCCTGTTTAAGATCTGATTTTGAGAAGACTGAAGCGCCGTTTAAAGCATAAACTACTTCATCTATTATAGACATAGGATGCCGTTTTTAGATACAAACACGATAGATGAGACCCATGGTGTAGGCCCCCCGACTCGCTCAATACTGCCTGCTTGTTCAAGCGACTTGAGTTCCTTCTCGACCAGCTTACGTAAATGAAACAGAGTTCGCCGCTGGTTTTGCACAACTGGTCTGATGTTTCTTGATCGATGTGGATTTTGAATTTTTGAGTTTTTGAGTTTGCCAGCTCATTAAAATACATCTGCGAATTCATGTGTAAGTTTGTCAGGCTGTGATTTAGAGCTAGCTGCATAACCAAGAAGTGATCCACATTTTGATCAGCCTCATACGACCCTGCCCTACTAAGGTTTTGTTTCGTTTCTACTGTGCCATCAAAAGCTCCTAGCATGCGCAGTGGGATGTTGGAAACACTTGAAAATCTTTGACTATGGCGATTTTAGTTTTATTGAGTTTTGTTTTGCAACGATATTGAAGCCGAGTTTGTTAATAACATTTACCGATGCACCACTATCAATGAGTGCATTTACATTTACACCCGCAATTGAGACATTTGTTTTCGACTGTTTTTTTCCTTGGATAATACTATATGCTCCTTTGTTGACAGTGAACACATGTTCGTCATCACCGGTTGTCTCCTCTTTATAGACACGCTGGTTTACTTATTTCTGTCTTGGATTATATTTTGTTTTTTCCTGATTGTTTTGTGACCTACGACACACGTTTGTAAAGTGATTTTGTGTGTAACATTTGTCACGTTATCCCCATAGCTTGGCATGGGTGTGTATGTGGGGCCAGTTTCTACCACTGTTTCTGTATATTCATTCCACTACCGTGTTCGTTGGTATTAATTTGTGGGGCTTGGTGACCGTGTGTGCTGGATTTTTTATTTGCTGTCGCGGTTTTGGCATTTGACGACGTGCCACGAAATTCAGTTTTTCATTTGTCTCTGAATGTGTTTCCGTGTGCGTGCATGCGCGCGTGTGCGAGTTTGACGTTTCTAATGCACGCGAAATTTCTTGTATCCTTTCTAGTGTAATGTCTGTTTCCATTAACAGTCCGCGTTTAGCCGAGAGGATTGGCATTTCTCGACGACTAGATCAGCAATTGCATAATCTATGTCTGCAAATTCGCACGTAGCCACTAACGTACGTAGACACGTGACGAATTGTGAAATGGACTCGCCCGTTTGCTGAGTTGCCTGTTTAAATACATAGCGTTCGTAACGAATGTTTTTTAGGAGGGAGAAAACACTCGTCGAGTTTATCTGCTGCTTTTATGAAACTCTCACATGTCTAGGTTAATCTACGAAATAATCTAATACTGACTCACCACCTAAATGCAATAATGCTTTTGTTAGTCTTTCTTTACGCCTGTAGCTGTTATGTAAATGTCAAACTGTTCTCACCATTTTGTACATCGCGTCGATAATGACATCTGCTCAACGTCCGCGTGAAACGGGGATACAGTCGGCAAATTTAGCACGGTTGCCATTCGGATAATGTCAAATTTTACCGATAGATCCCGTACCGATTTACTTCGTCGCCACTGTAATATTTTGAAACTGTTAGGGCCGATAATTAATCAAACACACTGAGTAGTTTGCTAACAATAAGCTAAAGTGGAAAGGTCAATTTTCTGAAAACGCTTTAATTAATGTTTCTCGTTTTTCATGTTTACATTTTGCTGGTTGTGGTTGGCTTGTTTCCAGATCTGCGTGCCTTTTACTCTTATGACTATCGATTTCATTGTGTAGCATATCTGATTCTTGGTATATTGGCATTGATGACAGTGCACAATGCTGATCTGATAACAGTAGGCAAAAGTCGTGGTCTTTGAAAGTTAATTAAATTATTGAATAGTCTCCCATTTGCTATCACGTAATCAATGAGGCTTTTATTTTGAAATGAAATAACATGTTTTAATTAAACAGCAGATCATATCACATTTGACAGGCCAGTTCTCCCACTCAGACATCAGTTACTAACCTGCCGTTAACTATGTAGAGGTTGTTATATCGACACATATCTATTAGTCTACACCCATAATTAGTTGGTCTGTTTGTGTCTTGCAATCGTCTAATCGTTGCGCTTGGTATTAAATTTGGTTCTATGCCGTCTGCGTCCAACGATGCAAATTCCAGCAACATGTCATCGTTCTTTACATAGTCCAGCATCTCTGCAGTTTTTGGCATTTATATCACCTAAAAGCATTACATATTTGGTTGTTGGTGAAAACGCTAGAATATCATTTTCAATCTCATCGAACGATTCATTGGGATGCATACCTGGGATTGCCCGGCAGAATGTATACACAAGCTATGACTATATCACCATCTAAGCATACTAGTGTTTTTACGGACTGATATCCACAATACATCTTCACTGTTTATTTATGTAAGGCGCTATACTTTCATGAATTAAAAAGGCTATTCCTCTTGATCGTCTAGTGACATTTTCTAGAGTGTACAAATTAATGTTGCAATTTTGAACTATTTTATTGATTTCATCATATTGATCTAATTTAGTTTCCGCCACACCCAGTATGTCATATTTGCGAACAAAATCCTTCATTTCCGGATGGTCAAGCTTATGTTTGAGGCCACGTACATTTATGAAGCCTAATTCAATATTTCTACAAACAGTTTATCACCTACCAAACTACAGCAATAGCCTTGGGATCGTGCCTTCGAAATTCAGTCATCAATTTCTTGCGGCGATCTGCAATCTCTCGTGGAAACTGAGGGTTCACACGGAAGGGGAGGCCTCTGAGTGTTGCTGGAGCTGCTCTGAGAACACATTCGCGGTCCTTGCAGTTACTAAATCTGTCAACTATTGTTCTGTGACGACCCAGCTGCGTCTTCGACAATGGCCGTATTCTGTGAACCCGCTCATATTCAAATGCTCGCACAATTTTCATCTTCTGTTTTGTAAAATGTGTTTCGTGTTTCTGGCAGTCCTGAAAACAAGAGATTATTTCGCACACTTCCAGATTGTAATCTAAGTGTTCCTCTTTCATTTGCCACATACTTTCTAGAAGCGGGGAGATGAATCAAAGATTTACATTTTCTCAAGAGAGAACAATAATTATTTCAAGATGACACGTGTATCAGAATTATGCCTTCTTTATCTGACTACCTTGACTATTTGACGTGATGCAGAGCGTTTTCCCTCGCCTCAGATTTTCCGCGTGCTGTAATAAAGCTGGGGATGCCGACAGCACGTTTCAACAAATTATTTTTCAAATTCTGTATTGTTCCAGTCTGACATGTTGTTGTTGTCGTCGTCGTCGTCGTCGTTGTCCCTGTCCTTGTCGTTGTCGTTGTTGTTACTGTTGATGGTGAGCTTAGTTTTTGCACTGGCAATCAACGGAAAATTAAGATAACTCAGCATGGTTCGCACCTCTCCTGCTAGGAGGTGCGTGGTTCACAGTTTTGTCACAAGGTGCAGACCTCACAGACGATGACCTAGTCCGGTAGTGTATGGCTGCCCCCTCCCCCACCCCCAGTTGTCGAAACACCCTGCTGAGTGCGAGTCTGCCCAACTACTATAGGAGACGGATAGCTGGGTCTGATCGTGGAAAATCGGTTGGTGTATACCCTGAATAAGTCAATCTGTCAATTTGTCGGTTTGCCTGTCAAATTTTTGATATTTTGGCAAAGTTTCCAAGTGGCAATTACAGAGTGTCGCTGTAATTGATCGTCAGGACGTGCAGAGATCGATCGATCCCAACACAAGGGAGGTGTGGGTGGAGCTTAGCTAGAGCTGGGCGGGGCATGGCTAAAACTGGAAGGTCCATTATGTTAGCCAGACACTTATCTTAGACATGGATGTCACCGGGATTGACCGGCGGGTGGATGGAAATCAAGCGGGTGGAGGGTGTGGGGTGAGGAGGTGGTGAAGGCGCGGTTCAAAATTTTGAGTAACAATGCGTTTTATATGTACTATGTACGTTCATTTTCCTTGGCTATCAACGTAATAACGCGATCTGTTAAACTAGTTGTTGTTTTGACGTCGATGCACATGTATGTTTGCCTGTTCCAACAAGTCTGTGAGGCTTGCGGGCGAATTTTAGGGTTTGGAGGTGGGTGGGGTGGGGTTGGGTGGGTGGGGGGAGGGTTGGGGTTTGGGTGGGGGTGGGTTGGTCGTTGGGCTGCCCCTCGACACTCCACACCCGGGAAATGTCCTGGATGTTAGACACACACTTGAGAGCATTACATGCATGTGGCACAAGCTTGAGAATGATGTGGAAGAAGATATCACGCTGTTTGGTGGATATTCATGATCTAAATATCTACTACACCACATGGTTAAGTGTAGATCTATAGTTCCACGCACTCGTCCATACGCAGATATTACATAATTATGACTACTATACATCACGTGTTATCCGCACTTCTCACAAGCGATCACATGGCTATATTACGTTCATGATTTAGACAGCGATAGAGCGACAAGTCACTAATGTCAGCAGTATATCGTCTCAAAATGCATTATATGCTGGTACTTGTGAGCTTCAAGAAAGGGATATAATCCAAAATGTCAAAGTAATGGTCGGATATATTTTTAGCTATGCCTCGCCCATTTATCGTTAATCTCCGCCCACTTTTTATATACGCGTGTTGAGCCCTGAATTCCCAGAATGACAATGTCAAGGTAATTATACTGATAAGATGTAGAATATTTTGAGACTGACATTTGTTTGGCTGCTGCCGCCTATGACTATGTTTGTTAACTTGAAAATTTACCAAAGACATGCTATTCGTACACTAATGGCGGACTTGTCGATTTTCATGATGGAGTTATACGTCATTATGATTGTCACGTCATCTAACTAGTGACGTAAATATTCATGACGTCAGATAGTTGAGTGGCAGATCGGATCCCTCTGTTATATAATATAATGTAACATCTATGTTAGTAGCAGAAGCACCAGCGGAGGCCAGTTAATGGCACACACGCACCGGGCATCTGTGAATGCCGTATATGAAATAGATAGACCTACAGATTTGAACAGACATTGTATTCGTAAATTCTTCCCATCATAACATTTCATATTCAGAGAAATTGACAGGGAATCGAACCCACAACCGGCGTCTAGCATCATAGCCCACAAACGCTTCCACGACACCAACACCGCAAGACAAAGTCTTACTTTGCCGGTGAGGCTTTCACGGTGTGAGTTTCTGATACACAGGGGAATTCCGTGGTAGCTGATTTTGACCGTATTTACAGTAACTGGCTAATCAGTTAGTGAGTTGTGTGTATAGAGTGTAACTCAGTACCTCGCTATTCGTATCTCGCGAGATCTGTTTCGATACGAGATCAAGAAAAAGTATCTTGTATGTATTGAGTAGCCATTGGCGTAGTGATTTCCACCAGAATATGGTGGTAGAGAGAATTGAAACGTAAATGGATACCAGCGCTTCTCACTTCATGCCAGACAATATTATTTCACGTAAACCGAGATGATATAAAGCCCATAGCAGTCTGTATGGCAAGTAGTTAGCAGAAGAATAGTCTCTCTGAATTCGTCGTAAAATTCAAATCTATCGCACGCAAAATGGGGTGGGGGGGGGACAAGAATTTGCTGGCGTTGCGTAGATGCTGATATAACACGAACCCCTGAATGGATTGAGTCTAGTTTAATGTCTGTATCAAGCTAGGGATACAGAGATTAAGATGATAACAAAATCATAACGATCCACAGCGTTCCTTTTACAGTCCGCTACGGAGATAGACTGGATCCCGATCTGTCTGTTCTCCGAAGTGGAGTCTGTGTAGCAGTCTAGTCGTTGTGATGACGCAATAAGATGGCCGGCCATTACATTAGAGGTGTATTCTCGAAAAAGCCACACCTCTATTTTTAGATTGAGTATCTCGCCTGTCACATAGACCACGCATTTTACAGCCTACTTATCAGAAACTCGCATCGTGAAAACCTCACCGGCAAAGTAAAACAGTCATGCGGCGTTGGTGTTGTAGAAGCATTCATGGGCTATGATGCTAAGCGCTCTCGCCGGTTGTGGGTTCGATTCCCTGTCAATGGCAAAATACCGTAATGCCACTATAACTAAGTATAATGCCTGTAAAATGTGTGGTCTATGTGATGTGTAATGGCTAGCCAGTTACTGTAATTACGGTCAGAATCAGCTGCCACAGAATTCCACTATGTATCAGTGTATAAGCTATGCTGGATTTGTGACGGTATCCCTTTCAAGCAGACAATACCATCACCGACTCGTTATAAATCTTTATTATAAGATGCAAACACTGATTTTCATAATTACTGTCGTCATACCATTAATACCTCGGTCATTTATCACAAATCCAACAGAACTTAGGTCCGTGCAATACCCCTCTTTTATTTTATATATAATGGATTTCCGCTTAGATTCGTTTTGTATTGTTATCTGTTTGAGAAAGAGGCCACATCTAATGAAAAGACAGTTCGGTTTAAGCAAAGTTTATTTTTCTGTTAATGTGAGAGTACAGTAAAACTTGTTTCATTAATGCGTCTCCTGCTTACAAACAATTACAATTAACTGTGATATTTCTGAACATATAGGCCTACATAATAGTGATAGTATACATATCGATTAGATTGGGATACGCGTATTACGAATGCACGCAGAGCAGAGTTGAAATTACGAAAGAGAACAGGCAAGTGAAATGAGGGTATGGCAGATTTTGCACTGATATTGTTTGAGACATGTTGGAAATTTTCAGACATCTTACTCGTCACGAGTAACTAATTTCCGCATGCGTTTACCGGTGTCGCTGTTCACCGCATTTATTAATAATCATAAATTACACTTTTTACACTGCAGATTTGTTCGGGACGATTGCCCGTTGCTGGAACGTGACCTTTGGATAATATATGGCCATCCGGGCACTAGTGGATTATTTGGAAATTTAATGAGAATCTAAAGTTAGTACTAGTCACGTATACAGCAAAATGTGTCACAGGCGTCAACGTTATGGAGTGTGGGTGTCATAAACAAATACGGCACGTGTCAGCTGACGTTAGAATCAAAATGATGTATAGTTCGAAAAGTCCGTCACCAGTGCATGAATTGTATTCTTTGGTGAATTTAAATTTAATATCTATTCGGTTAAAAATTATAAAAATATTTTGACTGGGAACTGTTGCTGCCATAGGCAGCAGCAGCCCCTGTCAAATGCGATTCAAAATAGTCAACCTTTTACCTGTATAGTTACCCAAAAAATTGGCAGTTAGATAATGGCAAATAGACAGCAACAACACCAAGTCAAATGAGGTTCAAAATATTCAATTGTTTACCTGTATACGGCACGTTAGATACTGGGAAATAGGTAGCAATAGCCACCAGTTAAATGAGTTAAAAAATATTCAACAGTTTACCTGTATAGTTACCTTGACACTTAGATACTTCGAATTCCGAATTCAAAGTTTCAAATCGATTCCAACACAAGTACTATGTGTGCAAAGCAAAGCTAGAAATCGATCCTTCTATTAAGACACATAGACCACATGTGTTGAGAAACAGCCACCTCTTTGCCCCAAGCGGCAGGGTGTCGCTGGAAGAGTGCTTAGCGAGAAACCAAATCGTGTGTGTGTTGTAATATTTGAGGCGTTTATATGCTAGTTCCCAATGCTAGGGTCTAGACTCACGCCTGGCCTTTATGGTTTCTGTTGAATTCTTGTGAATTCTTATGACGTCGGTTTGTGCATTAGCTTGTGTCTCTCTCTGTGTGTGTGTGTGTTGATCGTTGTCTCTCGATTTTGTCTCATGTTGCTGTTCTTTTCCATGGCTTTTTTTTTTTGTTGCTCCTCATGCTTGGGCGTGTGTAGTGGGGATGGCCTAACCTGGACCTAACGGGGGTGGGGAAGGGATGGGGTAGGTGTTGGGTCGGGGGAGGTGCGTACGGTCTTATGACCTGATGCACCCAAGGGGGGGGGGGGCTTTAGGTCAGCGACCTCCCGGCCCCTTTGGGGGGAGTGGGGAGGTTGGGGTGTGGGGTCTTTCGGATCCTGGGACCCATTTGGTCTTCTGGCCATCATCCGAGCAGGCACCAGCGCGCACTTGTTTGATTTTGATTGGTTAGGTAGCCCGTATGGTGACTGTGTCCGTCCGAGGACGAACTCGATCAGTCATCCGGGTTACATCCCTCCATAGTCCCCTCGAAAATTCCGAAAGATTCTAATTCTAGCAATTTGGTTTTGGTTTTGTAATCCGTATGTTGCGTGGTTCCATCCGAGGAGGGATCCATTCAGCATCCGGTTTACTTTGACTATGCCGAAATTTCTTGCCTACCTAACCCTAGCTCACGTTCACACAGTGATGGGCACTGTATGACGGGACCTCAGTTTAAAGTCCCATCCGAGAAGACTGAGAAACCAAATCGCTTGGCAGCTCTAATGCCTACGTGCCATGGTAGAGGGCGTGGTAGAACAACGGCATCCCGCATTCCGAATTGTAAAAGCAATCAGTGATAAATAGGGATGACATAGAGGATTAACGTCTTATTTTACGCAGCTGATTCTAACATCGTGAACCGTGAGAAGACTATTTGTGAAAATTTACTACTGGAATGACTGGCTCGATAACGGCTCGGTTATCGAGCCAGTCATCAAAATTTTTAAAAATCTGTTATCCTGTTCTGCAAATGGACTTTTCTCAAGACCGCTGCAAATGCCGCTTTGACCAGCTTGAGAGTTAAAGGGTTGACACATGTACTGGTATATTGAAATTATACAGTGATTAGATACGATGTTGCATTATCTGATGTTAACATAAGAAACGCGGATTTTGGTAATGCTTTTGCTTTAATAGAAGATGCCGTTATTAGCAACATTACGCACGCATTGCTTTGATTCACCAGGACAAGCGTTAAGCACATTACGGATACGAACACTTCGGAAGAAACGTGACACCAACGCATGGGTCACAGTTGATGGGAGAATTAACCACTGAAATCTTATACATAGAAAGAGCATTGGCTAATCTACTCTATCTAATGCATTGAATTCACCATCCGCCATATTGGTGTACCCACACAGTCTGATAGCTAATGATAAACAGTAATAAAACCAAGCATATTAATCAGGATACAAAAGCTCTATCTCCTATGTCAATGATGAAATGTCATCAAATATAATAAGTAAATACATACATGTTATTTAAAAAAACCATTTTGTCTGAAAGCATGTGTCTTAAGATTGATTAAATGACAGAAAGTTGTTGCAACCATAAAACTGTTATAAATAGAACACTGATGTATCAGGAAGGTTGGCATGCCCATAATACCGTTGAAAACAAAAACTGCCACATATAGAAACATTTGCGCCACCTTAAACCGTTGCTATCTAACCGATATAGCCACTGCGTCAATAAAGCTGTTGCCAAATTAGCCTATAAAGATATCCCATTAATAAAATTCTTACAACCAGAAATCTGTTGCATTCACAGCGTCGTTGCATTCAAAGCTGTTGCGAAACCAAAGCTGCTGAACTCAAAGATGTTGCAAATAGAACACTGTTACATTGAGGTTGCGGTCACAAAGATGTTGCAAATTTTCTGTGAGCAGGGACAGCAATAACAGCAACATCAGTGGTAGCAAAATCAGTAATAGCAATAGTAAAAACCGTAACAGCAATCAGATGAATGATGCTGAATATGTAAAAGACATGGACAGTAGCATATAGCAATTATAGCAATAAATCATCACTATATATCATTTCGTCCAAGCGAAGCCGGCTCCAAAAAGAAAGTAAGACCACATGCAATTGTTTTAAAACTATTTTGATTTCAATATATTTCAGCCAAATTGTTTTTAAAGTTATCATCATGATTCTTACTATGCCTTGGCGAATTACAACAATACTCCCGTGAGGATCAGCATTGGTGTAATTACATGACAGCCGTTGCTGATGTTATTGTCATCGCCGCCATCAACATTGACATTGTCACTAACATTGCCATCCTCATCGCCATTGTCGTTGTCATCATTAGTATATAATGAAATTATTATTGTTATTATTATTATTATTATTTTTTTTTTATTATTATTATTATTATTATTATTATTATTATATCTAGACACAAGTGGTGGGTGTTTCTCCGTCCGCATGCAGGCCTAGTATGACACCGACTGAACTAAATATGTGCAGTAGTAAATAAATTAAGGCTGCTAGAACAGAAGACTGTCGGAACAGAGGATCGCCGATCGGCGGCTACAGGAGGGAGGTGGACTGTCAGAACAGGGGCGTGATAACGTTGCAGCAGCTCGTCCGAACACCCATTTAGAGACAGTGGTATACCGATCACCTGTTATCAACCACACATTACATGGTCCGAATGCCCATTTAGAGACACACATTCTACATGGTATACCGATCACCTGTGATCAACCACACATTACAGGGTCTAATTTTCCAGAGACGAATCTGATCAACGTTGTGTACCATGGGTTACCCCGAAGAACTATGGAGTTACATGCATGGTGTAGGCTGTGCGGCATGGCGGGGAAAGTGGCAAGATCATTACATGACCTGGGCGACTATGCAAATAGATCGCTTGAGTCTCGGAGAGCTTCCCCTGACCTAATAATCCCAACAGTAGTAGACGAGTTACTCGCCCGAAATCCACCAACAATACATGAGTTAAGAAGCTGTCCACTGACAGAAATGGCATTAACGGAATTATGGAAGTATTTACATGACCTGTGCGGTCGGTCTACAGTGATGTTATCGAGTTAGAACAAGAACATCTCGACGAGGGGCTCAAGTAAACACGTGGTCATGAGTAGTGTCAAATCGGCATGAGGGGATTACCCATCGGCTGCAAACAACCACGTCCAGACCGTTCTACACCATAAGTAGTAGTGGCGGAATTAAAATGATACCACCTCCCTCAACTGGATTTCCATTTAGACAAATGGCCATGACCATGGCCAAGAATATAAAACTCCCGTGCGGACCCCACTGTCCGGGAGAACCTCCTCAGGATACCGGCCAGTGGCCAGCCTTTCTTATTCTGGCCTGTATCATGAGGAGGGTTTTCTATCTGTGCGACACTTTTCTACCTATCCTGCCTATCCTACCTATCCTATCCTACCTATCCTACCCCACCTATCGCCTACCCCACCCTGTTGCTATTTCAGCCGGCTGGTGTGTGTGTGTGCGTGCGTGCGTGCGTGCGTGCGTGCGTGCGTGCGTGCGTGCGTGCGTGCGCGCGTGAGTGCGTGCGTGCGTGTGCGTGTCTGTGGTGCTTTTACCCCACACTGGTGGGTCTTTATCTAACCTGGTCATATTACCCCGGCCTAGCGTCTTACCTAGTTTCGAAATTTCAGGTAAGTTCTAGCGAGGTCTTTTGAGAGGATTTGAACCCCAGTCTGCAGCCTGGGAATCCTATGCAATACTCTAGTGAGTGACCGACCGCAACACTACCAAAATCTCGCCTCTTAGTAATCTTATCTCTGAGCATGAGTATTGCGGTTGCTGCGCTTATCAGTCTGACGTCACTTCGAGATAACGCAGTAACAGCAATGAGAACACATAACTTATCAGCTATAATTACTAATGCATACATGGCCGAGGTAGTTAAGGCGTGAGTTCCTTGTTTTGTGTTTGTTAGCAAACTTAAAATCACAGGTTCAAATCTCGCTATTACCATTTGTAGATAACTCGGCCATTTCTGGTCCGATTTTAAAATGGTAAACAGTTTTGAAATTCTCGCTTCATTCTGATCCTAATTCGTGCCAGGAACACCGAGAATGAAGTGATTTCTCGGTACAATATAATATACACCACTCAGAGGTACTGATCGCCAGCACCACACATAATAGGGTCTGAACGCCCTGACGGGCATCCACAGGGATATACACCACCCACAGATACTGATCGCCACACATAATAGGGTCTGAACGCCCCTTTAGAAACAGACATCCACAGGGATATACACCATGATTACTGTTGCACAGCTTCGCGCTATTGCAAAGCAATTCGGCCTTAAAGGCTACTCTAAGGCCAAGAAAACAGACCTGCTCCAGATGATCGGACAGGTCCATGCCGAGGAGTGGCAGAAGCGACTCTCCCGAGCAATGAAGGTGGGCATGTTTCCAGCGCTTACCAAAGATGATCCTTGGAATCCCCACACGAAAGCGCAGCGGATACATGAGCTTCGTCAGTTGAACGAGGAGGTGACTGCTAGCTTGCGAGCCAAGACTGTAGAGAGGTGGCTGACGCTCTTCCACAAGAATGCTCCAGGGAGCCCGTGGCTGAACACGATAGGAGCAGCTCAGGACTGGGTGGCAGCAAGAGAGCAAGCCCGCCTCGACACAGACAATATCGATTGAACCAACACCAAGTGGGCTTTCGTTCAATCAATCAACGTTGAGGTCAGGCCTGTCATCGACTGCCAACCTCTGCTTGGGACAGGCCACC
Organism: Chaetoderma sp. LZ-2023a; assembly: GCA_034401795.1. Lineage (NCBI taxonomy): Eukaryota > Metazoa > Mollusca > Caudofoveata > Chaetodermatida > Chaetodermatidae > Chaetoderma > Chaetoderma sp. LZ-2023a. The sequence continues at coordinate 33,040,446 of CM067369.1, forward strand.
TCCCAGACAGACTACGACAGAAGAAGAGTATGACTGCCCTCGACACCTACAGGGATAACCTGGGTCTCTGGAGATGTCTAGCAGTTTACAGGGGAGTGAGAGCTGATAGAAGTACAGCTCCTGCACGAGAGCTTGCCGCACAGTTCTACGGCAAGACAGTACCTGATGTCCGCAAGACCTCACTGGATCAGCTGGACAATGTAGAGTTCTTCACCAAGATCGTGATTCGCATATACGAACCAACCAAAGAGGGCACCTGGCACATGATCAGGTAAGCGGCTCACTACCATGACACCATGACCATCGGAGTGTGAGAGCACCACGCCTTCTACATCAAGAACATCTCCAAGCTGGCACATACACTAGTCTGCAGTCACTGTCAGGAGAGGTTTACACAGGCATGCAATCGTCAACGCCATGCGGATCACTGTACAGGCGGCGAAACAAATATCGTGTGTCCTGGCGAGAAGGTTGAGGCGCCACACTCTGCATATGAGAAAGCCTTCTATCCGCCCCAACCATCCAGTTCAGCGGCTCCTCGTTGGATCGAGTATGAGTCGGGAAACAGAGACGTACACATACACCATGTAGAGTGTGGGCACGGTGGCGGGCGGTGGATCGAGGGCGCTCCCGTAGATGGTTATGATCCGACCATCAACACCGTTTACCAGTTCCATGGCTGTCACTGGCATGGGTGTCCACAACACCAGCGAGGTGAGGATGCTGAACAAAGATACCGCAAGACAGTCCTGAGAGAGGAGAAACTGAGAGCCTCTGGATGCACACTTGTGGTACAGTGGGAGTGCTGTATAAAACGATGTCCAAGCGTCCATAAACGAGTTCAGCCTATCCCATACCCACACTTCATAGTTTACGACTTCCAAGCACTCCTAGATGGTATCAAGACTCATCCTACGGAGACTCTCACGATCAAGAGTACTCATATACCTATCTCTGTGTCAGTTGGCTGCTCCTTAGAGAGCGCCACGAGTGAGCCCACTTACCTCTGCAATCCTGACCCCAAAGAACCGATCAGAGAGTTCATGCTGGAGATCCAACGGCGAGCATCTCTAATCTGGACAAGGGTTAGGGCAGAGTACATACCGACATACCTGGACAAGCTCCAAAAGCAACAGCAGCGACTGATCAACGAGTGGTGTGACCAAGTGCGTGTACTGGGGTTCAACTCTGGGCGGTATGACCTGAAACTCATCAAGAAGTACTTTGTCGATGAGCTGGCTGACAGTACAGGTACAGTGAAAGTCGCCAAGAAGGCTAGTCAGACCATGTTCCTCATCACACCTGAGCTACAGTTTCTCGATGAGAGCAAAGTTCGAGGAAATGCTCTCTTCTATAACCGCGAGATCCCGGTAGAGGCAATCTCGTCTGAGATGCAGGCATATCTAGGGCGAACAGGGAGGAAGTGGCCTACCACCCAGAAGCTGGCCGGTTCCCTCTCTGGCAAGAAGCAGTTGCTGTATGTCCCGACCCTCAAGTGGTATATAACCCATGGCCTGGAGATCACTGCTGTAAACCGCTCCATAGACTATGAGGCCAAGCACCCATTCAAGTGGTTCGTGGAAAATGTTATGGAGGCCGCTGCTTGGTAGATGTAGATAAGAGCAAAGCGCGCTTGGCAGATCTCTTTAAACTCCTCGGCAACAGTGCTTAAGGGAAGCTCATCGAGGCCCTAGAACGTCATAGCAACATCAGTTTCATGAAGGATGAACACATGGTAGACAAGGCCATGCGTAGTGCATGGTTCAAAGATCTCGACGAGATCAGTGAGTCATACGAGCTCCAGAGTTGCAAGCCGAGAATCACAATTCGAAGCCCCTTCCAGGTGGGGATAGCTGTTTATGAGCTCGCGAAGCTGCGAATGCTGGAGTTCTACTATGAATTCCTCGATCGATATGTAGCTTGTGACAGCTTTGACTACCTGCAGATGGACACTTACTCCGTGTATATCGCTATAGCAGGCTCCAACCTCGACGAGGTCATTTGCCCTGTGATGCGAGCAGAGTACCAGGCTCATAAGTGGGACTGGCTAGCTTGGGACAAATGGTCTGGACGGACTCTGGGACTGTTCAAGCTCGAGTTCGAAGGCTCTCATGGCATCACTCTCTGCTTCAAATGCTACTACGTGGAGAGCACAGCTGCAAGTAAGTGCTCGGCTAGGGGAATGTCAAAGCGGCAGAATGAGGTCTCTTGACATAGGTTCTACAGCGCCTACATGGCGGGGAGGACAGAGCTAAAAACCGAGGCCTAGGCATGCACAACCAGGGTATGGTGACGTATGCGCAGGAAAAATTCAGACTCTCCGCTTACTATGATAAGCACCATGTGCTGCCAGATGGGGTCCATACCGAGCCCATCGAGCATCATGTTAGCACCCTAGAGGGTGGTAGCTGTGTGTCTTCAGGGATTAGCTGAATCTCTTCTACGACAAATCGTCGCCTAGGCACTCCGTGCTGACGTGCCAGGTAGTACAGTGTAGGCCGCCCCTCCGCTTCCACATACCTGTCAAGCCTGTGAACATCTATCGACCAGTTAAGATCTGTTGCATACCATCGACCACCTTCCAGCTCACCAGGCTCATACAGGTACTGAACCAGAGCATCAGGTGGTAGGCACTCCTCTCCCTTGTTCGCTCCTCTAGAGATGTGACCAGCAGAGTGTTTGATAGCCTCTACCGGCTTCTTCCAGATTAGCTTGGTAGCCTTAGCATTGGGTCGCTCCACCACAGAAGGCAGCCCTCCCACCCATACTCTAGAACGTTCACTCGGCGCGGCCATTTCCTGGGCGTATTGGTGCAGGAACAGTCTCTATGCCAGTGTCTGATTCCACTGCTCAACGATAGCCTGGGCATGGTGATGCCCTACCTCGCCTCGCCTAACTGCCACACCGTGTTTCTGCATGAGGGCTGCAGTCTTCCCTCTGAACTCCTTACCCTCATCCACCTGCAACAATTCCAGCCACTGGAGGGGATTTTCTGAAGCCTTGTAGACACCCTGGCATGCCTGGTCCACCTGCCCAGCTGATTTGTCTGTGAGCGGTACTGCCGCCTTGTACCTGCTGGCGACACCGACGATGGTGGGGGCATACTTGTAGGTCTGATGACCAACCGAGTCGTGTGGAAGGAATAGAACATCTGCCTGGTGAACTCTGTTCGGGACAGTTTCCTCGAAATGGGCATTCCTGATGTGCCGTGGACGAGGTCTGTATATCTGCCACATTGCCTGGCAACTGAGCCACTGGCTAACTGTCTCCAATGTGAAGTTGTGGCCCTGGCGACGTGCAGCTTCGAGTAGTTGAGGGGGCTTATGGTAATATCCACCAGGGTGATACTAGAGTTCCTCAAGAAAGATGGTTGATAAACTCCCAGACTTCTTCACTGACGTCTACTCCCATCCTACCATGCATGGCCTGGGTGAACTCTAAACAGATGAACAGACGGCCATTATTGATTCGACCATCACTAAAGACCTCCTCAAACACCTCCATACACTGGCGTCTAATCTCTGCTGGATTCTCACTGAACAGTAGTTTATCGACCACCCCCGGAAGTTAAGGGCCTTGACGAGGTCATACAGAGATGCCATCCTTATATAGTACGGCTTAAATGATCGGCGGCCCAGATGGTTGCGAGTGCTATGGCAACGTACAGTAGCCAAGGGTCTGTGACTCCGAAGAACGTACCTACTCTTGAGGCGATGGCTGGTATGGCTTTAGAAATCTTCTCCACACCATGGAGAGCATTGTTGGCGATCTTGCGGACCATCTCGCCAGCCTTCATTGTGAACAGAGTGATCAGAGCCCCAACTGCTGCGAGTGGACCGATGGAACCTTTTACATAAGTGTGATAGATTCCTTTCGCTCTATGTACTGCTTGCGGGGCGCTGTCTCTGCTACATTATCATACTCACCCACGGTCTCCACTACATCATAGTCGTCTGCATCATCCTCCTCATCATAGTCCTCCTCATAGTCCTCATCATCTATATCCTCGACTGGATCAGCCTCTGGTTCATACTGCAGCTATAAACTAGCTTTAAACTGTAGTCTATAGCATGGCCTCCGCAATCTAGAATGTGGACATGTTTGCCTTAGCGAAGTGGGTACTCAGCTTCGCTGACAAGAAGGCGGAAGAGGTCGAGCATGAGCGTCATAACCAGGCGATGGAGAAGCTGTCTAAGGAGAAGTTTGAATACAGCAAAGCACTTGAGCATATGCGCCAGAGTGAGGGACGCCGACGACAACTCCGAGCTCAGGGCAACCAGAGCCTCAAAGAGGCAGATGAGGGTCTCGATGAGTACTACGAGGCTGAAATGATATCTGAGTCAATGCTCGACTATAAAGCATCGACAGGTCAGAAGACAACAGAGTAGTGGTGACAGCTGCAGCAGTGATGACAGGAGTCGTGCTCTATGCACGCTCAAGCTGCATACATGCGTGTGTTCGACACGCATACCTTAGCATAGCCAAAGTAAAGTACCGTCACACCTAATGAGCATGTCCCAGCTATGAGGGTTCCGATGTTGAAGCTAACAGGTTGCCCTGATTAGGTGGGATGTCCCTGCCCCCGAGGTGGTGACGGCCCTCGAGTGCCGACTCGAGGTCGTCGCTTCCACTGGTTAGGCACAGAAGTACATATGACTTAGTTTTCTGTCTGTAGAGTTGGCAATCAGCCAGCTCGCATACCTCACCAAGAACATTTGTCCCAGCAACCACAAGCTTGAAGTCGTCTAGCTTATCCACCTGCTGGATGGCTCCTGCCTTCTGAGCAAGGACGGCAACAGCGACACAGTCTGATGCACCACGATGCAATGTCAGCTCTACCCGTTGGTTAGCTGTGGCTTGGACCTGCTGGTGTTCTCGCACCACATGCACGATCTGTTGTTTGGAACCTGTTTGCTTCAACTCCTGGTCATTCTCGTCATGCCAGACATGAAGTCTTGGAGCATTCATTCTTGCATCTGCGAGCTGCTCAGTGTACACCCAGAGGAACAGCCTATCCTGCATGGCAGCCAGATTCACGTGTGTGTTCTCGAGGAGGGGTTAAGAGTGGAACTGCCATGGCCGTCTCGACACCTGCCCATAGTTCGAATTCCGTGAACCCCTCATTGCACCCCACAGCGTAGTACCTCTTTCCCTTCGTATAGAAGGTTGGGCCACGAGCCAGCGGACCTAGGACTAGGTACTCATCGTTCACATAGGTGGTGTCCACGATGCTGTTTCTCTGCATGATCTCCCACCTGTTCAGAATCTGCAGGAGCTCTACCGTCTGTTCTATTGTGCTCTGAAGTTTGAACTCGTGTGCCCTGCTCTTGATCTCGTGGATCTGTGCCTAGATTGCAAAGTCAATGTACTTCCCAGCAGTGGACAATGGGTTCTCATTGTGTAAACTGGGTCGAATGACCATCAGGCAGTCCTTCCATGGATCAGTGCGGTGCGATGTTGCGGGTTCAATGGTCCCATCTGGGTGTTGCACATACTGCAGCATGTTTACGGTCTGGGTATATAGAGGGGTTAAACGGCTGCCATGTTTGGTAAAGTTCTCCAGCAGATTGGATATGGGCAGCAGGACAAGTCGGCACGACAGCCACTGCGTGCACTGTTCCACTGTGACAGGGTCCGAGGACTGCTTCGTGACATCAACATTATCCACGAGCGAGCCAAGGTCACACCTCCATCTGATGCGGGGATACTGGCCGCCATAGAGGAAGGAGCATCAGCTCGTAGTACAAAAGAACTCCTGACTCGGATACTCTACTGGAAGTTTGACAGTACCCAGGGCAGGTCACTCGACGTACACATGGCCCAACCAACAGTCCTGTTATTCTAGCTCTCCAAAAGGCGAGGGTCGACCCCGAAGATCTACTAATGGTTGGGAAGTGGGCTGGCGTCAGCTTGTCGGTGAAGGTCTGCGCCTTTTCCAGAGATGGCCTGAAGTGTGACAGCTCGCCTGTCTCTTTGGTGCTGAAGATGAAGCGGTACAGCTTAGCTGCCCTCTGTACACCTGCGATAAAGTCCCCTTTGGTCTCCTTGAGGGTTAGGCTGTCGTATATGGTCTCGAGCAGGGCACGTCCACACTTGGAGCTAAAGTATAGCAACCGGGCATTGTGGCAGATGTCTGGTGTGATCTCGCAGGTGTACTTCTGAAAGAGGATGAAGATTTTTTGTGCGTGTGCCGGATGTGCCTGGTGATGTTGCTGCGGTAGGTGACTTTCTTCTGGTCCATTGCAGGGTCATCAATAATCAGAACAAGTGGTTCTGTCAGTCGGGCTGCCAGCAGCTTCTCCATCAGTGCTTGCAGGTTCTGCGTCTTGGTGATTGGGCCATTGTACCATTGATCATTACTGTCAACCACCTCAGCGGCAGAGTCAGACACCAGAATGTATTGAGAGTGTAGATGTTCGGCCAGGAGAGCTCACAGCAAGATGTTTTTCCCGTGTCCTGATGGGGCAATGATCAGCACCACCTGGCCGGCATCGGCCGGCCTACTGTCGAATGGTACAGACATGCATGTGGAGGATGGTTAGCACATGGTCGGCGGTAGCCTCGTCTATATCTAGGAGACTAAACGGCAGTATTTCCCGCACCAGCTCTTTCACCTGCAGAGCGGGGAATCCTGCACCTCCGGCGGATACGAAGGATGCGATGGAGGCATCAAGCATGAAATCCTGGCAGCAGCTGAGAAGATAGCATGGAGGGCCTGTGTGAGCACCCACAGTGTCTAGTACATCCAGTATATGTATGATACATGCACGGGAAGCCATGACTATCATGTGGCCTTAAACCTGTGTACACCCATAATCTTTGACCCATACCTGGGCCCAGGTAGTTCAGCACATCGAGAAACAGTAGCTCATGTGCTATGAGGAACATGGTCTGACTAGTCTTCTTGGCGACTTTCACTGTACCTGTATATTTTTATTTTATTTTTTTGTTTCATGACAGTATTACTCTCTAATCGGCATATGGCATACTAAAGAACCCTGTTTTCTTCTCCTCTGGTAGTCGGAGGCTGTCGACAGCACCTGCACCTGTTTGGCCGTCGACAGTGATGCTGTTCAGGCTGAGGGTGCCTATCTTGTGATTCACTCCATCCTGGATGAATGTGCTCCATGGTCTCAGGAGATCCTTAACCAGGTCCTGTGCATAGGACTCATCCATAACCTTGATGGCTCCAGCCTCATCGACTCCGAGCACACCGAGCATCGTCGCCCTTGCCTTGATGCCCATCCCCTTGTATACAGTCTTGGCCCTGTTAATGGCCGATTGTCCCACCATATAGGTGGTCCCGATGAGATCTTGGGCTGAGATGGTACCTCGGATCTCCTGCGGGTCTCCCTTCTTATCGAAGTCTAGGAAAGAGATAGGGGCAACAGTGTCCTCTGAACCAAGGCGTGCCTCACCCAAGTGAGCAAGATCGCCTAGCTCTTTGCTTTCTAGGTCAGTGAGTGACAGGGTTATAGTCATATACAGACGCTTAAACCCACTAGTCATACCCGCAGTGAAATAGTTGGGCATAGGAGGCCTACGCAGTTGGCCAAGGGAATAGGTAGCAGTGCTCAGGGTACCGACCCTCTCTGCAGGGGCACACCTTGTGGGTGGTCCACCGTTTCCGGGCATTGGCAATCCTCAGTCCGCATGCTCGCCAATGGGCTACACACCGCCCTGCGGCATGCCATACCTCATATGCTGCAGTGGTCTCGTGATCCATCTCTCACTATTCAGAGGGGTTAAAGGTAGGCGACGATGATCTCAGCCATTGCACTTGTTGCTAGCCCTAGAACCGCAGCCTCCATTTGTGTAACACGTTCACCCATGGTCTTGGTGGCAACAGTGTAGGAGGCACCATTGAGGGTGATCTTTGGGATGGGGTGAGTTATTCTTATAGTCTTATAGCTGATTTGCTAGCGGCGGAGTAGGCTGATCCCGAGCGCCATGATAGCTAGGCCTGACACCACACGTACAGCTACCACGTGTCGACTGGCTGCATTGTCAGGGTCGGAACGACTGTATGGCTCATACTATGTGTAGGTGCGTTGATGGCAGAGTTGAAGCCGAGGTGGACACCGGGGAAACTCCCCTCGACTATCATGTTGTTATAGCCCCTGATTTGGAGGTCCTCGATGTTCATGATCACATTGCTCGGAATCAACCATAGGTGTGGCGAAATAGCAAAGTTAAGTTTGCGACGGGCCTTCTGCAACCCCTGCTGGAACTTAGCAATAAGACTACTGGGGTCTGCTACGATGATCTTATCCTCAACGAGACTGATGAACATGGCCTGGACCTCTGCTCCGCTGACACCATCTATGGAATGCCGCAGCTGGGTCTGTGCCATTAGGAGGCAGTAGCACAGTGCTTCCAGGGACTGGTTGATCCGAACGATCCCTGCTGGTGTGAGGCCTGAGGTGGTGTGTGGGACAAAGTACTTCCACACATCTGGATAGTCCTGCCGCAAGCCAGTGATGTGCATATTTTGCACCAGCGCTCCTGGGTCGGAGTCTGGATCGAATGAGAATGTCACTGTCTTCCGATGGCCTACTCGTCGGGGGGGGGGGCCTCGATAGTCACATCTCGAGTCACTGTACATAACCCCATGACTGCTATTGTCACCACCATGCCACCGATAGTCTGGGTGAGTGCTGAACTCTCTCTGTAGTCTGCTTGCCACTGAGGCGCTATGATTGTTGAGCTGTGGGTCGAAGGCGTTTGTATCAGGGAGGCTTGCACCCAGCTCATGGAGGATTCGTCGCACCATGAAGTACACGTGGAATCTGAGACTGCTGGCGATGAGCCCAGCTTCAGGAGTACCAGAATAAGAGTGAAGCAGGGTGGAACTTGCTCCACATCCTCCCGTGGCACACCACACGGCAAAGTCCAGCTGCTGATTCCAGAATGAGAGGCTTGGAGCAGCCATCCAAGTATGAGCTTGCTTCGCATCCTTGATGGTGATTGGGCGGTTGGTCAGCGGTCGCAGGTTGATGGAGAAGCTGGTTCGGGACCGTCCATCCACTGTGATGGAGAATGGTGTTAGCTCTGGTATATCATCCAGTAGACCTCTCAGGCCAGTCAAGGGTGTATCCAGGAGGGGTGGTTGGCTCCGGATGACTGTCGTGAGGTTCAGTTGGAAGGCCATCCATACTGGTGTTCTTAAACTACTGCAGCACACTATTTGTAGTCATCTCGTCTGGAGCCTTTGAGGTATTGCTGTTGCACTTTAGGTTTCTCGTGCGGTACAGGGCTTGGGCCTTCAATATATGGTGGTACGCTTCATAGGTGACCTGGCCATCCTCGAGAGCTTTGCTTACAGACTCGTCGATAGTCCGTAGCATACTCTGTGCCAGTGCCACGTACTTAGCATGCTTCTCCAGCCTCCTTGTGATCTGCCGCTGCCCCACCCCCAAGCCCGTGGCCAAGACAGTGGCGGCTAGTGCCACACCACCCAGCGGGATGGCAACAATGGCCCCTACCCCTGTAGCGAGAGTGGCCACAGCTGCCACCACAGCACTGGCTCCAATCACCCCGCAGCAGTGGTTGTACGTACGAGGACGTTGTAGGCCGTCTTATATCGCCCGCGCATTCTGCTGTACTTTTCTGCCTCATGGGTGAGATTCTGTCTGATGGTATCTGTCTGCTGGCGTCATCAGCCATGGTTGGTACCGGCCTCGTCAGCCGTCAGGGAGGGGTATATTTCTGGTTGCTTCTGCCACTCTGATTTCGCCATAGTATACCTGGAGATTAAACCTGCATCACCTGCAGAATCTGCTCATGAGTCCTAGAAGGGTATATTTTGGAGAGCCTGGCGAAGCATGCCAGTTTGCTGGTCTCGAGACAGACGTCTCTTAGACAGAGGTCATCCAGCACTATGTCAGGTGCCAGTATCTTTCTGAGACGTGACATCTGGAATGTCACCTTATGACCAAGATAGTAGATCCACCGCTGGATGGCTTTCTTGGTCTTACACTGCTGCGCCATCTCCTCTTCCCACTGTATGACATCTGGGTCATCCTGGTCATCGTCGTATGTGAAGACCTCTGGCTCATCGTCCCACTTACTCTCCAGCTCATCCTCGTATGCGGTCTCCGCTGCATCGTCCGCGGTCTCCACTACATCTGGCTCATCGTCGTATGTGAAGACATCGTCCCACTTACTCTCCTACAGGAGGGCTTGCCAGTATCGGAAACCTTCACTGTTCCTTCACCTCCTTTCAAGGCTCGCATTCCGTTGATACCAGCTCTCCCACTGTAGTCACTCTCCACTGTGAGCCTCTGTTAGTTTAAGGCCTTTATCTGTGCAGGCGCCATGAAGGGGTAATCCTGTAGAAGGCACTTCATCATCTCGGCAAAGGTCAGATATTCCTGGTGTGATATCATTTCAGGTCAATGAGTAATAAGAGTGTAAACTCTAAATGGGCATCCGATATCCCATCCATGCTGGCATATATACACCTGTGCAAAAGTTAAGCACCACCCTATTTTTACGCACATGCGAGGGTATATTCATGTGCTATGAAGAAAGCAATAGCATAAACATTTATGTACCCATCCATCTTAGTGCAAGAGGTAATAATGCAACTAGATGAATGCTGATTATGATGGTGGGGAAACACTGTATGTTTTTGTTTGAACTTGAAAACGAGGCCTGAATATGGTTACGTTGACACAACTGACAACTATTACCCTACAGTTGACACACGTGGCTAGATTGTCATTAATGGTGTCTGAAAACGAAGTTTAACATCTGTGCACGAGTTTGAGACTGTCATTATTAATACCGGGTATATCCACCTTGTGCCTGGATGACGGCCTGGACACGACGTCTCATGCTGGTCACCACCGACTGATACGCCATTGTGGTATTCGTTGCCATTCAAGATGGAGTGCGTCTGTTAATTCCTGTAGGTTCTGCACAGGAGGATCCCTCCTTCTCACCATGTTTCCCAGAATGTCCCAGATATGCTCAATAGGGTTCATGTCAGGGCTCCTTGCTGGCCATGGTAGGGTTTCGATGGCATTCTGGCGGAGGTATTCATGCACAGCTCTAGCATGATGTGGTCGGGCGTTGTCATCCATGAATATAGGGTGGGTTCCAGGTGCATGATTTACAAAATGAGGGACCACAACTCTATCCAGTATGGAATCTTGATATCTTTGTCCATTTAGTGTTCCAGGTACAGTCAACAGATCCAGCTTACAATCAAATGAGATGCACCCCCATATCATAACGGAACCTCCACCAAATGGAACTTCTTCCATGATGTTACGTTGGTCGTACGCCGTGCGTCTGAACCTCCATACACGAGTTCGACCATCTGTGGCATGAAGCAGGAACCGACTTTCATCGGACCAGTGTACCCGTCTCCAGGATCTCATGTTCCAGTGTCTTCTTTCGTTGCACCACCTCAGACGCTCCTCTTTGTGGTGTGCAGTGAGGAGAGGACGTCTGACAGGTCTCCTAGCTTTCATGCCAGCAGCATACAGTCTCCTTTTGACGGTAGACATTGACACTCTATTGCGCGTTTCCCATTGCTGGCTGAGCACTCTGCTGTTGGTGAATGGAGATCTCCTAACAAGGCGTACTAGGGCTCGATCATCACGGGCAGTAGTCTTCTTCGGTCTTCCAGATCTAGGCCTGTCCTTCACCTCGTTAGTTTGCCCATGTTTTGTAATCAAACGACTGATTACAGTATGGTTAATGTTCAGCTGTCTGCCAATCTCTCTGCATGACATACCAGTGGTATGCATGCCTATGATTTGCCATTTCACACGATCACTTAACCTTCGTCTTGCCATAGCGGTTCACAATCAAGAGCTAATTCTCTCTGTACAAATAAACCACGGTCATGAACACAAAATTCCTAATCTTGTCGCCTAAATCTGTATGTAATGTTCTACACCTCAAACTGGACTTTTACATAACTGAACACGTGTGCTGTTTCCCGCCACGCACGGACATCAAGCGGCGTGAAGTCATGCATGCATGTGCATTTCGTACTTGGAATTATGTCAGCTAACGCGGGGACAAAAAGTATGGCAGCCTAGTTGTACCATCATGTTTCTGCGTTCTATTGTTTTTGCTGGTGCTTAACTTTTGCACAGGTGTATATGTTAATGGAGGGGGCTGTCAAACAGGTGATTTACAGGTGTGAACAGGCTAGGACTGATAGCTTTCCATAGGTTACTGGTGGCACCTGGGAGATACTCTATCCCATTCCGGCCGACTTCTACCAGTGAGCTGCTGTGTGCACTGCCCGGAGGTTGATGTAGCATATCGGCGTGTATGTGTGTTGTGCCCCGCTGTGGCACCTCGAAGAGGACCCATTCTACACGGTACTGTACCACCCATCTCCCCTCTAGAGAGGGCGAGATTACATTCTCACCACCGGAGAGCAGCAGTCGGACAATCGGCATGGTTATATGTCTTGTTTAAACCCCTCCTATAGCGTGCTATGGAACCCATATTTGCTCACTCGACTGGTCTTGCTGACCTGGAAGATGTGTACTCAGTTGATGCTGCCAAGGTAGAAGAGAGCAATGGCAAGTTATTCGCCCTACAGTACGAAGCAAGCTCAAAGGCATTCTCCCTGCACCCCATTGGTGGTCATGGGGTGGAGCTGCTCAAAGACCTCAAGGATGTGACGAAGGAGCGCCTGGGTTGCAACGTAGATGGTCACAAGATCGTGTTTCGGTATGATTTCCCGAAGAGGAAGTACATCCTCGAGCCGTTGATTAAGCTCTCGGATACAGAGGTGGCAGACATCAACACCCTAAATAAAGACCTCAGCTTTCATCTGGTCAAATCCTATTTGAGCGGTTCCCTGCTGATGGCTCATGATGGCCTGCTATTGACCCCGGCAGAAAACCTGCAGTTCATATTTGAGAAGAATGAAGTGTAGTACCGCGCTGGACCTGGGGGTGACTGACAACCATGGTTGCCCCTATATAAACCTCCCACAGTCATTGACATAGAGGTTACTCCCCTCTCCACTGTTGTGAAAAAGGATGGGACAGTTCAAAAGCACTACAATCGAGGATCATCCTTCCTCACCTACATAGGTGAAGGTGTCTCCCTGACTAGGGTGGATCACTGGATCGGGGTTACAGGTGGAAAGCTCCTGCTGCGTCGTCCATTCAATGGACCATAAGAAGTTGTTAACCTCCAGGAGGGCACCCTACAGGTAGATGGTGTGTTACATGTCTCCAAAGTCAAGGGTGCTGTTAAACTGCTTCAGCGAGTCAGCCTCACTAGCCCGCAAATGACTCATATAGTCCTAGAGCTACATTTCTTAGCTGGTGGCAGAGTGAAGCAGCTAGACCCTGTCCCTGAGGGAATGAAGATCACTATAGATCCGGATGGAACAGGGCTCGATCTGGCACAGATATTTCTCGAGGGGTTCACTCTGTTCAGTTTAACTCTTCATATATAGACATGATTCTCATCATACTGCTCGTGCTGGCGTCCACAGCAGTGTCACACGGCGCTGAGACGGCCATGATATTGGATGCCAAGTGGGCCCACTTCCTGGATGACCCCCAGTACAATCCTTGGGTCGACCCCTTGTGGAGAAACATTTACGACCGCTTTCACCCACATGAAGAGATCGAGTCTTCTGCCACTTCTATGGGGTGGAGAGGGTAGGCCGTGGTTGTCTGCTGGAGACCCCTGCTCAGCACCAGATTCTCTGCATAACATGTGAACTTGCCAGAGTCTGCTGTGGTTCAAATGCTAATCACTTTAGCCTCCTCCCAGGTGAGCATTGTCAAGGTAGATGGAAGCCCCTATGGGTGGTCCCATCATGCCAATGCGACTCTGGCAGAGACTACGTGTTTGTCTGAGCCTACACAGAATAGAGAGAGAGAGGCCGGCCCTGTGGTTGATGGCGATTAGTGCTGTATATCACTGCGGAGGCTTGTCTCTAAATGGGCGTTCAACCCCTACTCATTTGTATAAATGGAAATCAAGTTGAGGGAGGTGGTATCCTTTTGACCCGACACTACTAACACGTAGCTCGCATGCGCACGTGTCAGATCCATGTGTCAGTATTGTGAGAGAGTGTATGCTTATATTGTACCGAAAAAATCACTTCATTCTCGGCGTTCTTGGGACCGATTAGGACTGGAATGAAGCGAGAATTTCAAAACTGTTTAATATTTTAAAATCGGATCAGAAATGGCCGAGTTATCTACAAATGGTAATAGCGAGATTTGAACCTGTGATTTTAAGTTTACTAATAAACACAAAACAAGGATCTCACGCCTTAACTACCACAGCCATGTATGCATTAGTAATTATAGCTGATAAGTTGTCATTGCTGTTACTGCGTTATCTCAAAGTGACGTCAGACTCATAAGCACAGTAACCACAATACTCACGCTCAGAGATAAGATTACTAAGAGACAAGATTTTAGTAGTGTTGCGGTGGGTCACTCACTAGAGTATTGCATAGGATTCCCGGGCTGCAGACTGGGGTTCAAATCCGCTCAAAAGACCTCACTAGGACTTGTCTGAAATTTCGAATCTAGGTAAGACGCTAGGCCAGGGGAATATGGCCAGGTTAGAGGATAGGTAGAAAAGTGTCCCACAGATAGAAAAACCTCCCCAGGATACCGGCCAGAATAAGAAAGGCCGGCCACTGGTCGGTATCCTGAAGAGGTTCTCCCGGACAGTGGGGTCTGCACAGGAGTTTTATATTCTGGCCATGACCATGGCCATTTGTCTAAATGGAAATCCCGTTGAGGGAGGTGGTGTCATTTTAATTCCGCCACTACTACTCCATAGAAGTGGCAGACAGACTCAATTTCCGCATGTGGGTGAAATCGGCCAAAGACATTTTTCCGTGGATGGTCACAGAATGGATTGTACTGAGGCTCGTCTCGGAAGTGGGTCCACTTGGCATCTAATATCATGGCTGTCTGTGAGGCAGCCACCACAGGTATGGGCAGTAGTATAACCAGCATCCTATATATGGAGGGTTCAACCAAACAAGGTGAACCCCTCGAGAAATATCTGTGTCAGATTGAGTCCTGTACTGGCCTTGATGACAATCTTCATTCCATCTGTGGCAGGATTTAGCTGCTTGACTTTACCACCAGCTAGAAGCTGCAGCTCTAGCACAATGGGTGTTGTTTGCGGACTTGTGAGCCCGACACATCGAGCAGCTTCATTGAGCCCTTCGTCTTCGAACCCATAAGACAACCTCCTGATTATTGATAGCATCCTCTGATCCATCAAATGGGAGACACAGCAGGAGCTTTCCTCCAGTGACTCCAATCCTATGACCCACTGCAACCAGGGTTGTACCATCTCCTACATAGGTCAGGAAAGATGTCCCACTGTTATAAAGCTTACGGACCGTGCCATCGTTCTTCACAACAGTAGAGAGGGGCGTGACCTTCAGCTAAATAACCACTGGAGGTCTATATAGTGGCACCCACACTCGCCAATTACCACCAGGTCCAGCGCGGTACCACAACGCATTCTTTTCTAAGACTACCTGCAGATGTTTCGCCAGGGTCAACACCACACCATCATGTGACATCGATGGGGCATGCTTCACAGTCGGCTCTAAGACATGAAAGCTGAGATCAGCATCCAAAGTGTTAACATCCTCAACCTTGTCCAGTGACTGCTCTATCGCGGTGGAGGATAAACGTCTTCTTCGGGAAGTCATAGCGGAACACTATTTTGTCCCCATCCCTCTCTCGACCCAGACGTTCCTTCAAGACATCCTTTATGTCAGTGAGCAGCTCTACACCATCTCCACTGACGGGATTGAGGGAGAATGCATTAGAGTCTGCTCCATATTGGAGGACGAACGACTTGCCATCGCTTTCCTTAAACTTGGTGGCATCAACGTCGTACACATCCACGAGATCAGCTAGACCAGTTGAGTGAGCAAATATGGGCTCCTTTGTATATATATGGTTTAAACAGAGTGTATAGCCATGCCAATTGTCCGATTGCTACTCCAAAACGGGGAGAATGTCATCCGACCCTCTCTAGTTGATAGACGTGCGGTTCAGTATCGCATAGAATTGATTCTCTTCAAGGTAGCTCAGCATTCCACCACGTACGTACACGCCGATGTGTTACATCCACCACTGGGAAGTACCTACAACAGCTCACTGACTGAAGTAGCATTAGACGTGATAGAATATCTGCCAGGATCCACCAGCAAACTGTGGAAAGCGATCAGCCCCAACATGTTCACCCACATAAATCACCTGTTTGTTATTTTGTATGCCAGCATGGATGGTCTGTCGGATGCCCAATTAGAGTTTACACTGCTACTACTTATTGACCTATCATCATGATATCATATCAGACATATCAGGCATTCGCCGGGATGTTGAAAAAGGAGACAGAGGAGCAACCTTCTACGGGATGGTAGATATAGCGGTACAGGAAATGCGTTGTTGACAAGAAGGTGAGCGACTGCAGTGGGTGAGATGGTATGAACAGAACGCCAGAGAGGCAAGGAGATGAAGGGACTACAACTCTGTCCACGAAATGGAGAGCCTCATCTAGCAGGAGGAGGGCGTCATAGGGCCAAACTTGTATGATTACTTGGATGACAAGTGTGATGAGTCTGTATAAGTCTTGCAGTGTGAAGAGGAGAGGGTGCAGGAGTATAAATCCAAGAAATTCCACCACTGGTGGGCGTACTATCAGAGTGACAAGGTGAAGTTCCAGATGTCACAGCTGCGAAAGCAACTTGCCCCTGACATCATGCTGGATGAAGGGTGTTTTGGGGGTGGTATGTCTCCACACCAACAAGCTTGTTTGGTTCGCCAGGCTCTCCAAGATGAATCCCACAATGACGCATTAACAGATCCTACAGTTGAGTTTAAGAACTAGGTATACCATGGCTAAATCGGAGTGGCAAAAGCAGCCTGAACTATATCCAGCCCTGGTAGCTGAGGAGGGTGGTACAGTCTATGGCTGGCGACTCCAGCAGATTGACACCATCAGACAGAATCTCGTCTACAAGAGAGAAAAATACCGCAGAACATGCAGGTTATATTTAACAGCCTACAACAGTCTAGCATGCGCAACCACACCTGTGGGTGGGATTGGAGCCAGTGCTGGTGTGGCCGCCATTGCCACCCTCCCTACAGGGGTGAGTGCTATCGTCGCTATCCTGCTGGGTGGTATGACCATTGCTGCTACTGTCCTGGCCACCAGCTTGGTGGCTGGACAGCCCTAGATCACCAGGAAGCTGAAGAAGAACGCTAAGTATGTAACACTGGCACAGAGCAGTCTACAGGCTATCGACGATTCTGTCAGCAAAGCTCGAGGATGGGCAGGTCAGTGTTGAAGAGTATGCCATATATTGACGCTCCAAACCCTGTACCACACAGAGAAACCCAAAGTGCGTCAGCAATAGCTCAAAGGCTCCAGCGGGCGGATGGACATGGAGGAGTTTTAAAATGAGATGCTGTGGAGAGGCCTCGTCGAAGATCTCTATGGTGCCAAATAGTCTGTTGCCTGCGCGACTGGAACAGCAGCTTTAAGATGACTACTATAGATGGCCTTCCCAACGAACCTCACGACAATCGACCAGTGTCAACCGCCCCTCCTAGGTACGCTCTGGACCCACTCGAGAGCTGGACTACGTGGTCTACTGGATGACATACCAGACCTAACACCTATTTCGATCACAGTCGACGGGAAGTCCTGCATCAGCTTCTCCATCAATCCATGACCACTGACCAACCTTGCAATCACCATCAAGCATGGGAAGAAAGCTCTTACCTGGATGGCAGGCCCGAATCTCTCATTATGGAACCAACAGCTGAACTTTGCAATGTGGTGTGCCACAGCCAGATGTGGCAGCGGCCCGGGTTTGGGGCATTCCTATTCTCGTACCCCCAAAGCTGTGCTCACTGACAGCTGTCTCAGATTCCATGTGTATTACATGATGAGACGAATCCTCCATGAGCTGGACACAAGCCTGCCCGATATGAATGATTTCGATCTGCAGCCTGTCGGCACCACTAGCTACAGCCTCTCAGAAGCCAGTAGAGTCCAGCAAGAGTTCAACGCCCACTCAGACTATCATTTCCATAGTGGAGACAACAGCGGTCTAGGCATTATGTATGGCGACCTGAGATGAGACTACTCAGGCTTCCCCTACCAAACACCCCGAGAAATCGGTCATCGGAAGACAGTGCCATTCTCATTCGATCCAGACTCAGAGCCCAGAGCGAGGGTACAGAATATGCACATAACCGGCATTAGGCAAGACCACCCAGATGCCTGGAAATACTTTATCCCACACACAACCTCAGGGCTTACACCAGCGGTGATTGTTCGAATCAACCAGTCCTTAGAACCATTATGTTATTGTCTTCTGATGGCCCAGACCAAGCTGTGCCACTCTTTAAACGGGGTGAGTGGCAAAGAGGTGCAGGCTGTGTTCAGCAGTCTCGTCGAGGATATGATCAACATTGCAGACCCTAGCAGCCTCATTGCCAAGTATCAACAAGCCTTACAGAAGGCCCACCGCCAGCTGGAACTTACCATATCTCCACACCTGTGGCTTATTCCGAGCAATCTGATCGTGAATATCGAGGACCTGGTGGTTAGGGGTTATACCAATAGGATAGACGTGGGGAGTTCCCCTGGTGTCCACTTTGGGTCTAACACTGACATTAACTCAGCTGTGCATGTCGTCCCAACCCCTGTGACACAAGCATCTCTGTAAGCCAGTGCTACCATCGTTCCGACTGTCGTTCTGACTGTCGTTCCGATGACCACCACCCCACCCCGCCCAGCTGCGCTAGCAGCATGATAACCCTATGAGTGGTGTCAGGTCTGGCTATTGCTGTGCTTATCACCAGTCTTTTCCGCCACTAGTAGTTCAAGCTCTTCGAGCAATAGATCTTCTGGTGCAGGAGTCATGGTAAATGAGATTGCTTGAACTAGCTTGGCCTGCCCGACAGCCCCCAAACACGCTGTCAGCATACACACCCAAGGGCTGTATGGTTCAGTGGTACAGCCTTTTTTCAGCTTGTAGTACCGCAGAGCCTTGTTCAAGTCAGAGTCAGGGGATGCCATGGATGCCTGCAGCTGCTGGAACACGTCCGACAGATATTCCCGATCCTTGTAGAATCCATTAGTATGCAGGAACTGCTCAATGATACTGTCGCCCATAATGAGGTATTCGACAAAACAATTCTGCCCCCTTACCAAATCCTAGTATAGCTTCACGGCTACCTGTTACCTCAGCATTAGAGAGCTGGGCGAGCTCATCTGGTGATTTTTTATAATCCTTCAATTCGGTGCGGGTGACGTCACATTATTTAGTGCATAGGTGCATGGTTTACGCCACTATGTATAGTGCTATGGATACTCCCAAGTACAAATCTAATCAGCTAACAGATGCAGACTGGGTAGATCTGCTTAGTGCTCTCGAGGTAGAATGTACACATTTAAACGCGTTGTATACTCAGAGCTTAAACAATAAAGTCAATGGTACAGATTGTAAACCAACCCCTGGAGAGCCAGGCGAGTCTACAGAAGGTAGAGAAGATGCTCAAAAGCAAGACCCAGAGGTTACTGACACAGGCTAAGCCCCTGGTCATTCATGTCGCCAGTAATGTGGCCGCAAATGCGGCTGTGGTAAAGATGACAGGTGGTAATGAGGTTATTCCTCCTGCTGGAGCCACTGTCCTCGCTACAGTGGCGAGCATGGTTGTCGACCACTGTCTACGAATAACACAACCCATCTCAAAGATCACCATCGGTGGCGCCTCCTCTACAGTTGCCACCAAATTTATGGGCGAATGCACTCCCCTAATGGAAGCCGCGGTTCTAGGGCTAGCGACGAGTGCTATGGCTGAGATAGTTGTGGCCTATGTCTAGCTTTAAGATGCTATACATAGTGGAAGCCTGGCAGCTTCATGAGACAACAGTCGCCTACGAGGCATGGTGTGCTGTTCCAGAGTCAGTAGTGCATAATCGATCCTGTGGACTGAGGATTACTAATACCCAGAAATGGTGGTTCGTCCATAAGGCATGCCTCTGTAGAGAGTGCCAGTATCTGGAGCATTGCTTATTTCCTTGGCCCACCATATGGTCTACCTATGCCCACCTATTCCACTGGCGATATGACTAGGTTTAAGACATAGGTATACACCAACAATGTCTCTGTCCTTCACAGACCTAGAGAGCAAAGAGCTAGGTGATCTCGCTTACTTGGGCGAGGCATGCATCGGTTCAGAGGACACTGTTGCCCTTATATCCTTCCTAGACTTTGAAGAGTAGTGAGAACCTCGAGAGATCCGAGGTACCATCCCAGCCTATTATCTATGAGGACATGCAAAATCCCTTCCGGTGGCCAGAGTTGCTGCAAGTAGATGAGGTTAAGGAGTTTAGAGGTGAAACTCTGGCCCTCATGCGGAAACATGGTGTGGCGATTAGGCGAGGCGAGGTGGGACATCACCGTGCCAAGGCTATCGTCGAGCAGTGGAACCATACACTGGCAGAGAAGCTGTTCCCACATCAGTATGCTCAGGAGGTGGCTGTCCCAGAGTGCGGTCGTTCCAGGGTATGGGTGAGAGGGTTGCCCATTGTGGTGGAGAGATCTAATGTTGAGGTCACTAGGCTGATAGGACAAAAGCCAGTCACGGTCATTCAGCGATCCTATGTGGCCCAACCTCGATGCTCTGTTCAAGAGACATGCTCGGAGGATAGACTTCCATCTGATTCGCTGGTTCGGTATTTGCATGGGCCTGGCGAGTTGGAGTGTGGACATAGGTGAGCGACTAACCCCAACTGGTCGCTAGATGTACACAAGATTGACAGGTATGTGGAGACGGCTGGACAGCCTACGCTGTACTGCCTGGCATGGTCGGAGAGCAGTCCTAGGTGGCCATTTGTACGAGAGGAGCTCCAGCTTATCCCTACCGACACTCAGCTACCTCCACCCCGGAGAGTATACATCATCCACTGACTGTCAGTTAAACATGTCATATGATGCTCATAACAGCAGCTCTTCGATGAAAGCATTCATTGGAGTGATGGCATCCTTGTGACGATAAGCCAGGGTGTGAATACCATTGGGAGCGATCCATCACTCTGTGCTTAAGGGGCTGAGGCTTGTTTTGGTCTGGTGGAACCTGTAGAGGTCGTGACCATCACTTCGCAGCATGTCCATACCATGGTAGATGCCCCATCGCTCGAAGGGGCATTCCTTGTACTGTTCATGGCGAATCTGTCTAACCACAGCCCTGCGCACACCCTTTGCCGTCTTGACTTCCTGTTCATCTGACTGCTTGATGGAATACATCTTCGGACACAGGCCAACAAACTCCTGGATTGGTACCCTGGCACAGTCATCCTTTATCTTGCCCATGACCTTCTTGTTGGCAGTACTGTGTACCAGGTGTGTTACTTGGTAGTCGCTTGTGTCATAGAGGTTGCTCCTCACGGTCATATCAGCATAGACATCCTAAGTCTGGATCTCCAACAGGAAGCTAGCTGTGTCAGTGTACGGGAGCACACAGTTGACACCATATAGTCGCTTCAGCTGGTTGTAGTAGAAATCATTCATGAGGTACTTCAAGAGGTCCAGGATGGACATTCCCACATGGACAGGGCAGTTCAGCAGCAGGCTCATCTTGTACATGTGGAGAGTAGCTAGATCATTATCGAACACCTTCGCCTGGGAGATGATGGGCTTGGCTATTAGGCGGCACAGCTTGTCCTCCTCGGATGACCGCACTAGCTTGCCATCCACTCGCTTGTGCAAGTTCTCCATGGTCTTACCGAAGACAGCGTTATTCATCAGCTTGTAGAGATGCTTCTCAAATTCACTGTTGGTCTTCTTACGGAGCTTTGTGTTGGGTCAGATGTAAAGCTCCATCCACGGTGACTGATTAAAGTGTAGAACCCTGTGCACCTTCTTCAACCTCAAACCCAGGCTGAAGTAGAGCTTCAGGTTGCGGTAGTGGAGAACATACTGTTCTTTATCTCTCAGGTTAGGCACCAGTTTTTCTGCTGCTGTCTCCACTATCGACTCGCTCAATGCACACTGATACTCTGAGAGCCACTCTCCATTCACCTTCATCCATTCAGGCGTCAGCGGATAGGCATTGTGCATGTCATGCAGCTCTTGTGGGTACTCAAGGTCAACCTCTAGGATGTAGCCCTTTTCATCATCATCGAGATGTTGTGTAATCTCTTTGACATCAATGCCCTCCACCCACTCACACCCACACACCCAGTCGGTAGGTGTTGACTCATTGCCAAGCCATAGAGATTGTTAGCGTCCAGATACAGGATGTGGCTTGTCGGCTGTTGTAGATTATAACCAGCTATGTATGGGTTGTTTGCCTTAGCATAGCATTTGCTGACCATTGATACACCACCCCTGAGTCATTTCTCCATGAAGAGATGCATGTCGTAGTCAGTGAGGAGCTCCAGCTCCACACCTGTCTTCCTTAGAAGTGCATCGCAGCTCAACCCCGGGCTTGTGTAATAGTGTGCTGGGTTCAGACGATACTGCTGGAGGCATGTGATGCCGAAGTTCTCAAAGACATCAGCAAGGGGCAGAGTGTCAGACCGCAGGTAGAGGTCATGATAGTCTCCCATGGTCTGGCAGCCGAACTTGGCCCAGATTGCATGTGCGTGGTTGTAGTCACTGTCAGATATTCCCTCGCCAGAGAGTTTACTGTAGAAAGTAGCTTGAGGTGGGAGAAAGGTCTCATTAAAACGGTGACACTAATCCATGTGCCCATAAAGCTATACACCCTTGCGGAGCAGGAGCTCATGCTTGGCAGTGTTAGGGTCATACAGTTTTGTAAGCGGGAACGTTGTTGAACTAGCTACCAGCTTGTCAAGTGATGCTGGAAGGAACTAGGCCGAGTCGATGAACCACAGCCGATGGAGGCTGAAGGAGATGTACTTCTCCATATTGTTGGGGATGCAGTTGATCTGCCCATCTGTTTGGTAGATGGCTTACATGATGAGGTGAGAATCATACCCACGCAGGTTGTGGAACACGACCATGATGGTGGTGGTCCTAGGGTTGAGGCACAGCCTTAGATTACACACATTGTGTGCTGCTCCCCGGTAATGACCAGTGATGTGGTAGTGATCTTTGACACTGTGCCCGTCTAATGGTCTGTCGCACACATGGCAACTGACCGCGGTTTTATGAGCTCGCTAGTCCTCTCTAGTCATCCCCATTGGCCTAGCGTGGGCGAGCACGGCTGTTATCTTCAATCCAGGAAGTGCTTACCTGCATCTTCTCCTCGATATAGCACCGGTGGTTTACTAACACCGTCACAGCGGACCACTATCTATGTGAACCCACAGATCTCATGGTGTTGTGTTTTCTGTGTGCTGCTCTGAGCTGGATTCGCCTCTGGCCCCTCAATTTTGGTTGTTAGGGCTTCAAACTCGGCATAGATGATGAATGGCATGTTGAGTTGCTTGTGGTCGTTGGTGAACTGTAACATCTTCCTGTCCTCTGTCGGCATTCTTATGCGCATTGGTCTATCACTGATGCCGCAGCACTCCGGTTTGTGCTTGATGAGGAGGTCTTCACGAGAATAACAGTGGAGACACTGCTTGCAGAAGTGTTTTCTCCCTTTATACCGATTTTGATCATAGAGCAGACGATTCAGGTCCTTAATCCAGGTAAAGCGTTACTTGCCGCCCTTCTCGATAAGGAGCAGATTTGTTCTTTGAATGACTGGATCAGCCTCACTCAGATGCAATGGGTAGACAACCTTGTCATGCCCGAATACATTAATGGCCAGGCCATCCTGCAGCTCAACATGCTTAAGCTGGTGGACAGGGGTTGGAGGGTCTACACCACTGAAGTCAAGGGTGTCCCAGTGCCCTAAATACCTCGATGTCCGCTGGGGATTACTGTCTGCAGGATAAGCAGCAGCCAAGAGAGACCAGCGAAGACAGTCGTCATCATCTTTGTTTTGGACATTAACCATGGCACGTTGTCACTTAATCGAAGTGGGGAGATCGATGTAGGACCCACCACGTAGTGGTTGATATCTGGTATGTTGAGGTAAAATGCATCAACCTGGTCGACTGCCCAGCCAGACCCCTCACGGGTGTAGTTCTCAAGGCCTTGCAGCACCTTGGCTTTGGCCTCCTTCACAGCCTCGTTAATATCGCTTGTCTTCAGGATGGCATGCTACTTAGACAAGAACAGGGGATCTGTGGTGACCTCTGTCCCGTCATTCTTCTCCTTGTGGAGGGTGATCTTGAGAGCAAGGCAGAACTTCACCCCCTTCAGATTGATGACCTCTTCCACCAACTTCCTCTCGATCTTGTCCAGGTTTCTATCCAGGAAAGCTGTTGGATCTTTTTCCCCATGCCCAGGAAGTACCCATCCCGGCAGATAGTTCTGGATTGCATGTGGGACCTTCACAAATCCTGGGTGTGTGCCCCTCATTTCCTGCAATATATCATCAAGATGCCTTCTGTGAACTTGGGTGGGGTTTCTAGCTCTGGGTGGGGTGGGGTGGGGGCTTCCAGGTTCTTGACATAAGTGGTATGGCTAGTAAGCCCCTGCTGCAACAATCTCGCCAAATTTTGAAGTACTTCATCAGTGTCCATAACAGATGTGTGTACCTATCCAGTTGCCTTTCTCTAATATGGGAATATGATGGTATCACATGCTGGTAGGGCTGACCTGGGATGGGGGGGGGAGGGTCGGCCCCTGTCCAGCAGGCTCTACTATCTGGCAATACATTTTTTACATTTACTAAGGCCTGTCCAGCGTGCTCTACTATCTAGCAATACTTTTTTACATTTACTAAGACCTCTCCAGCGTCTCTACTATCTGGCGATAGTTTTTAAAAGTGTAATTCAATACATAATGAAAACGCATACGCCATCTCGACCACACATGCATTAAACAAAAATTACCTAGATTTAGCTGATAACCTGCTATGCGTTATCTATGATATGAAATTGAAATTAATATCCTGTTAGGAAATGAAATCTGAACACTGCTGTAATACCCTTGTCTAGGTCTATATCTTTTGTAACAGTATTGTCGTTTGTAGGTGTTTTATGTTGATAGTATTAATTCGGTAAGAACTGTAGTGTGTGTAATTTATGTGATTGGGAGTACTAGTTCACGAATTCGCACGGGTTTCACAGAGCAGAGGGAATATATGCCTGCAGCTTGCTATCAGTAACACCAGTAAGCATACATTTATACATATTATAGGCTGCTGTAGACTGTTGTCAATAATTTGAAAATGTAGTTATCAGGGCGTTATCAGTCCGACTGATCTGTTTGCTATTATTGCACAACAATTCATAAAAGATAAATGTCATTATTTGTTGGCTAGTTATCAGTTCCCCGTTGGCTCAATTCATAACGGCGCTGAAATAAACCATGGTTCAAATCTATCAAAAGATCTCAGCTAGATGGCACCTAGCTTCAGAAAAAAGGTACACACTAGTGTAGGGGTACAATGACAGAACTAGGAGCAACGGGAACCACATAATATATGTAATGTCTGGTTGATTACAGGTGATCGGTATACCACTAAGGATGTGCCTCTCGAAATGGGTGTTCGGACGAGCTGCTGCAACATTATCACGACTCTGTTCTGACAGCCCACCTCCCTCCTGTAGCCGCCGATCGGCGATCCTCTGTTCTGACAGTCTTCTGTTCTAGCAGCCTTAATTTATTTACTACTATGTACTGGAAAAATGAAGTGTACCATAAAAGCTGTTGCTAACCCAGATAGTTGTTGTGTTCATAACCCTGTATTCATAACCCCATGGATAAAGCTGCTGCAACGAGAATGCGATTGCGTCCACGCTTTTGCATCACGAAATCTGTTGCAAATAATAAAGCTGTTATATTCATTAACCCTTTCACCGACTAATTCCCAATATCTCATTTTCAAGGCAACCATACAAGAAAACTGTTGAAAATTTGAAATTAATTTTACTGGAGGGCAGCAACGGCTTCCAGTTAAATCAAGAGAAGACTATTTTTGAAATTTACCACTGGAATGACTGGCTTGCTTATCGCGCTAGTCATTCCAGTGATAAATTGTCAAAAATAGTCTTCTCTTTGCTCTGCAAATGGACATTTCTCAAAACCACTGCAGAAACCGTTTTTGGCTGATATAAGTGCTACAGGATTAAACAGCATTTAATACAGATTATCCACCAGATTAAATCATTAATCCTATAAAATTATTATTTTAATGATGCAATACAGCCACAGGAGCCATAAATATATATATATATGCCAATGTTCCAGGGGTAATGAAACATACATGTCATTCTAAATTCCCTGGAAACATATTTTCAAGAGAGCTAAATATATGAAATATCATATTTATTTTGAAAACATTTTGACCTAAACTCTTCCTATCTTTAGTGAAAACAACTTTCAATCAAATTGTGCTAAAACAATTAACTAGACTCTCGCAATGAGTTAGAAACTCATCATGTGTTTTTGTTCAGAAAGGAGATTAGTCATTGGTTCTCTATCGCACAGCGGACAGGGAGTGTTGATTATTGGCAAATTAATGGTAACATACAGGTGTTTGTAGTTTTTGTAGCCATGTTCTATCTGCCATTGTATCTAAACTATAAAGCATGTTCACTGAAATGATGTTATCATTTACAATACACATTGTCACATGGATCATCTAGATTTGATTAAAAAATATCAAGTAGTTCTTATACAGCAGGGATTTGAATTAGGGTGGTATGCGTTTTCCTATTGGTTTCTATAGTGAAGAAATGGCTTTTTGGGAGCACTGAGAGGTCGCCCAAAACTGGATACAATGCTCTTTCTAGTTAATATAGTAAGATTTCTATGGAATTAACAAGCAAATTATCTAAGGACGAACTTATAAGAGGCAGTTTCATAAATTATAATTAATGAATAAATCGTGCACCACATCTATCACATCGCACCACCGACTGCCTGACCTAGAATACTTTATAAGCTTAAATGCCCTTCCATAAACGACAGTGCTAATTAGCCGATAGAAAGACAGCTGTAGAGAAGGACAATGTGATTAGCCTAGTAATTAACACAAGGATGCGTTACTTACGTTCAGCCCAATCTGTATATGCGACACGCAACTAGCATTTGGCTGGCTGGTTGGCTGGCTGGCTGCCTGGCTGCCTGGTTCCGGCCTCGCTGACTGGCTGCCCACTTGTCCGTCGGTCGGTCGGATTGTCTGCCTGTCCGTAGATCCGTCCGTCCATTCACCCGCCCGCCCGCCCGTCCACCCGCACGTCCGTCCGCCCGTCCGTCCGTCTGTCAAATTTATTAACATTTCTGTCATGGTCGCCATGTTACAATTACCATAATTTAAAGTATTGCATTTATATATATATATAAGGCATGGAAATACGTTCAAGTTTTGCTACATTGGTCTTCAATGCCATCCATATCTTTCTATGACAGATGATGAAGATACACACAGCAGGAGGATTTAACATGTTATGTCGCAAAAAGACAGACAATCCCCTGAGTTGAGAATTATTAGTGATCTGCAGTTTCATCACGTGCGACGTCCCACATACGATCACTCATCTATAAAATCACATTAGATGAATCAGACATTAGGTGAATGGCCCTGACGTGTGCGAGTCTCTTAATCCTTGATACACCGTGTTATAACGTCATATACCATAGACCGAGGGGCTCACTTCATAAGCTCATGGCGGCACAACAGCGCAACAACGAACATGGTCTCGCAATGGACTTTTCCACCGTATCCATCAATCATATGATGTTCATAATCAACTACGTGACGTATAGAATGACATCACAATCAATGGCGTTATAATGATGTCATAAATGACGTAGATAAGTACGTCACGAACACATAGTTGAAGACGGACTATGCGTTGTTGTACGAATTGTATGTCTTTGCTATTAAATAAATATCCTGTTGAATATTTTGAAACTAATTTGACTGGGCGCTGTTGCTGGCATAGGCAACAAAAGCACCCAGTCAAATTAGTTACAAAATGTTCAACAACTTAACTGTATAGTTTTCAGGAAATAGATAGCCAGATCAATCCCAACACGGCGAGGTGTGGGTGGAGCTTAGCTAGTGATGGGCGGGGCATAGCTAAAACTGGAAAGGTACATTATGGGACAGCATTGATAGGATCGTGACACAAAGAATGGCTTGGTAAATAGATGGAGCTAGGCGATGAACGGAAACACGCGCAGAACACGGAGTATACATAGCTGGAAAGGACCGCTTCCAATTGTTGCTAGGCCCCTCCCATCTCTAGCTAAGCTCCACTTCACATAATGCTCGTGTTGGAATCGATCGATCCCTGAACTCCCTGACTATCAATTTCCAGAAAACTTTAGTGGTAAGCTGTTGAATATTTTGAAACTAATTTGACTGGGCGCTGTTGCTGCCTATGCAAATTAATTTCAAAATATTCAACAGCATGTTTATTAAATAGCAAACCGTACAATTCGTACAACGTGTCCGACTATTAAACGTTTGGGCGTGCTATATCGAATCTTTCATGACGTCATGATTATGATATCATCCTACACGTCACTTAGTTGGTTATGACGTCATATGATGTGATCGATGGATATACTTGAAATGTCCATTATAATCATGAATCGGTATCCGCGTGTTAATGGGCATAGGTGAAGTCGCTATGACGCTTTTTTTTAACCCGCCACGCTTACAGCACAGAAACCCCTAATTCATTGAGAATAACGTGTTATTGTGTTAAAAATTTTCAAACTATTTTGCCTGGGAATTGTTGCTGCCTATGGCAGTTTCCAGTCAAATTAGTTTCAAAATATTCAACAGCTTTCTTGCATAGTTGTTCTGAAATTGAGACACTGGTATTCGAAGTGTTAGTTGGTCACGGCAAGAATGCGTCCGCCGGATAGCCTCTGCTTGAAGACTAGTAGAACCATTCCTGATTCTGAGAGACTCCCAACAATTCTGTGAGACTTGGCATAAATGAACGCAGGAATGTGGAGTTGGAGATTCATCGACGAACGTGTAAATAAAGCATACGTTATTCGATTGCCATATATACAGCCAGCCATGTAAAAGACACCTTTCAGACCCATCGAAGAAATGTGATGATTATTTATCTTTAGACTACTTTGATTGACAGGTCTTGAACTTTCAGTGAAATTATATTCAGTACAAATTATTCATTCAGCATAATCCGGAATAAATCAACGAATCTACAACCCGTGGCTTTCTCCCAGCGGGAAAAGAGTACCGCCATATGGAACAACTGTGAGCGCATTTGTTAGTACAAGTGACCCAGTCATAAACTAACCTGCAATTCGAACTGACTTAGCAACAGAAAGCCAGACATTAAAGCTTCTGCTCTCAGACATCTAGCCCGTTTGAAAGACGCGCGAAAATAAATTCGCAATCTCCGTTCCATTGGTTTATTCTCGTGTCAGTTCTGATTTCTCAGAACCCTCTGATCCCCTATACACTGTGGTGCTGATTTTCCTAGCTCTTGTTTATTACTGATGTAAACATGATTAGATGAGAATGTTGCTTGTGTGGTAGATTCGTTTTACACGTGTGAGTGAGAGCGAGCTGGGAATCCCGTTTCACATATGTAGACACGTCTCTCTATCCTTGGGATTCTAGCAGCGCAATTATTTCAAGATGGCTATTCCGAGTAGTTCATGATATTGAAAATGGTTTGTCTGGACCATCTCTCTCTTTTCCCTAGCTCACTCTCTCCCCCCTCTCCCCCTCTCCGTCTGTCACCCTACCCCTCACTCTCCCTCTCCCCCTCCGTATCTCATCTCCTCTCTCCCCCATCACTTCCTCCCTCACCCCATCTCGCTCGTCCACTCTCCCTATCCCTCTCTCCCTCTTTCAACATCTCCCTATCTCTCTCTCTCCCTCCTTCTCTCTCTATATATCCCTAGCCATCTCCCTCTCCCATATGTCCCTTTCTCGCTCTCTCCCCCTCTCTTATCTCGCCCTCTCCACATCTCCCTATCCACTCTCCCTCCCTCCCTCCCACCATTTCTTTCTTGCTCTCTTTTCCCCCCTCTCCTTCTCTGTCCCTCTTCCTTCCTCCACCCCCCTCTCCCTCTCTCTCTCTCTCTCTCCCTCCCTTCCTCCTTCCCTCTCCACCTTTCTCCTCTCCCTCCCCTTATCCATTTCTCGCTCCCTCTCCCTCTCACCTTCTCCCTCTCTTTCTCTCTCTCTCGCTCCTTCCCTCACTTCCTCCCTTACTCTCCACAGTCCTCCTCTCTCATCCGACCCCCTCTCTCTCTCTCTCTCTCACTGGCTCGCCCTCCCTCCCTCCCCCCTCCTCTCTCTCCCGCCCTCCCTCCCTCCCCCCTCCCCCTCCCTCTCTCTCTCTCTCTCTCTCTCTCTCTCTGAGGATTTCCAGACTGCGATCATGAATCTACTGGTTCGATTTGAC
This sequence comes from Chaetoderma sp. LZ-2023a, assembly GCA_034401795.1. NCBI lineage: Eukaryota > Metazoa > Mollusca > Caudofoveata > Chaetodermatida > Chaetodermatidae > Chaetoderma > Chaetoderma sp. LZ-2023a. The sequence continues at coordinate 33,070,878 of CM067369.1, forward strand.
TCAAATCTTTACACAGGAAATGAATAGTGAAACTTTCTAAATAAAATCCGAAAATGCGCCATATCAAAGTATGTTCAAAGCCTGAATGAGTTCAGTTGAATGCATGCGATTTGACTACAATATCGGGCCAATATTTGGGTTTAGGCTCTATACCTGCCCAGTAACCTACACTATCAGGATTTGCATTTATACCCAGCTGTAGCTTACGTTTTCTACGAATTTGACTTTGTTATCAGACTGAATATTTTTAAATACATACGCCACGACCTTTTAAATGACACCAAACTCACCCCCTGCTCCAAATGTGTACTATGAAACTGGTCTCTCGTGCGGAGTATAGTATGCGTTGAATGGTGAGAGATAGACCTTAGGGGTGCAAGGTTTACTCACATTGTAATGAACAGCTCTCAATCAAATTAACCTTAAACTATCCAACATAATATTTCCTAAATTGTATGTTTTTCCAGATTTGGTCATTCGTGTTTAAACCGTAAAATGTCAGTGGTTAAAGCGTGCCGATTTTACCGATTCAAACACAGCGCTGCCCAACTAACTACAGGCGCGTGCGGGATAGATAGCCTTGTGTTGCATAGGGAAAGCGCTCCATAGCGCTCTGCTCGTACAAAATCGGCTTTTCTCGTTGTGAATATTATAGGATATAGGCCTAATTAATGCGAAAATAGTTTGCGGTTAGCAAAATGTTTTGGCTTGTTTTCCCTGTGTTCGGAACACAGGGCTGGTTTAGCTATGCCCGACTTATTTCTAGATAAGCTCCGCCCACTTTTTTCCGTGATTTATATATTTTGAGCCTGAATTTGCAGAATCCCTCAGGTAAGTTGTTGAATATTTTAAAACAATTTGACTGGGGGCTGTTGTTGCCTATGACAGCAGCAGCCCCCTGTAAAATTAGTAAAACATTCAACAGAATGTTTATTAAGTAGTAAAGAGATAAAATTCGTCCACTTGTCGGACATTTCAATATTCATGACGAAGGTAGACACGTCACTATGTATTGTGGCGCCAGCCTGCATGTGACGTAGTTGTCTATTACATTTGATAACCTCGCGTTATAGAGTACACATATATGCAGATATATCGATATACTGTTTGCGCCAATATTGGAAGTTCAATGTTGTTGTTATTGGTGGTGGGGTGGGTGGGGTTGGTGGTGGTGGTGGGGCATGGCATGGGTCGGGACACGTACACGCATTGGTAATAGTGGCAATGAAAACCATCGTCAAACTGTTGAATATTTACTTTGAAGACTGATTTTCAAATTAGTTTCAAAATATGTAACAAAATGATTTATTAAATTGTAAATTAATCAAACACATACAATACAGACACCTTCGCGACGGATCATTGCCAGTTTCGTGACGACTCTACGTCATTTTGATAGTGACGTCATCTAACAATGGGACATTTTATTATGACGTTAGATACCTAAGTGGCAGATCGGATCGCTACATTGGACTAGCGTAACGCGTTAGAAGAATAGTCCAGTTAGTCTGACGTCAAATTCAAAATCGACGTTATGCCCGTTTTGGGATCAATCGATCCCTGTTCCCTCTAAATCTAAATTTCCAGAAAACTATACAGGTAAGCTATTGAATATTTTAAAACGAATTTGACTGCGTGCTAGTTTCAAAGTATTCAACATAATGTTTATTGAATAGTAAAGACATGCATTCGTACATCTTGATGGACTGTTAAGCGTTTAAGACGGACTAAATCGCGCCATTCTTGACGTAATGGACCTTTCCAGAGTAATGACGTCATATGACGTCATAATCAGCCAAGCGGCGTGTACGATGACGTCATAATCATTACGTCATAATTGATTCTATATGGCCCGTCGTTAACTCTTAATAGTCCGACACGCTGTACAAATTGTATGGCGCTCTATTTAATAAACATACTGCTGAATATTTTGAAACTAATTTGACTGGGCGCTTTTGCCCACGCAAATTAGTTCCAAAATATTCAACAGCTTGCATTTACAAATTTATAGTCATGGAGTTCAGAGATCGATCGATCCCAAACACGAGCGAGGTGTGGGTGGAGCTTAGCTAGAGATGGGCGGGGCATGGTTAAAAATGGAAAGGTCATTGATTATGACGAAAATCTATTGTACATTAAGAAACGTGTTGCTCAAAGCTGTCGTTGTCGTACATATTGTTAGTTTAATAACGCACACCGGTTATCATGGTAACGTGAATTGATTACAGACGATGTAAAAGTTAGCGGCAACAGAGCACATCATACACCCGTACTTTTCCACTCGCGCCCACTTAATGTATCTTTGATGGTTAACAACCAACCACAATCCTGCAGCGAATATAAAACTCCAGAGGCGCGATAGTATAAAACTCCAGAGCCGCGCTAACTTGCGTGCATTGATTTGATTTTCCAAGTAGGCCTATTTCTGTTCGTCGCTGTACTTCACTTTAGACTTAGAATCATGGGCTTGTCCGATGACTGGAATACCTACAAGAGCAAACTTGCTCTCAGTGTGTTCAAGAGGTATGTAAAATTGTGATATTCCTTATCCTTTGTTCCTAGGCTTGGTGAGATATTAAACAATTTTCGTAAGTTACTTTTTTTGTAATTCAGTTCAGTTTAGGCGACAAAATATTTGAAAATAAAATTGGTTAAATTGTAGCCTATACTTTTAAACGTTTAAATTGTGCAGCCCAATGTAACGAAACGAAATAAATCCTGAAATATATTGATTTCATTCCATATAAATTGTGAAGTTGAATTAGATGTTCGTATCCCTAATGCAACTTACTTTATGCTGAATGAAAGCATATGATTGTCTTTATTCCATGTCCTCACATCGAGGTACACAATTTAAATCTCTAGAAGTGTACACTTTTATATTTTTTATTTTCCTATTGTGAATGTCGGTCTTTAAAACAAATTTTTTTTGTAACTAGGTTTATTTGACAGATTAGTTCATCAATATCCCGATGGAACAAGTATGTAATATACAGTTCAGCTCAGAAATAACTGTACGCGTTTCCAAAATAAATTAACACGTACCGTTGAATATTTTGAACATAATTGGATTGGAAGACATTGCAGCCTAAGGCAGTAATGGTTTCAGTTCAGATTAAGTCCAAAATGTTCTGCAGGATATTTCTAAACTCGGGTTCAAAATTGTGGTAAATAAACATGTTTCTGTTTTTTCTGATTTTGTTTTTGGAAATGTTTGTTTACTTATTTATGATCTGTAGTGTATTCATAGAGTCGATCCACTCATCACGAGCAGGCAGTAGCCTTAATGAGAGGATGTGGCATAAGTAAATATCTACGTCTTGCAGGCATCCGATGTTCATTGTAGAATATATCAATTGAAAGTGCGAACCGGACATCGACAAATATCACGACCTAATTACACAAAATGATTTTAATTTCCAAATCTCTTACGCTATATCACTACATACACTAACATAGGCTATATCAGCGCAGTATATCATGATTGCGGATTCGAAATTCAATCTTGAATCTTGTCACTCACATCCGTCCTCACACACATCCCGCCACCCGTCCCGCCACCCGTCGCTACACCCACCCCGCCACTCGTCCCCACACCCTTCCCACCAACCGTCTCTACACCCGTCCGTCACCCGTCCACACACACATCCGTCCTCGCGCACGTCTTCAGCTCCGTCTTAAAGAATCTTTTAGGCCACAAATACAAGTTTCGGTATAGACAGTTTTAACTATATACGACTGCAGAATCCATTATTTAACAATAAAATCCAAATTTTGAATGAGAAGCTGTAGAAATATACAGAAGATATGCTAAACTGGTAAGCTTTATGAAATTGAACTAGGGCTAAGTTTCATTTTCTAAATTAGCGAGCGAGACACAAATGTCGTTTCGGATAAAGCAGCCAGAGTGAAATCAACACTGAATCATTAGTTGAATTATGGGGCGATGATGTTTTAGTTTTTAAACAAATTTGAAACTAATAAGAGCAGCACAACATTATAGCATAAAATCTCTTGATAACGCAGTTTACTGGGCTGTAAATGGGCAAATACCGGGCCGTATTGAGCTGTCCAGTATTGGCCCAGTACAGCCGGCCCAGTAAACTGCGTTGGTAGGGGCGTCTTTATGTTTGAGAATGAATTCGCAATGGAGAATTCCGGTTTATTCTTCACTCATAGGACATCATAATCAACTACGTAACCTATATGATGACGTCATAATCAATTACATCATGAATGACGTAGCTAAGTTCATCACGAAGTCTTACCTGATGGCTTACTTTTTGACAGACTAAGCGTTGTTGTACGAATTGTATGTCTTTATTATTTAATAAACACTCTGTTGAATATTTTGAAATAGTCTCAGAATATCCACCAGCTTTCCTGTATAGTTTTCTCGAAATTGATAGCCAGGGAGTTGAGGGATTGACCGATCCCAACACGACAAAAGTGTGGGTGGAGCTTAGCTAGAGATGGGCGGGGATTAGTTAAGACTGGATTCTTCCATTATATTAAATTTTAAACATGTCTACCTGCATAATTATCTATATTTTATTTACTGCTCTCCTAAACAACACTTGCTTCTAGTCTAATAAACGTAGTAAAATCAGACTGGAATATAACCCACTCACGTTTTTGTATCGAGGACTGGTGCCATACACAGAAACAAACGTAACACTACAAAGTTTATCAAACTAGAACTTAAACAATGGAATTCAAGTTACAGAATATTGACTTACGTTCATTAGCGAAAACCTCGCAGAGCGCTCTGCGCGTGAAACAGTCTTTTTCAGTTTGCATAACCGACGTAATTAGTCTGAAAACAGCAGATTATCATAGTTTGCAGATTTAGCATAACGGTTTAAAACGTTTTCCCATTGAACGCACGGCAGTTTCCTTGGTTCGTTTGACTGAGTGTGATAACTTTTCTTTCAAGTAATACTATTTGACATAATTCTTGCTCTATAATGTACTCTATATATAGCTTATAAGATAGAGTTTGCTTTAAAACTATTTAACCGAAAGACATAGTTACCCAATGTGCCGAAATGGAGGGATCCGATCTGTCACTCAAGTATCTGGCGTCATAATCTATTCCGTCCCTAGTTAGATGAAGTCACAATCCAAATGACGTAGAGCTCCGTCACTAGTTCAGGGATTACACGTCTTTGATGAAGTTACAATGTAATACATATTCTGGTGAGGATTTTGAAATTATTTGACTGGTAGCCACTGGAATTAGTATTTAAAAACTCAACAAGTTAAGCCTAGACATATATGTATAGCTACCTTGAAACTGGGATCTGGGAATTTAAGGTTCATAGTAGGCCTATATAGATAGAGTCCAACACGCGTAACAACTGGGCGGAGCTTAGCTAGAAATAGGCGGGGCATAGGTAGAAATGGATCCACCTGTCATCTGCATCTGCATTGTTGAGTGTTGAATATTTAAACAGATGTATCTATCTAATATTTAAACAGATGCATCTATCTAATGTTTAAACAGATATATCTATCTAATATTTAAACAGATGTATCTATCTAATATTTAAACAGATGTATCTATCTAATATTTAAACAGCTGTGTCTATCTAATATTTAAACAGATGTGTCTATCTAATATTTAAACAGATGTATCTCTAATATTTAAACAGATGTATCTATCTAATATTTAAACAGATGTGTCTACCTAATATTTAAACAGATGTATCTATCTAATATTTAAACAGATGTGTCTATCTAATATTTAAACAGATGTGTCTATCTAATATTTTAACAGATGTGTCTATCTAATATTTATACAGATGTATCTATCTAATATTTAAACAGATGTATCTATCTAATATTTAAACAGATGTATCTATCTAATATTCAAACAGATGTATCGATCTAGTATTTAAACAGATGTATCTATCCAATATTTAAACAGATGTATCTATCTAAAATTTAAACAGATGTATCTATCTAATATTTAAACAGAGGTATCTATCTAATATTTAAACAGATGTATCTATCTAATATTTAAGTTGAGAAAAACAAGCACTTCATATAGGACTAGACTTAATTATGTTCTAATAGTAAACAAAGATTGTCATTATCATCGTAATATTGTCATGATCATTATCATTGCCAGCGGCGGAGTCATCGGCGTGCGTCCGAATTGTATACAAATATGACAAATACTGGCATAAATGGCCTCTCATAGTGGTTAATTTTCATAATGTCCTAGAGAAGCACCCTAACCACCCCCACCCTACCCCACCCACCCACACACCCACCACCCATGTCACAGATCTAACCCTTCAATTGATGCGTTTATTTGTTCATATTTAGCTTCCTCAATGAGCCTGGAATTAAGGCCAGATTCCCGAAGTGCACAAATGACGGGGCAATAAACACACAAGTCTCAGCCATCAATGGCAAAATTGATGTCGTCATCGGCGGTGGTGATGCTGGAACCTTTAAGACGGAAATGGGCACTCTCCACACAGGGGCCAGAGCAGTATCCTCAGCTGAATTCGCGGTAACGTTTTACAGATTTTATTATTTTAGCGACAAAAATGCACACGCATGTACGAGCACACGTGGATACGCACGCACACGCACGCGCACGCGCGGCCACGGAACAAACGCACGCACGCACACACGCACGCACGCACGAGCATGTTACTTTGGTAGTGACAAAGGAGTCTCTAGGCTATTCCGAGTCATAGGCAGGACTCATATATGTGCAACACTGGGTACTGTGGAATGTCAAGACATATGCACATATATAGACATGAACAATAACAGATGGCAAAGCATCCGTATTCCAGCAATCGTATCAATAGTTTCCGGGATCCTCCCCATGCAGCACACACATTAATAAGCATCGCCATACAATCAGAGGCATTGTGCTTTATGATTGGCTGGAAAGCTGCTTTTTACCTCTACAGACGTACCAATCAGGATTAGACACATGGGTGGATGATGGATTGGTGTTTGATAGGGATTGACGATTGCAATCGAGTTCAATACACCTTTCCCTCATTGATGTATTTCTAGAAAACACCTTCCCATAATGCATTGCTCACTCCGCTGGCTGGTAACCACACTAGACAAAGCGCTAACAGTATTGTTTTAATATCTGACTCAGATTTAACGCGATTCTTGCCGTTTATATGACCAACGGAGACCATACTATTATTGAAATGATACATCACAAGAAAGCTAAGCAAATGTTCTACACATTTATGTATTAGTTTTTATGGTCTTGTACAAAGTCTTATTGAGTTCATTATATGTTTAAACCTTTCACAACGAAGCCGGCCGAACAGGCCTCTGTAGTGGTCTTGTGGAATGCCCATTTGCAGGCCAAGAGAACACTATTTTTTAATTTTATCACCTGAGTGACTGGCTCGATACCCCAGTCAGTTATTCAAATGTTAAATTAAAAATAAAAGTATATAAGTAAATTTGTAAATTTGTTCAACAGGTTTAGTCATTAAATGGTTAAAATACGCTTTATCGTCCGCTTGATTTACTGAAACTGGATACCAGGATATATTTTAAATATGTATAATGAACTCAATGAAACTTTAGCAAAAATATAAAACTAATGCAGAAATGTTTAGAAAATCCAATGATCCATGGCGTCAAAAATATTGTGATCTTAGTTTGTCATAGGATCGGTTTAATGTACGATGTGTCTTATAATAGTGATGCTGGTCATCCGTTTGTCTTTGGCTGTATCAGTCATCAGAACGCGTTATGGTGCATGATTTGTGAGCTGGATTCCGTCGTAATGACGTCAATGCAGAAATGGTTTACATTGGTGAGTCAGACATGCAAAATAGGGCAATGAAAGAATCTGCTCTTCCCCCTCCCCCCCCCTCACCATATCTGACGTCATTATCGAATACGTCATTTTAGCGGGAGTCACACTCAAACTGAAGAATGTATGTATGTATGTATGTATGTATGTACGTATGTATGTATTCTTATTTTATTGACGCACTGGCAACGTGCGGCTTCAATTTCCACATGCTAACCAACCGACAGTCATACACCCATTAGTTTAATTTGTTGATCACCATCTCCCCGGTCGAGGATCAAACCGCCATACTGTAACTCTGCATGGCATCAGCAACCAGACATCTTTCCACTGGACTAGGAAGGCATACATGTATTATTATTATTATTATTATTATTATTATTATTATTATTGTTATTATTATTATTTATTTCAGACATTTGCTAAGGTTGCATCTGCAGCGATCGACGGCGAAGGAAGTATTGGCGACAAAGCCGGTTTGAAGGCTGCCATCGCGTCATTGAATTTCACATAGAATATATATATATATATATTTATACGCATCACTCAGTGTTCTCGTTATGGCAAATATGTATAGTTGCACATAATCTAGGCCTAGTCTTGCCAATAAAAGTAGACACTTAGCTATATTGTTGTGACTTTTTTATTTTCGATAACAAGCGACGCTGCAATGTTGGAATCTAGTTTTAACTATGCCCCGCCCATCTTTAGCTAAGCTCCACCCACGCTTCACACGTGTTAGGATCGATCGATCTCTGAAATCCCTGACTATCACTTTCTAGAAAACTATGCATATAAGTTGATGAATATTTTGAAACTAATTTGACTGAGTGCTGTGGCTGCCGTAGCGCCAGTCAAATTATTTTCAAAATATTCAATAGCATGTTTATTAAATAGTAAACTTCGGACATACAATTCGTACAACGGCGCCTAGTCCGTTAACAGTTAAGCGTTCGTGACGAACTTAGCGACGCCATTCATAACGTAATTGATTATGACGCCAGCCTGCGCGTAACGTTGTTAATTATGACGTCACATGATTGATGGATAAACTAGAACCCTCCATTATCATGGCAAGAATCCGCGTCTAATGTAATGACCGCATCGCTTGTACATCATCACAGGGATTGCACTACTGGAGAAATCCAGTTTTCAGTCAATCACATGACATGTAATGTAGTTGATTATAACTACATTACATGTAAGTTGGCGTACCAGTGAAAAGCCATGACTTCCGCCCATAGCCGTACAAGGATTACGCATCTATGTTAGTAATTTAGAGCTACACAAAGCTAATCCATAACATCCGTCAGTTCTGAAATGGCACAACTCTGTTTGAATAGTGCGCAGGTAACGTGTTGAATATTTCCACAATAATTGGTCAAGAATTTGTATGTAAATTTAATCTCCATTATCCACTTAAAGTAGTAATTCAAGTTAGTAGGCATAACTATGCGAGAAAACTGTTCAACTCGTCCTTCAAGATTAAATAGACACAGTCTGAGCATTAGTCTACGGTTCCATGTGTCAGAAATCTGCATACGCAATCTGCATACGCAATCCGCATACACAATCCGCATACGCAATCTGCATACGCAATCCGCATACGCAATCAGTTAACGCATCAGCCATCCCTTTTCCCGACTCCTTATGTATGCGTTTATGTTCCTGTTAATCGTATTCGATTTTGGATCCGTTTCGTCACCCGTAAAAAAATTCAGATAGGTTATTTAAGCTGGTAAGTTAAATAAATCTTCCATATTACAATGATCTCGAAAGCTGTAAAGATGCCCACTACACTACCAAAACTTCTAAACTTAAAGATGAAGACAAGCTGCTGATCTTAGATTTGGCCTATCGACATCTAAAGAAAACTCAAGAAAATAAAACATAGATGGTGGCTACGTAATCTTCTTAAAAAAACCGAAGGAAGCATAGCTGTTACGTTATCATCTAATCAAAGAGTTAGAACTGGATACAGAACGGTTTTAGGATTATTTTTGTCTTTATTTGATCGAAATACGGGAATATAGGCCTATGTTGACGAAAAACCCACTCCGTTTTCCCGTCCGCATACACAAATTTAGCAGCAAGCGGATTGTGGACGCGGAGATGAAAATAAAGAACTAGTACATGGAATAGCTAATACAGAAATAGTGGTAGAACAATCAATCCGTTAACGAAGTCCGTTGCCGATTGCGTATGCTGATGCAAAACGGACACATGGAATCGTGGTTGAGACAAGGAAATGATCACGGTCCGGAGATCCACGTAATACCATAACTTTTTATTCAGTCAGGCCTTACAAGGCATATAATTTATAGTGTCTATTCCTATATCACAACAAGTTGCATTTGCGTATCGTACGGTACAATGGCACAAAACAAAGGCACTGCTTAACTAGATATAACTGCCCCGCCAATTTATAAGTAAGCCCACTTTGTATGCGTATTGGAATCGATTTAAAAGTCTGAAACCTGAATTCTCAGAATCTAAATTTCAAGGTAGAGACAGGCTGCTGATTATTTTGAAATTACACCGACTGAGAATGTTGTTGTCTAGGGAGTAACAGCTTCCAGTGAGCTTAGTTTCAAAACATTCAACAAAATGTTTATTAAACTGTAAATTCATCAACGACAAACAATTCCAACACTTTCCTGGCGAACTTTCCTATTTTCTCGACGTCGACGGGATCTCCGTCTTTTGGACTATGGCGTGAGCTAATATGTGAAGTATTTGATTAGGATGTCAGATATTTGTGCGATCGATCGGATCCCTCCATACAACACTCTACATCACACAGTACAGCAGCAGTACTGCGCCAGTATGTAGTATCACAGCGCGTCATGTAGCCCCGCACTACACCACTCTCTCAATCCATAAACCATACCACATCCAACCTCACAGTCAGCGCGGAAGTTCTAATTAGGGCCTAAGTATAACGAGGATGAAATGTTGCTTATTAGCTTAATGTGGATGATGTTTATGGTGCTTAGGGAGATACTAATGGCCGTGCGTCGTGCGTGCGTGCGTGCGACTGAACAAGCAGGATACTACAGCAGATGATACACCGTACATAGCTAGAGGAAGACGATACTGGTCCAGCTGTCACCACATTTGTTTTAATAGAAAGAGGTTTATTTCACTTTAAGCCATATGCCCTTGGCTGTAGACATCTAGCACAAGGTCTAGTCTTATGGGGGACGTGCAGGCGATGTAAATGTAAGTTCTTGATCCATTGGATCTGTAGTTGAGTCACATCCCGCCCATGGCCATCATGCCTCGAGGAAATTATTTAAACGTCTCTTTGATTGGTGACTGCTGAGTAGGGTACAGAAATGTTTGTACCCGACAGTGCGTGCGTGCGTGCGTGCGTGCGGGCCTGCGTGCGTGCGTGCGTGCGTGCGTGCGTGCGTGCGTGCGTGCGTGCCATTGATACAGTACACATAACCGAACCATCAATATCGTTCACAACACTCTAGCTTGCCATCTAAACAATCGAACGGAGGATTCGAATTAATCCACCAATCATATGACGTCATAATCAACTACATGACGTGTAGCATGACATCATCATCAATTATGCTATGAATGACGTAGCTAAGTTCGTCACACACGGTTAATTGATGATGGATTAAGTGTTGTTGCATGAAGTGTATGTCTTTACTATTTAATACATATGCTGTTGAGTATTTTGAGACTAATTTGACTGGGCGTTGTACGGCAATAGGAAGCAACAACACCCAGCCAAATTAGTTTCAAAATATTCAACAGCTTAATTGCATAATTTTCTGGAAATTGATGGTCAGATAGTTCAGGGATTGATCGATGCCAACACGGGCGAAGTGTGGGTGGAGCTTAGCTAAAGAAGGGCTGGGCATAGCTAAAACTGGGTTCCTCCATTATATCTGGAGAAGTTCTTATTTGATATCATAGACGACATGTTTGACGACATCTTTGCCCATGTGTGCACATGTTCTGTCACATCCAGTTAATGAATGCATTCCTGGTAAGACTGCCTAACATCTTTATTTACTAGCGCGTGGGCTATCACATGATATCTATGCAATTGTCCTATATCATCATAAACATGCTACTTAATATCTATCGCGGTCATATCATATTAGATCGACTCCAAAGTAGCATTCCTACAAATCCATCCTTATTGGTGTATAGGTTTACATCAGGCCTATTTCCAACTATGACAGCTCTGGTTATATTAGAGACAATCTCATAAGCTGCAGAAACTAGCCAGACGCTTCACATTGCATTCCCTAATTGCACGAAGGCTTTCGATGTTGTTGATCATAATTCTCCAGCATGCCATCTGTTTGACCAGGTAATTGAACCACATCTATGGCAAATTATTCATCATATTTATGATGATCTAGCAAGCAAGGTGAAATTGAACAGTCTCGCTCCCTCCGTCCCTCCCTCCCTCTCCACGTCTCCCGTTTCCCCTCTCTCCATCTCTCTCCCCATCTCTCCCTCCCTCTCTCTCGCCCTTTCCATAAATCTCTCTCCCGTCCTTCCTCTCACCCTCCATCCCCCCTCCTCACCCTCTCTCTCTCTCTCTCTCTCTCTCTCTCATCCAGCCTTATCTCTCTCTGCACCTGTTCTCTCCCGCTCTCTGCCTATGTCTCCCTCCCTCCCTCTCTCTCTCACTCTCTCTCTCTCTCTCTCTCTCTCTCTCTCTCTCTCTCTCTCTCTCTGCACATTTTCCCTCTCCCCCTCTCTCTCACCATCACTCTCTCTCCCCCCGTCAATCGCCCCTCTCCTCCTCACTGTCTCCATCTCCATCCCTCCTTCTCTATCCGTCTTTCGCTTCCCCTCTCCCTCTCCCTCCATCCCCCCGCCCCCCCCCCCCCCCGCCTTCTCTCTCTATCTCTCTCTCTCTCTCTCTCTCTCTCTCTCTCTCTCTCTCTCCCGTTTCCCCTGTCTCCCTTGCTCCTTTCTCCATCTCTCTTTCTCTCTCACCTCTCTCAGTCCCTATCTCCCTCCCTACCTCCATCTCCATCTTTCCCCCCTCTCACCCTCTCTTCCCATCTCAACCTCTCTCCATATCGCTCTCCCTATCTACCCACGCCATCCCCTTCTCTCCCTTTCTCCCTCCCCTCTCTCCACCCCCCCCCCTCTCTGTCTCCGGCTCTCTCCCGGCTCTCTCCCTCCTCTACCCACCTCCTTTCTCCCTTTCCACCTCTCTATTTCTCTCTCTCGTGCTCTGTGTCTCCCGCCCTCTCCCAGTTTCACTCTGCCTATCCCCTCCTCACCCCGTCTCCGCTCTACCCATGCTCCATATCTCTCTCTCCCGCTCCACCCTCTCCACCTATCCTCCTGCCACGGTTTCTCTCTCTCCTTCCCGCCTTCTCTATCACGCTCTATCCTCTTTCTAACCTTCTCTATCTCCCTCTCTCCCTCCCTCCCTCTTTCCCTCGCCACCCCCTCTCTGTCTTCCTTGCACTATCTCCCCTCTCTACCTCCCTCTTTCCCTCTCTCTCTTCCTCTCTCCCTCGCCGTCTCCCTTCTCTCTACCCCTCTCTCTCTCCCTCTCCCCCCTCCCCCCTCTTCCCATCTCCACATCTCTCCATCTCTCTCTCCCTATCCACCATCCCCCCTCCCCTTATCCCCCTCTCTCCACCATCTCTCTCTCCCTTTCCCCCCTCTCTACTCTCTCCATCCCTCTCTCTCTCCACTCCCTCTCTCTCCCTCCCCCTCCCCTGGCCCACTCTCCCGATCTCCACATCTCTCCACCTCTCTCTCTCTCCCTATCACCATCTTCACCCCCTTCCCTACCCCACTTTCCCTCTCCTCCTCCTCTCCCCCCCCCCACCTCTCTCTCCTCTCTGTCTCATTCCCTCCCTCTCTCTCCCCTCTCACTCACCCTCCCTCCCTATGCCATCTCCCCACCCCCTCTTCCTCTCTCCATGACTCCCTCTCTCTACCCTCTCCCGCACCTCTTTCCCGCCACTCCTCCTCTATTTCTCTCTCCTCTCCCCCTATCTGCCTCTCCCCATCTCTCCCTTCCTCACTCCCTCTCTCACTCACTCACTCTCTCTCTCTCTCTCTCTCTCTCTCTCTCTTCCCCTCTCGCCCTATTCCCCCTCTCTCCCTCTCTCTCTCTCCCTCCCTTCCCTCTCAACCCCCTCTTCCCCTGGTCCCATTCTCAATCCCTCCCTCTCCCTCCCGCATCTCCCCTCTACCCTAGCACCCTCTCTCCATTTCTCCCTCCCTCTCCCCTCCCCCTCTCTTCCTCTCTTTCCCCTCTGCCCACTATCCCATCTCCTCCTCTCTCCCCTCTATTGATATGGCTGACTGCATGCCTGACCGACTGATATAAGTTGAAATCGTTAAGACGGAAGTCGGAAGTCGTCATTGGAAAACATTATGTCGACATAATTAAGACAACATTAGAAAGCATTATGTCGACACAATTAAGACAAACGTCGACATTGGGAAACATTGTCGACATAATTAAAATAAAAGTCGACATTAGAAAACATTATGTCGACATAATTAAGACAAAAGTCAACATTAGACACCATTATGCCGACATAATTAACATAAAAATCGGCATTGGAAAAGAATATGTCGACAGAAATAAGTCTGACAGTCGATGGGAGAAGAGGGCAATAACATAACTTTTGGGCGTGTTATTTATTTATGTAGTGTATTATATCGACATAAATAAGTCGACTTAATCATGCAATTAGGTCGACAGTTATGCCGTCATAATAAGTCGGTAACACGACGGAAGATGACTGCCACCGTAGCATATAACACTTACGATATGTTTTATTGCAACTCAATTGGCAATTCAAGGGAGACAATTACTCATAGTAATATACAATTAAAGTAATACTAAGTTATTTCCCTTGAGGCGCAGTAGTCTTGCAGGAGAAATAATTTATTACCGTCAAATATGAAAGATTGTCTTGCCTGCAGGACATTTGTTTTCCGTGTATCCCATATATTGTAGCCATTTTAGAAACATTAATTACTTATATTTCACCTAATAACCACAATCCTTTCCCACTGGCCTAAGTCACGCTCCAGACTCGATCAGTATCGTCAGACTTTTGCTGACTGCTCGAAGCTGACGCAACCTTTATTATTCATCGGCTCATTTGGATGGTAGGGTTAGTTCAAAATTTTACCAATGAACTTGTTCAATGACGGAAAGGTTATGGAATGGACAAATGAGCATGTATGCCGTCAGGAATATTCTCATGAATATTTTGAAATTAACTATTTTGAAATTAACTTGCTGCAGTTGGAGTTAAATTATTTCAAAATAGTCACCAGCAATTCTGTCGGAGAACAGTCCCAACATCTTGAATTAAGAAATTATTGTTTTTATTGGCGTCTATCGAGTCCCTGATTCCAGGTACCATGCACGCCACGTCTAGGATGGTTTATATTTTTCAGTCTATTATTGGTAACGTGCCCAGTTTTACACTGGCACCCATTTATATTCATGGGTGGAGAGGGTCGACGTGGAGTGAAGGAAATTGCCTTGGTTTCCACCGATTGCTCGTCCGTCACCTGATCATCTGACAGTTGAGCGGGATTTGAACCCCGCCCGGCACTATTTTGAATTCTAAGTGATGTCTTGTTATTAACCAAAGTAAACTGAAATCTGATTGGCACAGCCATTGTATTCGCTGTTAATTAGCTCAGTAATCATACACTATGTTAAGTGGGCGACAGACTAGGCGTATCTGTACGCTCTACGCTGCGAATTCGTACGATGGCAAATCGCTGATATAATCACCCCAAATCATTCGCTGGCGATCCAGTGGACACACTAGACGTATTTACCAGCGATTCTTGACAGCGGAGTTTGACCAAGTGGATAAAACAAAATGGCGCTGACTCGAAAGTTATTACGAGCTGCAGCTATTTATTTACTTCTAAAACGGCGACGTCGACGGAATCAAAGATGGGCAACTTCTGCACTATGGTCTAAGTCGTGGATTTTGCGTCGACAATCACAAGGAGTCTATGCGAACTTGGTTCAGGAGTTAGAAACTGAGGATACAGGCATGTACAAAGCTTACATGAGAATGAGCCCTGAGAGCTTCAAGGAAATTCTTGGGAGGGTAGCACCTGTAATTGCAAAACACAACACAAAGATGCGACCGGCAATAAGCCCTGGACAGAGGTTATCAATAACCCTGAGATTTCTAGCAACAGGTAAGAAAATATATAGTTACTTATTGAACTTTCTCCAACACATCAACTACAGGAAATTTTGCATAGTCGATGCTAGCGTTAACTGTTAACTGCTAACTTATCATTAACACAAAGCCATGTGGTATTACTGCTCTTATTCCCCCTTGAACTGGTAGTGCTAACATTAACACAGTACACCACTAACAAGAACACAATCATATCATATCATTCTTAACAACTTTTATCCAGCAATGAAATCTGTCTAAATGTTGCCTAAATTAAACGCACGCACGCACTCATGCACACGCATACATGCACACACGCACGCACTGTCGACATGACTCTAATAACCACTGTACTTTCTGTTCATCCTCTCAGGTGAACCCTTTCAAAGCCTAAGCTTTTCCTTTCGAGTGGGAAGAAGCACAGTCTCAGAAATTGTGAAGGAAACATGCAAGGCGTTATATGAATCCATGCAAGGCGAATATTTAAAGGTAAGCTGGAAGATTAGTGATGTAGCGCATCACAAAGAATGCCCCCGCATTCCACAGAACACCGCCTTGTAATTAACCTTGAAGTTGGGTTAACTAACTAGGTTACACTTTTCCGCTTTTGACACGGCACGTACAATGTATTCATATACCAAGATCTGTCCACTCCGGACAATAGTTTTCTCAGTGAATGCTGAAAAGTAGGTCATACTGGCCTACATTTGATACATGGCACACCTTTAAACCATAATGCATCCTTATAATTGATTACTTACTAACTGATCAACTTTTGACAATATGGTCCGAACAAAAAATCGAAGAGAAATCCTTTGTTCATCATAAATATTGTATTTATCATAATCAATGAAATGAGTAGGGCACGCTATAATTGCGACCTAGCCACCTCTATAAATAAAAAAAAGAAGTGATTGACTAGTTATTAGTTAAGTAGAATAAAACGGCCTTTATGATGATGATGCGTATACGTGTGTGAGTGCGTGCGTACGAGTGTGTGCTTTACAGGTGAGTATAAATTCATATTTACGGGATCCAAGAAAGGTTGGGATGCTGATTGCGGATTTCCTGCTGTACATTTTGTTGATTATAATGCTGGTGTTGTACTTTATGAAATGATTGTGGCTGATGGCTCATCGCATGCGAAGCAGCGTTTCCCATTTCAGCCTGGAATATTAGATTCTGGATACCATTTTAAAGAATACTTTGAGTTTTATCATCACATTTATCCAAGCTTTTAGATACATATTGGCCGAATATATCATTTTCAGTGAGGTTTGGTGTTTTTTTCTCTGGCTCATCCAGTGACCGAGCCAAACACTGCAACACGTGAAACTCAGTTTCATCTCTTGTCATCTTTGATGGTTTTAGGGTCCTTCGGTCGATGGGCCGTTTGGTTGACCTTGGCGTCACAATTGATGACTGATCAGATGTTGAGGAACGTGACAATGGACGCTCTAGCTTCTTCGTGATGCCATCTTCACAAGTAGCATCATCACCATCGTCATCATCATTATTCTCATCATCAACATCCAATCGAGTTCTTTCTGTATCCTCATCTGGCGAGTATTCCCCATCTCGACTGTCGTCTTGCGCAATATTCTGAAAAACATAATTTTTTATTTTTTATTTTACAGACACCCGATACCGAAGATCAGTGGCAAATGATATCTAATGAATTTAAAAAAAGTTGAATTATCCATTCTGCCTTGGGGGGATTGATGGTAAACACGTGGCTGTGAAACAACCCGAATGTAGTGGGTCTATGTATATTAACTATAAACACTTTTTCAGCGTGATTCTGCTCGCTTTAGTGGATGCCAATTGTCGGTTTTTATATGTTGATGTGGGGGCGGCTGGTCGTTGTAGCGATGCGGGTGTGTTTTCTGATTCAAGTTTGAAGAAAGCAATAGATGGAAAACTTCTCAATCTGCCAGCGCCAGAGTACTTGAATGGAACAGATAAACTCTGTAGCTATCACATCATAGGGGATGATGCGTTTCCACTAAGTACCAACATCCTGAAACCTTATCCTCATCGAAATCTTGACAAATGTTTGCGCATTTTTAATTATCGAATTAGTCGAGCACGTCGAGTGGTTGAAAATTCTTTTGGAATTTTAGCTTCTAGATTTCGGGTGTTTCTATCAACAATTGCCCTAGAACCAGATTTTGTGGAAACTCTCATTCTGGAATCTT
The DNA here is from genome assembly GCA_034401795.1 of Chaetoderma sp. LZ-2023a. Lineage (NCBI taxonomy): Eukaryota > Metazoa > Mollusca > Caudofoveata > Chaetodermatida > Chaetodermatidae > Chaetoderma > Chaetoderma sp. LZ-2023a. The sequence goes on from CM067369.1 coordinate 33,089,066, forward strand.
GCTGTTTGCATAACTATCTTATTGTAAACGAATCGACACATTACACATCCGGATTATTGGATAATGATGGCAAATTGATTGTATCTGAGGCCGACCAAAATTAGCTTGGGTTACAAACAAGTCATAACAGGAATGCATCAGCACTAGCTAAATCCCAAAGCGATTCGTTGAAGGAATACTTCATGTCAGACGAAGGAGCTGTTCCTTGGCAGGAAAATATGATCTAGAGGAAATACATCCTTGATCTCAATACTATGAGGCGTGTAAGCTATTAGGAACGCGGTGATATCAACTTTATTATGTGATTGTTTGTGATGGCAAAACAGGTAATAATGCATGGGAAATATCATGTACCAAAAGTATTGCAACAAGAGTGCACCATTGCATCGATTCCAACACCGCCAATTAATCATGTATGTTCAAATAAATTTACCTCAAGGTTTGAAATTGTGGGACGGAATCCCATGTGCGGACTCAGAAATTGCAGACGGTCCAGTATCGATTTATTTTTCGGGCTTAAAGACTTGGTCGAACTGCCACTTGCTGCTGGCTTCTTCAGTTTCCCAAATTGTGTACGCGGGGACTTTATTCTCACTTTAACTTGATCAGCTGATGAAAGACGGAAAAAAATATATTACCAATTCAGTGTCGTTCCATTGTATCAATAATTATTTAACATTAACTACTGCTACTACTACTATTACTACTACTACTACTACTACTACTACTACTACTACTACTACTACTACTACTACTACTACTACTACTACTACTACTTCTACTACTACTACGACTGCTGCTGCTGCTGCTACTGCTGCTGCTGCTGCTGTTGCTACTGCTACCGCTACCGCTACTCCTGCTACTGTTACTGCTACTGCTACTGCTGCTACTGTTACTGCTGCTACTGCTGCTGCTGCTACTGCTGCTACTGCTGCTGCTGCTGCTAATGCTAATGCTACTGCTGCTACTGTTACTGCTGCTACTGCTGCTGCTGCTAATGCTAATGCTAATGCTAATGCTAATGCTACTGCTACCGCTACTGCTACTGCTACTGCTACTGCTGCTACTGTTACTGTTACTGCTACTGCTGCTACTGCTGCTACTGCTGCAGCTGCCGCTGCTACTGTTACTGCTACTGCTGCTACTGCTGCTACTGCTGATACTGCTGCTACTGCTACTGCTGCTGCTGCTGCTGCTACTACTACTACTACTACTACTACTACTACTACTGCTACTGCTACTGCTACTGCTGCTACTGCTGCTACTGCTGCTACTGCTACTGCTACTGCTGCTACAGCTGCCGCTGCTGCTACTGCTGCTACTGCTACTGCTACTGCTGCTACTGCTACTGCTACTACTGTTACTGCTACTACTGCTACTGCTACTGCTACTGCTACTGCTACTGCTGTTACTGTTACTGCTACTGCTCATGCTGCTACTGCTGCTACTGCTGCTACTGCTGCTACTGCTGCTACTGCTGCTACTGCTGCTACTGCTGCTACTGCTGCTACTGCTACTGCTACAGCTGCCGCTGCTGCTACTACTACTACTACTGCTACTGCTACTGCTACTGCTGCTACTGCTACTGCTACTGCTGCTATTGTTACTGTTACTGCTGCTACTGCTGCTACTGCTGCTACTGCTGCTGCTGCTGCTACTGTTACTGCTACTGGTGCTACTGTTACTGCTACTGCTGCTACTGCTGCTGCTACTACTGCTACTGCTACTACTGCTACTACCGCTACTGCTGCTACTGCTGCTGCTACTGCTACTGCTACTGCTACTGCTACTGCTACTGCTACTGCTACTGCTACTGCTACCACTACCACTACTGTATCAGTAACCGAACCAGTTATTCCAGTAATATTTTAATAAGTAGGCGAGCTTTATTACATTATTTACCTGTCATTCCGAGTTTTTCGGCGATGTCGTTGAGTGCTACATTTTTGGCAACTCTGTTGCTGTAATCAGCGCTTTGTAAATCATAAAGACTGTCATTGTATCAATAATTATTTAACATTAACTACTACTACTACTACTACTACTACTACTGCTGCTGCTGCTGCTGCTGCTGCTGCTGCTGCTGCTGCTGCTGCTGTTACTGCTGCTGTTGCTACTGCTACTACTACTACTACTACTACTGTTGCTGCTGCTGCAGCTACTGCTACTGCTACTGCTACTGCTACTGCTACTGCTACTGCTGCTACTGTTACTGCTGCTACTGCTGCTGCTGCTAACGCTACTGCTACTGCTGCTACTGCTACTGTTACTGCTACTGCTGCTACTGCTGCTACTGCTGCTACTGCTGCTACTGCTGCTACTGCTGCTACTGCTGCTACTGCTACTGCAGCTACTGTTACGGCTACTGCTACTGCTGCTACTGCTACTGCTACTGCTACTGCTACTGCTACTGCTACTGCTACTGCTACTGCTGCTACTGTTACTGTTACTGCTACTGCTACTACTGCTACTGCTGCTACTGCTGACACTGCTGCTGCTACTGCTACTGCTACTGCTACTGCTACTGCTACTGCTACTGCTACTGCTACTGCTACCACTACCACTACTGTATCAGTAACCGAACCAGTTATTCCAGTACTATTTTAATAAGTAGGCGAGCTTTATTACATTATTTACCTGTCATTCCGAGTTTTTCGGCGATGTCGTTGAGTGCTACATTTTTGGCAACTCTGTTGCTGTAATCAGCGCTTTGTAAATCATAAAGACAGGGCATCTCCGACCACAAAATTACCAAATTATCCTCCTTTTCAGCTGACCACGTTTCAGACGTAGGGGCTGCCATATTGCAACATGTGATAGAATATCGATAGCTGATTGTCTCTCGCTATTTCGTACGCTCGCAGACATTCGGCAGGGCGGACAGACTAGGCGAAGGTACACGCTGGTCTCTGAGCGATCGTCGATTACTAGCGAATTTATCTGACATGCCAGATGTGAGCGTATCCGCTAGCGTACGAAATCGCTGACAATATCGTCGTCGCCGGAGCAGACACACCTGGCGAAAATCGTCAAATTTACGCTGATCGCGGCGTAGAGTGTACACATACGCCTAGTGTGTCGCCACCTTAAGGATATTAAGTCTGCAATAGCGTTCATAGGCCTCCTGCAGAATGAAATTCCATGCATACCCTTTCCAGATGTAATTAGTAGTTAAGAGAGTCAATATTTGGAATATTATCGACATCATTTTTGTAAATCAGTTTCACACCGGAACAATATTAAAATTTTCCATCCATTTCCCAACCCTTTAGCAGAAAATGTTGAATTTGTATTATTACTGTCCAAGGACTTGAAATTGGTCTCTTATAATTGCATACTTTCCCCGACTCTAAGTATGGCGGGATATCAAAGGACTACGTATGCTCACAATAGGTATTGCCAGATCAGAAAGACTGCGTTCTGTACGCAACTGCATTGAAGATGAGATGCATTTTCTTTTCTCATGCTCTAAATTCAATAGACAAAGGCAAAAATTCACACCACGATTCTATACAGAAAACCCTAATACCGAGAAAACTAAAGGATTGTTTGCAATATACAATAAACCGCTCCTTATCAAACTCTCCACATATTTGTTAGAATAAAAAACATCAAACAGCTAGACTAATTCATCCATCTCTCACCCAATCATACGCGCAAGTTATCCATCAACCCAAGCATCCATCGTCATCATTGTTAATATTCCTTGAAACACTGCAATATATATATATATATATATATATATATATATATATATATATATATATATATATATATATATATATATATATATATATATATATATATATATATATATATATATATATATATATATATATATATATATATATATATATATACATCGACGACAATTATAACCACTACCCCACAACAACAACAACACCAATAACAGCAATGACGCCAACAACAGCCACCGATAACGACAACGACCACTACTCCTACTACTACTACTACTACTACTACTACTACTACTACTACTACTACTACTACTACTACTACTACTACTACTACTACTACTACCGATACCCCTCTCACTATAATAATAAGAATAAAAATAAAAATAATAATAATAATAATAACCGGCTACAGTAGTATAAATAACCTTTCCCTCATTTGCTATATATATATATATATATATATATATATATATATATATATATATATATATATATATATATATATATATATATTATGTATCAATATGTAAATCATAGGTTTGTTAAATAGCCTGAGTGAATAAAGGAAACTGAAACTGAAACTGAGCAAAGGCAAGTAGCCCAAAACACAATAATAAATACATTATTGTTGTTATCATTATTATGTAAGCGGTCCCACTGTCGTGGCCCTCGTCGGCAGCGCGGCGGAGATGGTGTAATAATAATAATAATAATAATAATAATAATAATAATATTAATAATAATAATAATAATAATAATAATAATAATAATAATAATAATAATATTGTATAATATTGTATTCCTACCGCCATTGTCAATGTACAGATAATCCGCATATATGCCGTTGTCACGGCATGAGCGTAATACAAATACGAAAATACGAAAGTACTTACGCCAGTCTCAGAAATATTTCTTTTGCCTTTCAGATTTTAAAAATCAATGTCAAATTTGGAGACAGAATTTGTACTCATTTTACTTTAAGAAATTCGATGACTATTTTCATGCCCAAACTAACGCAATTTCATGACCGTGACTGAGTTGAGGACCAAATAACAGTGTTCATACATTGTTTTCTCTCTCTGATTCTGTGCCAGCGTACATGTAACAGCTTCCAGTTAAAAGGTTTCAAAATGTTCAACTCCTTATCTGTATGATTGTCTTGAAATAGATATGCTGAGGCAAGATACAATGGGAACATAGCTTTCCATGAACTACAAGAAAACATGCCGAGTCTCCATATTTTCCACGCTGTTTTGATTGTAAATTCTCAGAAGAAGTCAACGAATAAACTAAACTACCCAGCTTCCAGGATTTTCCAGGATTTCCATTACCCGATGATCGAGATCCGGAGATCCCATATGCCTCACATACATGACAACAACATTTTGTGTGTCAACCTTTTAATTAACCCTCGCATTTGTTCAAGAATATTTCCCGGTTACCCAGACAGTTATTCTAGTGGTAAATTTTCAAAAATAAAATTCTTTTGGCCTGCAAATGAACAGAAAAACGATGTAAACAGATTAAAAAAGAATAGGAAAGAAAAGAACAGCTCCTTCAAACACTGTCATTGTCGGATAGCAGTTAATCATTAATATAATAGATTCAACAATACGATTAATTGAATTAACAGACCATATTCATGGTTATTCCAGACCGTCGTCATTTAGCCCCGTTTACCCACCCCAACCCTTCCTCTCAACTCCCACCATGCTTTCACCAGGTCTTCTCTTCTCGTTTCTTACGAGAAATGAGACCCAGTCACCTCCAACCCCGCCCACCCCACACATTCAAAATGGCTCCACTCCTGTGTATTTAGGTAAATCTGAACTTTTAATCTCCTCATAACTTGGAACGAAAAGTTTGAGGAGATTAACGGTTTAGCGAGCCTTTATTGCATCCCCATCATCCCCTCTCCTGTCGTCATCGTCGTCGTCGTCGTCGTCGTCGTCGACGTCGTCGTCGTCATCGTCGTCTGCGGCATCGCATTATCGTGGATGGCCCGAAAAGCAATAGGAGAGTAATACATCAATTGTGAGTACGGGAAGAACTATATACACAGTAACGACAGCGGAAATAAAGCATTACAGTATATAGCACATCTATGTTAATATGCACGCGTGCGTTCGTGCTTATTGGTATTTTTGTGTAGATATTTTCATTTTAAATATGAAAATGTAGGGGAGATGATTAAGTATAAGTTTTGTATTTGCTTAAGTTGTCTCCCCTAAATATATCATACTGTTCTACTTGTTATTGATTATTTTTGTAATAGTACAGTGTTTTAATTACTTATTATTTTCGATTTTTAGCCCTTTTTGACTAATTTGGTCCGAAATAGCAAGTGTTTTCTTGCTGGTTGACCATTTTTTGGGCCGGGAGAGGTCTGTCTTCGGGGTTTTACCACTGGAATGACTGGCTCATTTATTGAGCTGACCATTTCGGTTGTGGGCGGCGTGATCGGTTTTGTGATAATGTCACTTGCATATTCTAATAGATCTTTGCTTATGCCATCAGGTCCAGATGCACGTCCATTTTTTTATGGCTTTAAGTGATTTCTCAAATTCTGCTGTTTTAATTGGTATTGGTAATGGCCTGTGGTCCCCTCAGAATGGGTGCAAGGGCTCATCATCTTTGTCAGTGAACTGTTCCTTGAACCATTCTCGAATCGCCTCAGCTTTTCCCCGGTCAGTCCCGATAAAGTGTCCTTCAGAGTTGTGCGGGTCAGTGAGTGGTGGGGTGTAGTCAGTAACCCTTAGGGCTCGGACTGCCCGAAACATGTTGTGACAGCCATCCGTGGCAGTGATTTCATCTGATAGGGAGTCTGCTTGTTGAATAGCAAGATCTTTTAAGCATTTGCTAACGTGGCGCAGAATGTGATTGCGCTCCCACTGTAGTTTGGTGCTGTCTTCACGTTGGCCACTTTGGTAGATGCGTAGCCATAACGCTTTCTGCTCTGCTGACAGTTTTACTACTAGAGGGGCGTCAGTATACCTAGTTTGGTTGTGATTAAGAACACATATGATGCTGGTGGCTGATGATTCCATAGATTTCAATATTTTGGCTAGGGCTTCGTTTGGTTCGGAGCTGACGTCGATGTTAGCTATCTGCTCCCCGAAGGCCATTTTGTATGGCATTCGAGTGTCAGTGTCCCTGATGAGCTTGGGTATGTTGTAGGTGACTCTATCCTCTTGCCTGGTATGCGTTCATATATTAAATAGAGATCGTTCATCTGAAGGCGTGTAATGGCTGTCTTATGGTCAGACTTGAGGTAATGCCTCCATAGGAATGAGCATCCCGAAGTAGGGGTTTTGCTTCTGCCTTGAATAGTATGAAGTCTATTTGGTTGAAGACAGCTGCGGTAGCCTTAAAACCTTTTGGGGCTTTGCGATCAGCAATGTGTCTGGTCCATGTTGTCAAGGTGACAGCATGGGTGTTTGAAAGCCGTATATGTGGCAAATAGGCCATTGGAACGGCTGAATGGCACCAGTGCATCTCCAATGCTGTTGCGTGTGCCCTCTCAGTTTCAGTTTTCAGTTTTCTTTATTCTCTCAGGCCTTTTTACAAGAGCATATGAGGTAGTTTTGATAATTTACAATGTGACGGTAGAGATATAGAATAAGTATACAGCATATGATGTTTGTTATCTAACAAATTATTATTATTATTATTATTATTATTATTATTTATGATTAATATTATTATTACCATTATCACTACAATGATTATTACATCTTAACAAGCTTGTACATCTAGTCATGGATTTTCTTTGATTGCGGTAGAAATTTTGACTGTCTGGTAAGGAGTGGCTTATTATTGCATATTGCAAACAATCCTCTGATTTTCTCGATACTGTTATTTTGTACAAAGTATGCAGGTATGTGTTTCTGTCTTAGATTATTATATTTCGGCAGGTAACAAGGAAATGAATCTCATCATCTAGACAGTTACATAGGATGCATAGTCGTTCAGAGCGGCCAATGCCGAGCCATCTCTTTAATTTTATGTACAATTCGTGGTTTACTGCACTAAGGTGGCACATACTGAGCGCTTCACGATATGGCAAAATTTTAAGATATTTTTCGAATGTTAGGTTTTCTTTGATTAGATTGTTGAATGTTAATAGTGTTGATTCAGTTAAAATTCGTTTCCACTCATCCATGTATTGTTCGTTTAAGAAATTTCTTGTTCTATTAACTACCTGCCATGTGTTGATACTTTCATTGGTAAATAGATCTACTTGACCGGTTGCTTCTAGAATTGGTTTAATCATTTCAATCCACTTGCTTTTTATATTCTCGTCTCCGGAGCGCTATATAATGTTAAAGACAGTTTTCCGTATCCTGCATTTACTAGTCCGGCCCACAATCTTATCATATTACATTTTATGATTATCTTAAGTGGATATTTTCCCACCATATATCATTACATTTGGTGCAGTTCTCTTTAAGTGTAGAGAGTTCTTAAAGAACTTAGTTTGACAGGTTTCAATTCCACGATCGTTCTCAAATCCCCATACTCCTGGGCCATACAGCAAAATTTGAGTAATCATTGTATCAAATAGGTAGCTTTGTAGATCAATAGGGATGTCGTGTTCCTTTGTTTCTTTAGTAAAGAGAACACGGTTTTGGTTGCCTGGGTAATGTTCCGTGTCTTGTAACTAGAAAAAGTTACATTGTGTTTAAGACATACGCCTAAATAGATGAATTCGTCTACGACATCTATATTATTTTGTCCAATATTGAATGTTAATTCTGTTCGATTTTTACGTTTAGCAAACAGCATTACTTTAGTTTTTGTAGTATTTATGTGCAGTTTCCAGGCAATACAGTAGTTATTGAATACATTTAGAGCATTTAGAAGTGTATCTGTATCGTATCGCTATACGATCCCATGCATAAGCCAAGTCATGAACTTTTGTCTGCAATTCCGAGTTTACCTAGCTTGGAGTTGAAATCTCCACACACGAACCGTTGCCATCTAGCTGGGATTGTAATTTCAGGGCTCGGTTCTGCATAGAAGGAATCTAATATTGCTGGATTCCCTTTGGCTTTTTCGGTAGTTGGGCCATATGCATTGACAATGCGACACTTAGAGGTGGCGTGTTTTCGCGTAGGTATAGCCAGGTCGATGAATGCAACGTGATCACTGACGTATCAAAAACTAATGACATGGTCCAAAACCCTTGGTCCGATTGCGAAGCCTGAACCCTGGTATGTGGCCTGTTTTTGCTCCATGAGCACTAGCTTATGTCATATCTGTGGTTGCTGCTCTGAGCACCCTATGTATAGACTTTGCCTTCTTGACTACATACATCATGTTTATAGATCACCACAGCACCCACCCACCCACCCTGTATGTATGGTATCTGAACCTGAAAGGTCATATATGAAAAATCATTTACAATGCAAGAACTATTCTGTTGAATATTTTGAAGCTAATTCGGAAAATTCCAATGTCTAATTAGTTTCAAAATCTTGAAATTGATAATGCAGGGTTCAAATAGTTAATAAGGCAGCGTTCTACAGCATTGTGAATATTAACCCTTTAATGGTCAAGATTGGTCAAGAAAATCAGACTCTGCTTAAAGAATGTCCATATACAGGCTAAGAAAAGCCAATTTTTGAAAATTTACCACTGAAATGACTGGAGTCTTCTTAGCTTGCAAATCAAATGCGCATTCTTCAAGACCACTGCAAATGCTGTTTGTGGCTGGCATGACCATTATGGGTTAATAGAATGTAACAATAAAGACTATGTTAGAATGTAACAATAAAGACTATGTTAGAATGTAACAATAAAGACTATGTTAGAATGTAACAATAAAAAATATGTTAGAATGTAACAATAAAGACTATGTTAGAATGTAACAATAAAGACTATGTTAGAATGTAACAATAAAGACTTTGTTAGAATGTAACAATAAAGACTATGTTAGAATGTAACAATAAAGACTATGTTGGAATGTAACAATAAAGACTATGTTGGAATGTAACAATAAAGACTATGTTAGAATGCAACATTAAAGACTATGTTAGAATGTAACAATAACGACTATGCTAGAATGTAATAATAAAGACTATGTTAGAATGTAACAATAAAGACTATGTTAGAATGTAACAATAAAGACTATGTTAGAATGTAACAATAAAGACTATGTTAGAATGTACCAATAAAGACTATGTTAGAACGTAACAATAAAGACTTTGTTAGAACGTAACAATAAAGACTATGTTAGAACGTAACAATAAAGACTATGTTAGAATGTAACAATAAAGACTATGTTGGAATGTAACAATAAAGAGTATGTTGGAATGTAACAATAAAGACTATGTTAGAATGTAACAATAAAGACTATGTTAGAATGTAACAATAAAGACTATGTTAGAATGTCACAATAAAGACTATGTTAGAATGAAACAGTAAAGACTATGTTAGAATGTAACAATAAAGACTATGTTAGAATGTAACAATAAAGACTATGTTAGAATGTAACAATAAAGACTATGTCAGAATGTAACAATAAAGACTATGTTAGAATGAAACAATAAAGACTATGTTAGAATGTAACAATAAAGACTATGTTAGAATGTAACAATAAAGACTATGTTAGAATGTAACAATAAAGACTATGTTAGAATGTAACAATAAAGACTATGTTAGAATGTAACAATAAAGACTATGTTAGAATGTAACAATAAAGACTTTGTTAGAATGAAACAATAAAGACTATGTTAGAATGAAACAATAAAGACTATGTTAGAATGTAACAATAAAGACTATGTTAGAATGTAACAATAAAGACTATGTTAGAATGTAACAATAAAGACTATGTTAGAATGTACCAATAAAGACTATGTTAGAACGTAACAATAAAGACTTTGTTAGAACGTAACAATAAAGACTATGTTAGAACGTAACAATAAAGACTATGTTAGAATGTAACAATAAAGACTATGTTGGAATGTAACAATAAAGAGTATGTTGGAATGTAACAATAAAGACTATGTTAGAATGTAACAATAAAGACTATGTTAGAATGTAACAATAAAGACTATGTTAGAATGTCACAATAAAGACTATGTTAGAATGAAACAGTAAAGACTATGTTAGAATGTAACAATAAAGACTATGTTAGAATGTAACAATAAAGACTATGTTAGAATGTAACAATAAAGACTATGTTAGAATGTAACAATAAAGACTATGTTAGAATGAAACAATAAAGACTATGTTAGAATGTAACAATAAAGACTATGTTAGAATGTAACAATAAAGACTATGTTAGAATGTAACAATAAAGACTATGTTAGAATGAAACAATAAAGACTATGTTAGAATGAAACAATAAAGACTATGTTAGAATGTAACAATAAAGACTATGTTAGAATGTAACAATAAAGACTATGTTAGAATGTCACAATAAAGACTATGTTAGAATGAAACAGTAAAGACTATGTTAGAATGTAACAATAAAGACTATGTTAGAATGTAACAATAAAGACTATGTTAGAATGTAACAATAAAGACCATGTTAGAATATAACAATAAAGACTATGTTAGAATGAAACAATAAAGACTATGTTAGAATGTAACAATAAAGACTATGTTAGAATGTAACAATAAAGACTATGTTAGAATGTAACAATAAAGACTATGTTAGAATGTAACAATAAAGACTATGTTAGAATGTAACAATAAAGACTATGTTAGAATGTAACAATAAAGACTATGTTAGAATGAAACAATAAAGACTATGTTAGAATGAAACAATAAAGACTATGTTAGAATGTAACAATAAAGACTATGTTAGAATGTAACAATAAAGACTATGTTAGAATGAAACAATAAAGACTATGTTAGGATGAAACAATAAAGACTGAGGTTCATGAGAATTCACGAATCGTTTTCGCTGCATCAACCACTATGCTTTGGTACTGATCATATTACAATAAACAGAGCGCACAGTTTTCTTTTGTATTATGTAATAACCATGATACATAGAAGAAAGTTGTAACACGTACAGCTAAAGGGGGATAACAATAATACAAAGTCACGGTGTAAGAAACCGTCTACTGAGTTCCCACTTAGATCCATGGGATCTTACCAGTCCAAGACCTATCACAATGTGAAGATGAAATACAGATGCAAGTTAATCGCTAACGATTTTGCATTTACAAGCAAATAAGTTAATGACTGATATAAACAAGTAAGAACAGCGATCTATTATAGCGAACTGATAATACGGTACATTTACAGAGAGCTATATCCAGCTATGACCCGCCCATTTATAGCTATCGCCCGCCCATTTATAGCTATTTCTTTCCCATTTCTGGATATCGCCCGCCCATTTCTAGCTATGGCCCGTCCATTTCTAGCTATGGCCCGCCCATTTCTAGCTCTCGTTTCACCCACTTTGTACGCGAGTTTGAATAGATTTTATCACATTGATTACCGAATCCTCAGAATTTCAATTTCAAACTAACCATTTTAAAAACAAATTTGAAGTGGAGTTGCTGGCTGGCTGCCTATGGCAGCAACAGCGCCCAGTCAAATTAGTTTCAAAATATTCAACAGCATGTTTATTAAATAGCAAAGAATTTCAAAGACATGCAATTCATACAACGCGTCGGAGTATTTGAGATTTGATGACTGTCTATATGAAACCCTTTGTGACGTAATGATTGTGATGTCATCATACACGCGCTGAGCCGATTATGGCGTCATACGAGGCGGATTGATAGTTTGGAGAGAAGTGTGCAAAAGTCACAAAGCTTTGTGGCCAGTAGCCGACCTAAGCTGCACACATAAATGTGTCTCCCTAAGCTGGTAATAATATTTTGACGTATACAATTTTCCTATTTGGATAAACGGTCTTGTGTCCCATTAAAAGTGCATATTCACACCAGAATTTCTGGAAATAAAATGGTTAACATTGTATACATTAGAGGCTTAAATTAGTTACAAAATGTTCAACAGCTTACCTGTATAGTTTTCTGGAAATGGATAGTCAGGGAGTTCAGGGATCGATCGATCCCAATGCAAGCGTGATGTGGGTGGAGCTTAGCTAGAGATCGGAGGGGCATAGCTAAAATTGGAAATGTCCATAAATAAAAAAATTTCTCGGAATTTACTTAATATACTCCGATCTAAAGAGGTAAGTAGTATTACTAAGGGGCTAAAGTTAGCAGCTTGGTCCCGCTCTTGACTCCATGGTTCGGAAGAACAAGTAGGAAACTAAATATGGCCGCCAACCAAGTCATCGTGGAAATGTCAACTTTGAAACTAGGAACCGAAATCGCATATTTAGAGGAATTTTCGCTGTCAAAACTGGTAAAATAAAAACGCTCAAAATGACTGCACATTTGTTCAGTCGCTTACGACCATAACGTTTTACCTACCAATGCACCTTGCATAATTATCGTTTCTGCTCGATCGCTTAGGCAGCGAGGGGAAGTCATATTTCTGAAAACAAAATTATTCAAAATGGCTGCCAGACAAATCGGCCAATCAACTTCTCTTGAATAAACTTAGTTCAACACATACATGCCAAATATGAAGTTTATTAAGTTTCATATTCAGTTTTGAAGAATATGATGTTTAAGGGCGTTTAAAAAAAAAATAGTGCATAATCCAAGATGGTTGACAATTAAAAGCGACCAATCAGTTTCATTTGAACAATATTGTATCCTATGGAATAAGGACAAATTCCTGACAAATTTGATCGAAATCGGCCCTTGGGGAAAATTCGCTCAAAGAAAAGTTGATGACATGTAAACGAAGGATATATAGACGATTGACGGTCACGATGTTGCGTAATCTCACTTAATCTTTCAGGCCAATTGAGCTAATAGAAATATTAAGCGAGTCAAGATTCAAGATTCAAGATTATTTATTTCATGCTTAATATACAATATACAAATATCACAATTGGGCAGTCCATCAAAGGCAGAGCTTATGAATCGATGGATCCCTACACACAAAGCAAAACATTACAATATATAGGGTGATAGTTAATTATACAAACATCCGTAAGCCGTTTACATATCTCATTTGGACGTCGAATGATTCAAGAAAGGTAACTCCTTATGGCTCGATCTCTAGCGGCAGGTAACCTCCCGTGTATAACTTATAGGCCTATGCTGGCTATTATTTTGTCAGGAACTTCTGCTGCTGCCGCTGGAACTACAGCTACCACTATTACTACTACTACTACTACTACTACTACTACTACTACTACTACTACTACTACTACTACTACTACTACTACTACTACTGCATCATATACATATACGACGAATGCCCTGTCTAATGTCCCTGCCCCCTGCCCCATGCTGCATACGTTATCAGTAAAAGGAAATAAACAGTACTTGTATGTGGATGGTATAACATGTACTATGCTAAATTGAGGCAAAATGTGTATGTATGTATGTATGTATGTATGTATGCATGTATATATCCATATATGCATATGTATATGTATGAGCATATATGTATGCATGCATGTGTGTATGTACTTATATATGACTACATATAAATTGTATGCGCGTGCATGCGCACGTACTGCATGCGTGCGCGCGCGTGTGTACACGCGCGCGCGTATGTGTGTCGTGACAGACCGTCAGACAGAGACCGCAAGACAGAGGCAGACAGATAGCCGGACAGACAGAGGAAAAGGAAATTTATACACGTTAGTTCTCAGTGAACATCCTTATCAGAGAGAACATTTCGCCACAGTGAGACAAGACATTTTCGATTTACTCTCCTCCTCCTCCGAGTGACTTTTCAGTTTTATGTCGTCACGCTGAAAGAGCGTGGGACCTCTCCGAATAAAATGTGCATACCTTTGCCTATTTATCGGATGTTAGAGCTCACACTGCACTGTTTGACCTGTAAGTGGTATTTCTGGATCCACTCTGCATCATCTTTACTTTACATTTGGCTTAGATTTTCAGTTGTTCCAAACCTTCTCATCATTGTTAATCGTCCGGTATCCGGAGTTCAGTGAAGTTAGCTGGATATTGGATATTGGATATTCAATTTCCTGTAGTGAGATATTGAATATTCAATTTCCTGTAGCAGGATATTGAATATGCAATTTCCTGTAGCGGAATGTTGAATATTCAGTTTCCTGTAACAGGATATTGACTATTCAATTTCCTGTAGCGGGATATTGAATATTAAATTTCCTGTGGCGGGATATTGAATATTCAATTTCTTGTAGCGGGATATTTGATATTCAACATATATGCACCTAAGCTAATCAGGTGGGGGCTACCGCACACGCGGCAGGTCGAGGGGCGTGGCCTAGTGCTGACATGGCATCACATTGGTCAACGCGATGGCGGACAAGCGGATGGATGAGTCGCCTGCACAGTCCTTCAGCGACAGAGTACTGCTCTGAGCGAGTATACTGACTGAGCTGTGGTTATCCGAGTGGTGAGGGCGGCCTGCCCGCTTGGTGTCGCATGCATACAGAGAGTATGGCAGAAGGGAAAGGCGGATTATATATTTTCGTTTGAATATTCAGTTGATTGGTGGGTGATTGATATTGGGTTGGGATGGGTAGGTGCGTGGCTGTCTGGCTGGGTGGATAGATGAATTGATGGTTGGGGGAGGGGTGGGTGACGCTCCTGCTCAGTCCTCTACCGACAGTGAATTGCTCTGATCGGTAATACCGACTGAGCTGTGGTTAGTCGAGTGCCGCGGGAGGCCTGCCCGCCTGGAACCGTGCGCATACCGAGCATATGATAGAAGGGCAAGGCAACGTTAATGTAATTGTGTGCCTCGGATATTGAGAGGACTGTTTGAGATGATGCAATTGAAGACATGCATCAGTTCAGCAAAGTTATAACGATATATTCTGACACAAAAGATATATTGAATATTCAATATCCTGTAACAAGATATTAGATGTTCAATACGCTGTGACTGGATATTGTATATTCGGTTGATTGGTATGTGGTGGAAATTTGGTTGGATTGGGTGGGTGAGTACGTGGATGACTGGTTGGCTGGATGGATGGATCGATGGATGAATGGGTGGATTGGTGGATAGGTGGAGAGGCGGCGGGCCAACGCGCTTGCTCAGCCCTTTAACGACAGCGTACTGCTGTGGTTATTCGAGTGGTGGGTGTGGGGTGGGGTGGGGGGTGGTGGGGGGGGGGGGGGGGTGGGGGTGGCCAGCCTGGTTCAGCGTTCATACCGAAAGTATGGGAGCAGGGCAAAGCGGATTAAATATCGCCAGCTGAATATTCGGTAGATTAGTGTGTGATGGATATTTGGTTGGGGTGGGTGGGTGTGTGCATCGATGACTGGCTGGCTGGATGGATGAATAGAATTATGGAGAGGCGGCGGACCCATGCGACTGTTCGGTCCTCTAACGACAGGGTACTGCTCTGAACGTGTATACTGTCTAAGCTGTGATTATCCGAGTGGCGCGGGCGACCTGCCCGTCTGATGTCGCGTGTATACCGATAGTATGGCAGCAGGGCAAGGTGGATTAAATATCTTCGGTTGGATATTCGGTTGATTGTTGAGTGCTGGATATTGAGGAGGTGTGGGTAGCTGCGCGGGTGGCTGGCTCGGTGGATAGATGAATTGATGAATGGATGGATGGATAGATGTAGGGATTGAGGGAGGGGGGAGTGAGTGAGAGAGTGAGTTAGGAAGAGAGGGAGTTAAGGAGGGAGGGAGGTACTCATGGATGGATGGATGGAGGGAGGGATGGAGGGCGGGGGAGGGAGGGACGGGAGGAGGGCAGGAGAGAGGGAGGGAATGGATGGGTGGATGGAAGGAAGGAACGAAGGAAGGATGGAAAGAATGGATGGATGGATGGATGGATGGATGGATGGATGGATGGATGGATGGAGGGAGGGAGGGAGGGAGGGATGGAGGGATGGAGGGATGGATGATGCGTAGTTCGTGATGTGGCAT
Source organism: Chaetoderma sp. LZ-2023a (assembly GCA_034401795.1). NCBI lineage: Eukaryota > Metazoa > Mollusca > Caudofoveata > Chaetodermatida > Chaetodermatidae > Chaetoderma > Chaetoderma sp. LZ-2023a. The sequence goes on from CM067369.1 coordinate 33,105,699, forward strand.
GCAGTGGGCTGTTGACATTGGTGTTGTGTGGTGTCGTGTGGCGGTTGGATATTCGGTTGATTGTTGAGTGCTGGATATTGATGAGGTGTGGGTAGCTGCGCGGGTGGCTGGCCCGGTGGATAGATGAATTGATGACTGGATGGATGGATAGATGTAGGGATTGAGGGAGAGGGGAGTGAGTGGGAGAGTGAGTTAGGGAGAGAGGGAGTTAAGGAGGGAGGGAGGGAGGTACTTATGGATGGATGGATCGAGGGAAGGATGAAGGGCGGGGGAGGGAGGGAGGGAGGGAGGGGAGGAGGGCAGGAGGGAGGGAGGGGATAAATTGGTGGATGGCTGAAAGGAAGGAAGGATGGAAAGAATGCATGGATGGATGGATGGATGGATGGAGGGAGGGAGGGAGGGGGGGATGGAGGGAGGGATGGATGATGCGTAGTTGGTGATATGGCATGGAGTGGGCTGTTGGTATTGGTGTCGTGTGGTGTTGTGTGGTTGGTGGTTGGGTGGCTGGGTGTGGTTTTGTTGGGAGATGTAAAATGTATGAATTGATGGATGGATGGATGATGCGGGTGTGGGCAATGTGTGGTGTAGTGTGTGTGTGCGTGCGTGCGTGGTGGTGCTGTGGTAGTGGTGGTGTTGTTGGTGGCAGTGTGCGTGCGTGCGTGCGTGCGTGCGTGCGTGCGTGCGTGCGTGCGTGCGTGCGTGCGTGCGTGCGTGGATGGATGGCTGAAGGTAGGGAGAGAGGGTGGAATGGATGGATGGATGGATCTATGGACAGATGGATGGATGGATGGCGTGAGTGACGGAGCGAGGGAGTTAGGGAAGGAATGATGGAAGGAGGGATGGAGTGAGTGAGTTAATGAGTGAGGGAGTAATGGCGGCATGGATGGATGGATGGAGGTAGTTGGTTAGGGAGGGAGGGATGGAGTTAATGATGGATGGACGGTGGCATGAACCGATGGATGGGTGTTTGGTTGGATGGATGGTTGGATGAAGGGATGGATGGATGGAGGGGTGAGTGGGTTAGTGCGTGGGTATGTGGGTGGGTGTGTGTGTGTGTGGGTGGGTGGTGGATGGATGGATGGATGGATGGATGGATGGATGGATGGATGACGGATGGTGGGGAAATGAGTGGGATAGGGAGTTAGGGAGGGACGGATTTAAGTAGGGAGGGAGGGAGGGCGGTGTGGAGTTGTGGAGGGAGGGAGGTAAAGAAGGAGGGAGGAGGGGGAATTAATGGATGGATGGAAGGCAGGATGGATGGCTGGCTGGCTGGATGGATGGATGGATGGATTGATGTATGAATGGATGGATGGATGGACGGAGGTATGAATGGATGGATGGAGGGAGGGAGGCAGCGAGGGAGTTATGGAACATCTATCCACCCCGCCAACCACCAGCGCACCTACCCACCCCAACTCAATATCCATCACCCACCAATCAACCGAATATTCAACCGAAGATATATAATCCGCCTTTCCCTTCTGCCATGCTCTCTGTATGCATGCGACACCAGGCGGGCAGGCCGCCCGCGCCACTCGGATAACCACAGCTCAGTCAGTATACTCGCTCAGAGCAGTATGCTGTCGCTAAAGGAACGAGCAGACACCTCATCCACCCGCCTGTCCGCCATTGCATTGCCCAATGTGCTGACAAGTCAGTACTAGGTCATGCCCGTAGACATGCCGCATGTGCGGTAGCCCACAGCTGATTAGCTCAGGTACATATATGTTGAATAGTCAATATTCCACTAAAGGAAATTGAATATCCAATATCTTGCTACCGGAAATTGAATATTCAATATCCCGCTACAGGAAATTGAATATTCAAAATCCCGCCACAGGAAATTGAATATTCAATATCCAATATCCTATATCCAGCTAACTTCACTGAGCTGATATCCGGCGGGATTTGCTGCGCCGCTGTTCCGAGGACAGAGCCTCAGTGGGTCTGCGAACGCACCCCCGCCCCCATACCCTGAAGACCCGGACATATTCCGAAAAGGGTTAATACATCACACGGAACAGTTTATACACTTATAATATAAACGTGTTCGTAAGTGTATAAACTGTTCCGTGTGATGTATGCACACACACACACACACACACACACACACACACACACACACACACACACACACACACACACACACACACACACACACACACACACACACACACACACACACACACACACACACACACACACACACACACACACACACACACACACACACACACACACACACACACACACACACACACACACACACACACACACACACACACACACACACACACACACACACACACACACACACACACACACACACACACACACACACACACACACACACACACACACACACACACACACACACACACACACACACACACACACACACACACACACACACACACACACACACACACACACACACACACACACACACACACACACACACACACACACACACACACACACACACACACACACACACACACACACACACACACACACACACACACACACACACACACACACACACACACACACACACACACACACACACACACACACACACACACACACACACACACACACACACACACACACACACACACACACACACACACACACACACACACACACACACACACACACACACACACACACACACACACACACACACACACACACACACACACACACACACACACACACACACACACACACACACACACACACACACACACACACACACACACACACACACACACACACACACACACACACACACACACACACACACACACACACACACACACACACACACACACACACACACACACACACACACACACACACACACACACACACACACACACACACACACACACACACACACACACACACACACACACACACACACACACACACACACACACACACACACACACACACACACACACACACACACACACACACACACACACACACACACACACACACACACACACACACACACACACACACACACACACACACACACACACACACACACACACACACACACACACACACACACACACACACACACACACACACACACACACACACACACACACACACACACACACACACACACACACACACACACACACACACACACACACACACACACACACACACACACACACACACACACACACACACACACACACACACACACACACACACACACACACACACACACACACACACACACACACACACACACACACACACACACACACACACACACACACACACCTGTGCAAAAGTTAAGCACCAGCAAAAACAATAGAACGTAGAAACATGATGGTACAACTAGGCTGCCATACTTTTTGTCCCCGCGTTAGCTGACATAATTCCAAGTACGAAATGCACATGCATGCATGACCTCACGCCGCTTGATGTCCGTGCGTGGCGGGAAACAGCACACGTGTTCAGTTATGTAAAAGTCCAGTTCGAAGTGTAGAACATTACATACAGATTTAGGCGACAAGATTAGGAATTTTGTGTTCATGACCGTGGTTTATTTGTACAGAGAGAATTAGCTCTTGATTGTGAACCGCTATGGCAAGACGAAGGTCAAGTGATCGTGTGAAATGGCAAATCATAGGCATGCATACCACTGGTATGTCATGCAGAGAGATTGGCAGACAGCTGAACATTAACCATACTGTAATCAGTCGTTTGATTGCAAAACATGGGCAAACTAACGAGGTGAAGGACAGGCCTAGATCTGGAAGACCGAAGAAGACTACTGCCCGTGATGATCGAACCCTAGTACGCCTTGTTAGGAGATCTCCATTCACCAACAGCAGAGTGCTCAGCCAGCAATGGGAAACGCGCAATAGAGTGTCAATGTCTACCGTCAAAAGGAGACTGTATGCTGCTGGCATGAAAGCTAGGAGACCTGTCAGACGTCCTCTCCTCACTGCACACCATGAAGAGGAGCGTCTGAGGTGGTGCAACGAAAGAAGACACTGGAACATGATATCCTGGAGACGGGTACACTGGTCCGATGAAAGTCGGTTCCTGCTTCATGCCACAGATGGTCGAACTCGTGTATGGAGGTCCAGACGCACGGCGTACGACCAACGTAACATCATGGAAGAAGTTCCATTTGGTGGAGGTTCCGTTATGATATGGGGGTGCATCTCATTTGATTGTAAGCTGGATCTGTTGACTGTACCTGGAACACTAAATGGACAAAGATATCAAGATTCCATACTGGATAGAGTTGTGGTCCCTCATTTTGTAAATCATGCACCTGGAACCCACCCTATATTCATGGATGACAACGCCCGACCACATCGTGCTAGAGCTGTGCATGAATACCTCCGCCAGAATGCCATCGAAACCCTACCATGGCCAGCGAGGAGCCCTGACATGAACCCTATTGAGCATATCTGGGACTTTCTGGGAAACATGGTGAGAAGGAGGGATCCTCCTGTGCAGAACCTACAGGAATTAACAGACGCACTCCATCTTGAATGGCAACGAATACCACAATGGCGTATCAGTCGGTTGGTGACCAGCATGAGACGTCGTGTCCAGGCCGTCATCCAGGCACAAGGTGGATATACCCGGTATTAATAATGACAGTCTCAAACTCGTGCACAGATGTTAAACTTCGTTTTCAGACACCATTACTGACAATCTAGCCACGTTTGTCAACTGTAGGGCAATAGTTGTCAGTTGTGTCAACGTAACCATATTCAGGCCTCGTTTTCAAGTTCAAACAAAAACATACAGTGTTTCCCCACCATCATAATCAGCATTCCTCTAGTTGCATTATTACCTCTTGCACTAAGATGGATGGGTACATAAATGTTTATGCTATTGCTTTCTTCATAGCACATGAATATACCCTCGCATGTGCGTAAAAATAGGGTGGTGCTTAACTTTTGCACAGGTGTGCTGGGAGGTGATAACAAGAGGCATAATTGTTGTCATATTTAGTAGTAGTAGTAGTAGTGGTAGTAGTAGTAGTAGTAGTAGTAGCAGTAGCAGTAGCAGTAGTAGTAGCAGTCAGCAGTCAGCAGTAGCAGTAGTAGTAGTAGTAGTAGTAGTAGTAGTAGTAGTAGTAGTAGTAGTAGTAGTCAGTAGTCTGCAGTAGCAGTAGCAGTAACAGTAGCAGTAGTAGTAGTACTAGCAGTAGCCGTATCAGTAGTAGTAGTAGTAGTAGTAGTAGTAGTAGTAGTAGTAGTAGTCGTAGTAGTAGTAGTAGTAGTAGTAGCAGTAGCAGTAGCAGTAGTAGTAGCAGTCAGCAGTCAGCAGTAGCAGCAGTAGTAGTAGTAGTAGTAGTAGTAGTAGTAGTCAGTAGTCTGCAGTAGCAGTAGCAGTAACAGTAGCAGTAGTAGTAGTACTAGCAGTAGCAGTATCAGTAGTAGTAGTAGTAGTAGTAGTAGTAGTAGTAGTAGTAGTAGTAGTAGTAGTAGCAGTCAGCAGTCAGCAGTCAGCAGTCTGCAGTAGCAGTAGCAGTAGCAGTAGCAGTAGTAGTAGTTGTAGTAGTAGTAGCAGTAGCAGTAGCAGTAGCAGTGGCAGTAGTAGTTGTAGTAGTAGTAGTAGTAGTAGTAGTAGTAGTGGTAGTAGTAGTAGTAGTAGTAGTAGTAGTAGTAGTCAGTAGTCTGCAGTAGCAGTAGCAGTAACAGTAGCAGTAGTAGTAGTACTAGCAGTAGCAGTATCAGTAGTAGTAGTAGTAGTAGTAGTAGTAGTAGTAGTAGTAGTAGTAGTAGTAGTAGCAGTCAGCAGTCAGCAGTCAGCAGTCTGCAGTAGCAGTAGCAGTAGCAGTAGCAGTAGTAGTAGTTGTAGTAGTAGTAGCAGTAGCAGTAGCAGTGGCAGTAGTAGTTGTAGTAGTAGTAGTAGTAGTAGTAGTAGTAGTAGTAGTAGTGGTAGTAGCAGTAGTAGTAGTAGTAGTAGTAGTAGTAGTAGTAGTAGTAGTAGTCAATATTGTCAACGCACTGGCTCAGAATCTTCAATAATTGAAAAAATTCAAAAATTTAAGATATTTTGGTTTATCCTACTGCCTGAGATTTGTCATTTTGTTTGAGGAAAGCCATATGGCATTAATGTTAACCTTTACTGGTTAAATTTGTTCAGTAAAATCCAAATATGCGCTTACTTATTTAATGTACATTTGCAGGCACAGACAAGGTCATTCCCGAGAATACACCACTGGAACGACTGTCTCGGTTCCCGAGCCAGTCATTACAGTGGTAAATTTTCAAAAATACTCCAATCCCCGCCGGCAAATGGACATTGCCCAAGATCACTAAATTGACCGTTTTTGGCTGACCATCATGCAAGGGTTAATGTTGAATGATTGAGATGGATATTATGGATAGCTATTTGAGTTTTGCTTTTACCAAGATGTCACGTAGATTCGGATTTTTCTTGAACGCAATTACTGGTCGCTTGTTAAAGGGTTGTTTCAGTTTCTCCTGTAGGTTTTGATACTCATCTTTCAAAATTTTGGAAATTTCAACGTTTTTCCGATTATAGGTCAGAATGAATGGAATTTTGTCACGTTGATCAGATAAGCCTGGGTCCGAGTTTATTCCCCTTGGCCACTGTGTTTCGAGTTCTTTAATCCAAAACGATTCTCGAAGTTTTCTTTGTTTATCAGTTTCTTCTGCCGTATCTGAAAGGGGTGGCTGTTCAATCGGCATAATTTCAAAGTCACGAAGGACTAAATGGTCAGGAAGATTAAAATGTTCGGAAACATGTGTGTCTTCCTCTAGCCTAATATCTGAGAGGTGTCGAGTTGCCCGCCATCTTAATGGACATTTGGTTCGCCGACATACTGTTTTTGGCACAATTTGCATGAAATTAGATAAATAACATTTTCAGAGTCACAATCTAGATTAGACTGAAGTTGGAACTTGCTTTTGTTCTGAAAGCTCGTGAAAGTATTCTGGTTTGGAGAAATTCATCTAACTTGCACCTTTTCTTTCCGCATTTGCGAGATTCGCCTACACCTATAATAGGACGATTGTGAGAAATTTTGGTAGGCCGACGATTTGAGGCATTATCTGGAATGGATTCCAAGCCGTCTAATGTTTCAGATTTGATTTTGCGCAAGAATCGTGAGGAGTAACCTCGTGGTTTGAGGGCTTTGAATAGGGTAGAGCACGCTTCTTCAAAATTTTTTCTATCACTAGAATTCCTGTGAAAACGGATTATTTGTGATTTAACTATTCCTTTAAAAGTATGTGGTGGATGGAAAGATTTTTTGTGCAATAGCTGATGCGAATCGGTTGGTTTGAAATACACTTTGTAGTCTAAGTAGCTGGGAGGTGATAACAAGAGGCATAATTGTTGTCATATTTAGTAGTAGTAGTAGTAGTGGTAGTAGTAGTAGTAGTAGTAGTAGTAGTAGTAGTAGTAGCAGTAGCAGTAGCAGTAGTAGTAGCAGTCAGCAGTCAGCAGTAGCAGTAGTAGTAGTAGTAGTAGTAGTAGTAGTAGTAGTAGTAGTAGTAGTCAGTAGTCTGCAGTAGCAGTAGCAGTAACAGTAGCAGTAGTAGTAGTACTAGCAGTAGCCGTATCAGTAGTAGTAGTAGTAGTAGTAGTAGTAGTAGTAGTAGTAGTAGTAGTAGTAGTAGTCGTAGTAGTAGTAGTAGTAGTAGTAGTAGCAGTAGCAGTAGCAGTAGTAGTAGCAGTCAGCAGTCAGCAGTAGCAGTAGTAGTAGTAGTAGTAGTAGTAGTAGTAGTAGTAGTAGTAGTAGTAGTAGTAGTAGTCAGTAGTCTGCAGTAGCAGTAGCAGTAACAGTAGCAGTAGTAGTAGTACTAGCAGTAGCAGTATCAGTAGTAGTAGTAGTAGTAGTAGTAGTAGTAGTAGTAGTAGTAGTAGTAGTAGTAGTAGTAGTAGTAGTAGTAGTAGTAGCAGTCAGCAGTCAGCAGTCAGCAGTCTGCAGTAGCAGTAGCAGTAGCAGTAGCAGTAGTAGTAGTTGTAGTAGTAGTAGCAGTAGCAGTAGCAGTAGCAGTGGCAGTAGTAGTTGTAGTAGTAGTAGTAGTAGTAGTAGTAGTAGTGGTAGTAGTAGTAGTAGTAGTAGTAGTAGTAGTAGTAGTAGTCAGCAGTCTGCAGTAGCAGTAGCAGTAACAGTAGCAGTAGTAGTAGTACTAGCAGTAGCAGTATCAGTAGTAGTAGTAGTAGTAGTAGTAGTAGTAGTAGTAGTAGTAGTAGTAGTAGTAGTAGTAGTAGTAGTAGTAGCAGTCAGCAGTCAGCAGTCTGCAGTAGCAGTAGCAGTAGCAGTAGCAGTAGCAGTAGTAGTAGTTGTAGTAGTAGTAGCAGTAGCAGTAGCAGTAGCAGTGGCAGTAGTAGTTGTAGTAGTAGTAGTAGTAGTAGTAGTAGTAGTAGTAGTAGTAGTAGTAGTAGTAGTAGTAGTAGTAGTAGTAGTAGTAGTCGTAGTAGTAGTAGTAGTAGTTGTAGTAGTAGTAGTAGTAGTAGTAGTAGTAGCGGCGATGGCGGCAGTAGTAGTAGTAGTAGTAGTAGTAGTAGTAGTAGTAGTAGTAGTAGTAGTAGTAGTAGTAGTAGTAGTAGTAGTAGTAGTAGTAGTAGTAGTAGTAGTAGTAGTGAAGCGGCAGTAGAAACAGCAGCAGAGCAGTAGAAGGGATCAACATCAGGACGTAATAGCAGGAGCAGTAGAAACAGCAGAAGTCCGAGCAACAGCGGCGCCGAACAGTCATCATCAGAAGGATGAGCAACAGCAATGATAGCAGGCGCAGCACATGAGCAGCAGTAGTAGAAGCAGCGGCAGTACACGCAGCAGTCGGAGCAGCAACATTAGAGGCAATAGCAGGAGCAGCAGTTGCAGGAGCAGCAGTTGCAGGAGCAGCAGCAGCAACATGAGCTGCAGGGTAGCAACATGAGGAACAGCTGCGGCAACAGGAGCATCAAAGATTTATCTGATGTGAGGCCACGTGCTGTGTGTGACACGCTCTGAATATTGATGTCGCTTTGTTCAGCTTATCTACAATTATAAACCATTGTTCAACAAGGTCCGGTCCACCGTTGGTTTCTGGGGTGTAGTCACTCTATCTCATTAAGAAATTTAGAAAATTTATTATAATCATTTATTTTATAATTAAGAGTCGTTGTACTAGATTCTCGGAAACTTTCGAAACTGGTCGCCATACAACCACGTCACCCTCCTCTATTACAATTACAGTTGCTCCTTTGTATATATATATATATACGTTCACATCCCCTGAAACACTTGCTGAACTGTAATGGCCGTTCTTGATCTGTTTAGCCTTATTTGCAATTGATTCATAGGCATGATGATCTGCGGCACGTCTGTTTGTTGGATACGCTGAAATTAGACAACTATTGGAGGCGTGTACCGGTGTGCGTGACAGGAATCCAAAGCAAGCATACGAAGTGTCAAGTCCACTCAAAGCTATTCTAATCTCAGTTCGCGAACAGGACAAAGATAATTGGACCGCTACAACATCCTACATCCATGTATTGTTAAACAGGTGATGATTGTCTCGGCAGAGATCGTCTATACCAACCATCTTTCTCTGTAATAGCCCTATTCCTGTGACCATGCTATACATACACGCCAATGTGTCACATAGTTTGAAAATAAATTGTTTGAATTATTTGTGCTTTGAAGTGAAACAACTGTCAAATACATTAGTCTAAGCCGGCATTATAACATGGGAATGTTGCGCAACATATTGTTGCCCAATGTTTTGCGTGAATGTATGGCAAAATGTTCCATGCTGCATGTGCTGCGTAACAAGTTTCAAGAAATAGGACCGGTTCTATTTTCATGCAACATGTTGCATGGTGCATGGTGTCTGGTTTCATATCTGGGTGTGAACCAGTAGGATTGCATCGATTTTGTGAGTCAGAAGATCTATTAGGTCATACTAGGAATGATGGCCGCAATATATGAATTCGTATATCATCCAGACACTCCTATTACGACGTCTACACATGATGGTAACCGCGGTTAAAGCAACTGCACACGATAGGCTATTAGTACCACTGTAGTTTCATCGTCTTGTTGTGGCGAAGGTGTGTTGGTAAACGGCAATGGAAATATCTTTATGATACCCACCTTGTTGCTGACTCCTATTGAATGACTGAGTGGGTCACGTTTCTAGGAGCATACTGCGCAACATCCTTTCCGTGGCAGATTGATAGGCAAACAGATTGACTGGCATGGTTCTCAAGGTGGATTGGCTCATGATGAGCAGACAAATGAATGGACTAGACCTGACTACTGAAGACACCTTAGAAAATCATTAAAACTTTTACTTTTTCTTATTAATGATTATCAACAGTTACAATTTTTACAATTTTTAATATTTCAATATTAAATCTGTGTTCAAGGTACCTTAATAAATAATCAGAATCAGTTCTTAGCTAGAACTTGCCCGATATAGCATTGTCTAGCAAGGAGTAGCAGCTACCACCTTCTGCAGAATATAATTAATGTTTTCATGACAGTAAATAAACAGCTTTCAAAACTTGCTAGCATCAGCTCAACTAGTGACAGGTGTGAGGTAATCATTTTTAAGCAAACAGACGCTACCAAACAGATAGACACCGCTTTACATGTCTGTGACATCAAATACCTGCAAGGCAAGTGAAAATTGTAACAATAGTAAATAAATTTAACAAGGATCACATTTCTGAAAAGAATTAATTATTACGTTTCCTGAGTAATTTTCAGTTCTTGTGTCACTCAGATCGTCAGCTAGCAATCATTCACTCTGTCATGTGTCATTAGTGGCATGAGTGGCAGACCGTCCCATGCGTCTCTAAGACTTGGTTTAGGCTTGGGATAATGCATACACTCCGGCACCGGTAGCTCTAGAGGTACTACTTGGTCCTTTCACTTTTGGCTGGCGAATACACAGTATAGCAGAAGTAGTTACATTTACTACCGAATTAGCTGTTCCACCTATACAAATCTTAGTTCACTTTGATAAGATGTATTATGTGCCGTTGCTGAATAAGAACGCAACAGCTTTAAGCAGCAGCATTGTATAGCATGAAACTGGAGAGATGTTCACTCATAATAGTTTGTTTTAGCAGAATTTTTCTCGTGCAAAGTGACCCTCATACGTCATATGCAGACGCTATGATACAGCATTCGTCGACCCAGAATGTGTTGATGAGTAAGGAACGAAATACTGTAGCGGGTGAGTCGTTGTGACACATACGATTCTTGTAGTAGATTTGCAGCGAAAAGTGCGGACACGGTTTGAACATCGGATGTGTAGAAATTTCATTTTGGACAGGTTCTGAAGCTTCGAGTGCATTCACCTACCCGGTTCTAAATGAGTCTGTTTGCGTTGTGAAAATCCGTTTTAAAATCAACAGCATCAATGACTGAATAAACAATTGACTTGGAGTGTGCTAAAATGTTTGCTAGATTAAATAAATATTACCCTCAATCTTAGTACACCACCGCGGCTTAACCAGCAGCCACTCAGATTGTCATTGAAAATGGTGAAACGTGCATTGCATACTAAAACTGAAATTGGGCTTTTGCAAATAATATTGTACTACTGTTAGAATAGCAGTGCTTAGTCTAACCAAGTCGCTTAAAAGATTTGAAGCCACTATGTATGCACTTAGCTGTAGAGCGTGTCAAGAGTTAATTGTTAAAGTTATTCTCGGCACGTCAAGCGATCTGAGTTAAGAGCAGCTGCAGGGGGAAATGCATTATCAACATCTATAGAGCATCAACGAGCTTATAGCCTCAGGCAAGTGCATTTCGGTGGAAATCATAATGCCAACATCGAAAGAAAAAGGTTTGACGTCCAGAAAGAATTCGAGACAAATTTAGATTTAATTTTAATATATGTTTCTGAGTGGTTAGTTTCGCTGCCTAATCATCCCCCAACATCCGGTACGAGCAATGCTATCGCGCGTCCATATCATTTGTATACGTAGCAAGTGCTTTTTATCATTCTATAATGGATCTTTCTAATTTTAGCCATGCCCCCCGTCCATCTCTATCTAAGCTCCATCCATACTTCACCGTGTTGGGATCTATCGATCTCCGAATGCCCTAACCAATTTCCTGAAGACTATACACGTAAGCTGTTGAATATTTTGCAACTAATTGAAGATAAACCAGACCAGATATGGCCGGAATGAGGGCTAGGTATAGGGAGGGACGCAATATAGGCTAACAAACTAATCACGTATTCTCATTCTGAGAACAGATGCATCACAGTGTTAACATCTTTGTGTAGCGATGGATTGTGACTGTGTGACTATGGACATATGATTGGTGAACTGGCTGTACATCTTTCACCCACATTATGGAATCACCTCTGTATTTGCCATTTGGATTTCGTTTTAGAGAGATTGTTTTAGACCGAGGAGACCGAAAAACAATCCTTTCTAACTGTTTGCGTTCGTGAAGTGAAGTTGTCGAAGCACACGCATGGTTGTTGTAAGCAAAAGCAACAATGTTATTGTGTTGCCTTTTAAATTCTTAATTAGCTGCATTGCAGTCATAGACACGTGATTTAATTGGTTGATAGATTCGTGTGACTCACAATGCCGCATTGGTGTAGGCCTGGCTTAGTTGTCAATATATCGAGTGTGGCAAATATGAGCGTACTTTACCGCACGCCTACTTTGCGAAGGCCATATTAATCACACTCCGTATATGAACAATTACGTCCCGCCAACAATCCTGTGAAGTACCCAATTCTTTCGACCACTTATATGTGTTTCAGTGTCGTGTGTTTTATGTTTGTGCACATGGGCAAAATCACCAGTGTCATATGTCTATGGAAATATCAACGCAGGGACAGCCCTACCTACCCACCGATTAAAGTTTACTCTCGTCGGACACCAGAGAAAGCTCCAATAGGCAGCGATTTAGGATCTGCTGAATGTTTTGGGGGTGAATTTGACTGTACGGTGTTTGCCACCAACAGCTTTCCGTGTGCGTGCGTGCGTGCGTACGTGCGTGCGTGCGTGCGCGCGCGGGCGGGCGGGACGGTATGCGGGCGGGTTTGTGTATATAAAACTTGGCACCTAGGTATTCCCTACCCGCTTCACGAATAGTTAGTTAGCATGATGTAAATAGGCCAGTTATATAATTCCTCCTAGTGTATCTGCTTTGTGCGGATGATGATCCGGTAAATGCTCGGACGTAAGTTTATTAATTGGATAACTTGTACTTTTGAATACACGTAGGTTATATATGGAATTCATTGAATTGATAACTCTTGTCAAAGATGAAATAATAAAGAAATAACTGTGTAAATATCTCAAGGTATTTTCAGAAGTATTGAACTTTGCACAGGCTGATATTGAAATTGATACTGATGCGTGGAATACAGATGAGAACTATAGGGACACAGGCTGTATATTTCAGAGGACGATCGAGACACAAACAGTTACCATCATTTACTAGCTCAAAACAAACGATTTGCATGATCGATACGACTGTCTACACAGAATTCTTTATGACGAAAATAGTGGATACTTGAGCGGTCGGATGTCCGACCTAATCCACTCGCGTGACTGATTCGCCATATATATATGGACTTGCACCACTATACCTCTGTTCGTTGATAACGAAGAGAATAGCACGAAGATCCCTGCGATCAAGCGAGCAACTGTTGTGTGTAGTTCCACCCGGTAATTTAATGGCTGGACAACGAGCCTTTTCAAAAGCTGGCCCAAAACTCTGGAACAACCTCCCGGCACACATTCGGAACTGTGATAAACTTGAACCTTTTAAGTCTCTTCTAAAAACGCATCTTTTTTCTTAAAATTTAATTTTGTAAAGCGCCCTTGAGCGAATAATTTCGGAATCGGCGCTATAGAAATACCTACATACATACATGCATACACACATACATATATAACGAACATGATTTGTTGATAATTATAATTTAATGGGATTATTATATCACGCCAACGGTAAGTGCTTTTAAATAATGACGCTATATAATCAGGGGGTATTTCATTCTGCCCTCAGGTCATTATTTTTAACACAATAATTTTCGGTAAATTCATATTTAGGTTAGGGATGTTATGATATAATATCTCCACGATAACGCCATTGATTACTAATGATTGATACAACTATATCAAGCAACACACGTGTCATGC